>VWZS01000780.1:421929-562533 GCA_013397075.1 Rhabdornis inornatus | reverse complement strand
AAAAAAAAAAAAAAATTAAATAATCTTAGGTTGCCCTTTAAACTGTCAGGGTCTTTTCTTACACCCTTGCACCTCTTAAGCTAGCTTTACTTTAATACTGCCAGCAAAAATAGGAGGGAAGGTCCCTTTGCATGGTCAAAACCAATAGAGACTTAAACACCTACCAGACTACCAGTCTTAACTGATTCTTGAAAAGACCTACAGCTCAAACCAGGATATTCAAAAAGTCAAAACAGGATATTCAAAATTTATAGAAACATATGAAAATTAAAAAAAAAAAACCTGAAAAACAAAACCCTAAAATCAAAAAACCCACCGTGATACCAAGGTCCTGGATGTCTTCGAAGACTTCGAGATAAATTTTAATGTGATACTCAATGTCACTTTAGTAATGATATAGAGCAGCTCACAGAAGCTTCAAGGAGAGAGGATAATAATATTACAAATGTACAGGATATGATGTATGAACAGAACTTGAAATTATTGGTATTACGTTCCACAGAACTGAAAAGAGTCAGAATAATGTGCTGTTTTGCACCAGTAGGCTGCTCAGATCCTCCTTGCTGCTTCCTTTTGGAATGGGGAAAAATTGAGTAAAATTGAGAAAACTTATGGATAGAGGTCAAGGCAGTTTAATAGGTAAAACAAAAGCTGTGCACACAAGCTAAGCAAAACAAGGAATTAATTTCCCACTTCCTGTGGGCAGGCAGGTGTTCAGCCATCTCCAGGAAAGCAGGGCCCAATCACTCTTATAAGTTACTTGGGAAGACAAATACCATCCCTATGAATGTTCTATCTTTTCCTAGATTTATACACTGAGCATGGCACCATAAGGTCTGAAATATTCCTTTGATCAGTCGGGGTCAGCTGTCCTAACCACATTCCCTCCCTGCTTCTCGTGTACCCCCAGCTTCCTCACTGGTAGGGTGGAGAGAGAGGCAGAAAGACTTGATGCTGTGCAATCACTGCTCAGCAAAAAATAAAAAAAAATTATGTGTCTACCAATCCTGTTTTCATCCCAGCTCCAGAAATAGCACCATACAAACTACTATGAAAAACATTAAGAGTGTGTGGGCAGTTGGATCAAATCTAGTCTGTAGAGTAAGCAAAGACCAAGGAGCTATTAATTCTAAAAGGGACTCTTACATTCAGTTAAATGACTCTTCAAACAAGCATTGCTGACTATATTTGCAACTCTATTTATCAATGCCACACAAATATAATTTGAAAGGTCTTAACTTAGTAAAGTGGCCCAAACAGGGTTGGTAGATAATATACAGGGCCAGTGGAGAATGGGTGGCTGCTGGAACAAAAGCAGGAGATCCTGACATCTCAAATAACACTGGACAAATCAGTTTTTGTTGGGCAACTGAAATGTCTTACATCTCTATTAGCTCTAATTACTGTCTAATTCATACTGGAACACTTACACATCTAAATTTCAAGATTAATCATTCCCAAGATGTTCAGGCACCTTCTCAAAAGCTTTACTGCTGTGAACATCAAGTGGAATTTTATTTATGAAGTGGAATTTTATTTATGAATGTATATAATATAAATGCTTTTGATATAATCAAAGAAATTAATGCACATTAAGTATGCTTTAATTCTGCATGGGGACAAAAACTGGGAAAATTCCTTCTTTCCATTTTATAAATATATTATTATTTCCCACTTTTCTGAGAAGTCTTAACATAACCTGATGTAACTTCAACTAGGAATCTGATGATATAAAACCAATCAAGAAAAGGAGAAATCTGAACTTGTCAGATGAGGTTAAGTACATCTCAAAAACCCTTAAATGAAGATTTGGAACACCAGGTCTGAAATTTTCTTGAATTGCCTCAGCCTGTGTTTACTAAATTGGAACAGACCAGATGTAGCTGGCAAGTTAGAACTGAAGTAATCAGAGAAGCTCAGATCTCTTTTTTTTTTGTCCCCAGAAATGTGGCAATATTAGAGAGACAAGGTATGAACACAAAATATCTCCTTTGTCTCCTAAAAATTCACTTAGATTTGTAATGCTGATATAAAAATAGCTTCCTGAGAGGAACAATTATGTATGTTTAATTATGTTTCACTGGACAAATAGGATCACATATAAGTCAGCAAAAACAAAGCAAAACAAGACAAACACAAACAATTGGATTGCTATTGTTTGAAACATGAATATAACTCTTTTAGTAGGAAAAGGACACTTTCATTATATTTCATTATTTAATTGGATGGATTGTGCTAACCACGAATATAACAGCAAGAATATAACTTTTAGAGAGTAGAAGATGGATCTCAGTATACACATAATTTGCTTTGAGAATTTTGTTTCAAAGTTATCCAACAACATTTTTTGTTTTCTTTCATGAATATGATGTTTGGAATAGATGATAAAATGTCCCCTTCAGGACAAGTTGAAGAATGGAGTGCATTTGATCAATGACCTACCTTTGAGCTCATTACTTCACATCTGATTATTAAGGCTCCTGATAACCTCAGTATGATTCTTCAGAAGCAGCTTATGAACCCAAAGAGAAAAGAGAGAAGCTTGCAGTTTTTGGAAACCTTTCTTCTTTAGAAAATATTGTTTTGCCTAATACTTCCATGTATGGGGATGCAAATTCTTATATCTTTGGGCTAAGATACGTAGCTACCTATCTAATTGAGCTAAACATCTGCTTCAAATATCAGATTTTTGCATTTCAATGTATTTTAATTCTCTATGGCAATGATTAATAATGACATGAGTGCAATTATGTCATTTTTTTGATAGTAATGTTGAACCTCAAAAAGAATGAAAAGGTCTACAAGTTACATAAGATTTGCATCTTCCTTCTAACTTAAAGCATAAAAATTTTTAAGACTGTGATGGATATCTTGGCTCCACAGATATTTGTGGGAGCTTTGTAGCAATTCAAAATTACCCAGATTTTTGACCTAAATCTGTACCCAAAGACACATTAGTGGTTTCCTATGGAGCAAGACAAGAAATTTTACTATAAAGAAAGTTGCTGATTCAGACCTTTTTTTTTTTCTTAAATTGATACAGGCTTGTAAAAGTCTGTTTATATAAACTGTAGTGGTCTGCTGTTTGTATGAAATTCATCAGGACCCATCACATGAACTTCAAAACATATGTACATTTTGATTTGCTTGTTTTCTTACCCTCCTTCAGATGCTTTGGAAGGGGTAGAAGCTAATGCAGTAAAATTGAAACTTCACTGTTGAGATCACAAAGACTGATCAATCTGTGTCTTCAGCCCAGATTATTGAAAGAAGTTAGGAAATAGGGTGGATGTAATGCGTACCAAAACCAGCCTGCTCTATGTTCTTCTCAGGAAATATCAGCATACGGATTAAATACAGTTGTCTCAAATTTAACTGAGACACAAGTAAAATGGCACCAGCAGGATTTGAAAAATGCACTGATAATAAGGTGGGAGCATTAAATTTTTCTATTGTCAGTACATATCCTAAAATCCTCAGCATAATGTCTGTTAGAGCCACTTCTGCTCTTGGACAAAGTTTTCTAACAGGAAAAAAAAAAAAGCTGATTTTATTTTTTTCTATTACAATAGAAATCTTGACAGTACCATACAGATGACAGATCTACTCAGTTTCTACAATGACATAAACTGATAGAAGACACTGCAACAACCTTTCTATAGTTTGCTACACAAAGACTTACCATTGACCCATAACAGCCTGTGCATTATGACTTCACTGGCTTACTTTCCCTCATTGTGATCCATGGAGGCAAATCAGTCGGGACAAAAGTGAGAGGTGTGGGGATTGTAACAGCAGAATTGAACAACAAATAGCTGCTTATAGGGATTGGCATTCCCTACAGTTGCATAGAGAAAATTAATAATGGTGGTGTTTGAACAAATTTAGTTGTATCTATATCTTTGACACATTCCCCCACACACCAAATTTTATGATATAAAGAAACAAAGCTTTCAATGGCTTTTCATTGAGGTTAAACTATTTCCTTTAACCTGAATTATGAACAACTCTCATTTTATTGTGTCTAGATACATAATTCTAAAATATTTTCATAGATTCCATCAGGAGAAAAAAAAAACAAAACCCAACATCTTAAAGAAACTAATAAAGCACTGCAGCAAGTATCTCCACTCATGTAATAGCACAACCTCAAGCTCATGCAATAGCAGAATCTCAAGCTCTTGCACTCTCTTTAAGATTTGAAGTCAAATACTGTGAAAGATATAATCATAACATCATGCAAATTGGAAGAGATCTCCGAATGTACATTTTTTGCATTGTCATTCTTGTTGATGGATAGTTAGATTAAATTGATAGGGAGTTCTTCTGCTTAGTTTTGAAAAATTTCTAGGATGGAGATTTCATAACATTCCTGGGAAAACTCTTGAAGTGTTTGACCAGCTCATGCCACTGCTTTGATTCTTTTTTTTTTTTTTTAAATATTTGGTTGGAATTCCTTATGTTCTAGCTTTTGCCCAATGAGTTTCATCTTTCCAACATGAGCCTCTGTAAACAGTCTGGCTCCATATTTTCTACAACTGCCCAATACGTGTATGAAGAAAGGAATCACATTTTCCCTCTAAACTTTTCCTTTCAAGGATAGTATTCTCTCAATCTCTCCTCTTCAGCCCCTTAGTCATCTTGGTCAAGGTTGGCTGAACTTGCTTGATTTTATTCCTGTCTTGTACTGAAGTTCTCAACATTAGGCTCAATACTGTAGATATTACCTAACAAGTGCCAAATAGAAGGGGAGAATCTTTACCTGCTGACTATACTGTCACGATACAGTACAGTCCAATAGGGAACTGGCCATTTTTTTGCTGCAAGACCATCTGGCTGACTCAAGTTCCACATGTTGTTTATCAAGACCCTAGATCCTTTTCTAGAATGTTGCTTTCTGTTTTGTTATCCTTCAGCTTATTTTCTTGCATGGAAGTATTGGGTCTCAGGTGTAAAACTTTGTATTTTTCTTTACTGAACTTTTTGACATACCTGTTGGCCCATTCCTCCTGTATGTAGAGGTTCTTCTGAATAGCAGACCTCAATGCTTCTACTGGTGTTCTCTGCAAACTTGCTGATATTGTACTGTATCCCCGCACGCTGGTTGTTATTAAAGACATAAAACAGTCCTCTGTATTGATCTCTGAGGCATACCACTTGTAATGACCTATCAGTTGGATGATTTTCACCACTGATAATTTCCCTATGAGACCAGCTGTCAAGCAAATTTTCCATCCACATCTTGGCTACTCGAGCCCATACCTCTCCAAGTTTTGGCAGACTATGAGGGAACTGTGTTAAAAAGGTTAAAAACCTTTAATCTCTAAAATTATGCATACAACAGCCACTGCTCTTGCTTTTTCCACACAGAAAGGTAAGAAGGTAATCAATTTAACAGGGTATCATCTGCCCTTTGTAAACCCTTGGTGGCTGCTCCAGATCACCTTCTGGTCCTTCATGTACTTTGCAATGGCCTCATGATCTTCCCAGGAACTGGTATTAAGATGGCTGCCCTGCAGTTACCCAGACCCTCCTTATTACCCTGATTAAGATGAACATTACATATGTGTCTTTCAGTAATTCCTCTGACTTGACTTGTAAAGATGGTAGAAAATGGCCTCACACTGTCACTAGTCAGCTCCTTCAGCAGTTCTGGATCTGGTTATTTGGTCCTATGGGCACCTCTAATGTCTAATGTCACCTCTAATTATGTCTAATTATCTTAAGAAGTTCCCAAATTTGAGCTTCCTGTGCTATGGGTAATGACTTGTTCATACAGACATGATGGCCTGGGATACTCAAAGAAAAATATCATCATTTAAAACAGACAAAAAAGACATTGTAATACTTCAACTTTTCCAAAGTCCTTTCTTTTTTATCCCCAGTACTATATCACATCAAGTTACAGCCCACATTCTCCTTATTCTTCCTTGGCTGACAATATACTTACAGAAGCTCTTCTTATTGCACTTCATAATCCTCCCCACTTTCAGTCTCAGCTGAGTCTCACTTCCTTAACTCCAGCCTTGCATGCTCTGGCAGTGTCTGTATGCTCCTCCCAAGCAGACCTTTTTCTTTTCTACCTTCTATACAGTTCAATTTTCTTTTGATGTGTTCCTCTATTCTGGTACACCATGGGACTTATGTGAATTCATAACTCAGTTTGACTCCACATGAAATTCAAAATAATCATATTCCTTTTCGTCATTCCTTTTCACCTTTTTCATTCTGGATAAAGAGAGTAACAGAACATTCACATTAATATATCAGAGCTTTCATGAGCTTGCAAATCACACTTTTAAAGCGTTTAAGTGAACAGATGATGGTTGTTCTAAATCCATGGTTTTGGCAGTGAGGTGGGGTCTGCACAGGTGACACCTGGGAGAAGAGGCCGGGAGCTGCCCTATGCCAGACACAGCCTGTTCTGCCACCTCCAAGGGAGTTACTAAAGGACACATCTGAGCCTGCTGTGGAGTTGGTGGTGCCTGCAAAAACATATTTAAGGAGTTTAAACACCAAAAGGAAACTGAAGAGGGTACCATAGCAGAAGGAATTCTTTCATCGTAGAGCTGATAACACTCCTGAAGAGCTGCAGCCAGTGAACGAACTCATTATCACAACCCCCTTGAAGTGATTTGTGACCTGTAGATAAGCACATACTGCATCATGCTTCCTGAAGGAAGGAATCACTGCAGCCTCATCGCAATCTCCACCTCAGCCCACTTGCCTCACCAAGGCGAGTGAGCTTAACCTGTATTGATGACAAGTGAGTGGAAATTTAAAAGTGGGAAGGAGAGGTGTCTGGAGTGAATGGGAAATGGGAAGAAAAGATATTTCTCTAGGTGTTTAAATATTTGTCTGCTTTGTTTTTCTAAATATCCCATGAGCAATTAAATGTCTATTCTAAGTTGAGTTACATTTTCCAAGCAAGTCAGTAATTGGTAAGTGATTTCCCTAATGAATTTTTATGCTCTTGTTCTTGCTGTTTTCTCCCTCGTCCCACTGGAACAGGGACAATGAGTGAGTGGCAGAGTGCATACTTGGCTGCCAGCTTTGGCCAACACCATACAGACAGACAAAAATCCAGTTGCTGCTTAAACTTCAGAGCATATAGGAACCCCTGGATATCTTCCTCTATGCTATGAAAGTTTATGAACTGTTTGCAGTTGAATTTCTTATTAGGTGTGAATATGACAGTCAACCAGACCTAGAAACTACAAGGGGAAAAAGATATCATACATAACAAATATATATCTCATGAAAGATTCAGTAAGAGAGATAGAGAGAGAATAAGAAAGTGATTATAAGGCAGGGTGAGTGGAGAGACCTTCCCAGACCTTAGATAAGACAAACTGTATAGTTAAGAAAATACTCTTGCTACTACATTTATTAATATATAGGTATTATTAATATCAGATATGTGTAGGAAGGCCATTCTCACCTATCTAAATATCAGATAGTTTAATAAATTTATTCCAAAAACACGACACATGGGACCAAACCTCTTTTTTTGCAAAAGGAGGTTCAAAGCCATTCCTACTACTTCCAGGAAACTTCTACTGCTTATTACTTCTTATCATCTTAGTCTTTACATTCAGGCCAAAAAGTTAAGAGGTCTAATTAATTGATCTGCTTTTCTTGGCACCTTCTCTGTGCAACATAAATTTCAGGAACCAGTTGGTCATTTGCCATAGGGAAGAGTGCAAAAACTGTGAGAGAGGCATGACTGTGGAGCCAAACAGAGACTCACTGCTCTTTTAAACACAGACACACTCTAAACAGGTTTTTAAAAATATTAGCTTGCTTTGACTTTAAATGTTAACACACTAATACAAATAGCTAAGAAGCAATACATTTCTGCACCCAGTGGCCTACGTTATTACCATCACTGGAAACCAGATTTAAGCCTTTATGGTAACACTGCTGTAGGTCATCCTGAGCTCTTCGGTTTGATATCAATTCTTATGAAACTCACTGTGTGAAGAAGAGCTTAGCTAACTGTACAAGACCCCAAATATTTTATAAAAGGTGATCTTGAATTAGGAGTGAAGGGACAATGGGAAAAAGGCACCTATATCTCTTCTAGCATTCCTTAGTGAAGAGCTCTCAACAGTATGATTTCTTCAGCTCTTTTTCTCTGTTTTTCCTTACTATGTTTTCCTTACCAGGAAAATCCTTTCACATTTCTTTGCAAAATAATTTTGAGCTCTAAGTCATAACAGAGAAATGTAAGATAGAAAAATATCCTTCCCATTGCTTTCAGTTAAAATGTATAATGGTCCATTTATGGTTCTTCAAATTGATAATGAACAGAATATAGATAAAAGAACATTCTACTAGATTTTGAATAATCAGCATAACCTAACAGAAATAGCTCTCAATACTTTTTTTTTTTCCAGAAAAGATAATAAAATACTTCCTTGATAAAGAAAAATCTGTGGCCAGGAGAATTGCTCTTAGGCATCATTCCATGTAAAGAGGATAGTCTGTTGGAAATAGCTCCTATTTGCTATACTGCTTTTATATGTATATCAGCTTACAAAACAAAAATCTATTTGTTACAGACAGATCCCCCATGCTTGGAGATTTCCATATGAATCCTACTGTTCAAAATGCCTTAGTTTACTTATTTTTTTTTCAGACTGTTTTTTTAATACTCAAGTTTGGTGGTTTTGCACAGAATGGTGAAACCAATTTCTGATCTATTTTTTTTCTTCTGCTTGTTGGTACACTTACAAATTTGGGGTTTTTTTTCTTAAAACAAAATTAGCTTGTAATGCTATTTATAACTTTGGCACATAATTTTAATAATGTCTGTAATGATCTGTAGGAGATATTTATTTACCTTGAAATTTCATTTTCGTCAGAAGTATATTTACTGTTTGCAAACAAAGTATTCCCCAGAGCAATGAGTGCCATCAAACTTCATATAAATCAAATCAGTTCAAAAGTAAGATAATTGAAAAGTCCTAAATTGATATGAGTAAGAAGTTACAGGTCTGAAATTTACAGAAAGAAAAATATTGGCCAATACAGATTTTTGTATAGGCATGCTCTAGATTAAAATCTATTTCCAGTTAAATGTCCTTGAAGGAAAATTTTACACTTGAAAAACAAGCAAACAAACAAGCAAATAAAACTCAACTAAAAATCAGGATATAAACTATGTTCTTATGAAAAATTTTCATTTCCTGTATCTCTTGTTTTGCATAGCACAAGATTAAAGATACATCTCCATGCTATGGCTTGTTTTCCAGAGTAATTTATGGAACATGCTATCAACCTCACACTTTCATGTGTCCTAGGCATGAAATCTCAATTACCAGGAACCTTAGCTTCTATAAGCTTTCATATTGATGTCTATTTATTACTTGATGAAAGCAATTTTACAGAAAGGAAGGATTGAAGAGAACTACATTTCTATAGAAATAACAAAAGAGACTGAAGAGTTCGTAAGGGGAATAGGAACACTAATGAACTTTTAATCTTACTGAAAGTATGTTTTCAAGTATTATTTTACTTAATATGTAATGTGTCTCTGTTTGTTATTTGATCAAAGAACAAAATATAGAGTATGTATCATGGTCCTTCAGATGTTATGGACGAAGTCTGATTTCCATTCATCTATATAATGTATTTGTTGAAATATTTTTATGGTATATATTTTTAAAATTACTTTCAATTTCCTTCTTGATATGATTGGCAAAAATTTTTAGCATTTTTTAAGATGAGAGTTGATATTTTTTCCAATTAACCCTTGTGTTTATATTTTGAACAACATGACAACAGAACTTATGAGTAATTTTAGTTCTGGAATAGTCAAAATTAATATCAATAATCTCTTTGCATTTATCACATAATTGTGCAATATGCCCATTTTGGAATTTCATAGGGCTAAGGATTTTCTAGCATTGGACCACAGTAGTAGTCTCTTGTCTTATAACAAGACGGAGAAAAAAAAAAAGAAAGAAATTTTTAAGAGACATTAAAATAAGTTCCAAAATTATTGTCCTTTGGAAAAAAAAATTAGACTCTGCATGTATTCTCATATCAGTTCAAAGATCCAAAATGAGGTAACACACTTTCTGGACAGCTCAGAAAACTACTGGGAAGTAAGACAAGAAGAAAAATGGATGAGGAAGTGTTTTCCTAAAAGAACTTAATGCAAACAATAGGCATTGCAGCAGACTTGGAAAGAGCAAAACATGTCCAGGGACTGTTATTATTTAAAAAGCACAGTAATAATTTGCTATTGGCTGAGTAGAAAGTTCTTCTGGATACTTCTGCATGAGAGAGTCTTTGTATTGGTTTTGATGGCAAAGAAGCCTTACTCTTTCGTGGTGGGATGGAAAAGCCATTACTCAGAAGAAGGAAATGATACTACTCAATCTGAAAGCATCTTTCAACTCATAGCAAATGCAAATGTTTCTAAACTTTCTAAAAATATAAAGATTTATTTGAAACTTCCAAATGGCTGGTCAAATTTAGGTTAAATATCACCTCCCTAATTTAACTGAATAACTGAATTAGAATCTTTCTCTGTTTACCTATTTGCTTGGGTTTATTATCTCCTTTATTGACAAAAATATAATTAAACACTCTTACAGATTTTGGATCTAAAAACTTAGATTCTTATGATTCTGAGAATACATACCTTAAAAATGAACAATTACTACTCAAAAAACAACTTGAAGACGTGTAGATTTCACCTCTGGATAGAGAAGGGTTAAGAATAAATGTTACGCAGTTTCGAAAATTTATTGTATGCATTTAATGGCATTATTGTTTGAATGGAAACAGGTGTATTTTGGTAACAGTAATGATTAGATTTCTGTCAATACACAGGGAACTACTGTCATCTCTGTTTATGTTGATCAGAATTGCACAGACGTTCTGATTCATAGTCTGTACAATCCTTTTTGAAGTGCTCTCTAAAATTTAAATAATCTGTTTTTTTATTCTTTTCCCTTTTTTTTTTTCTTCGTTTCTCATCTGAAAATGACTGTTGGCATACAGAGGTGTCTTTTCTTTCTACTTGTGCACATAACTCCCACTGACATTAAGATGTGTTAAGCATAAAAGGAATATATATCTTTGGATTTCGAAGATATGTCTTGCAGCCTCCTAGTCTTCCCTTTTCAGTTTCCTTTGATAACTCACTGTCAGTTTTACTAACCAATGAAGTCAAATCTTTATAGACCTTGCACTTTCAGTAGAAATATCTTCCAGCATAACAGCTCTTGGTGTATAATAATCCAGAGTTGCTCTCATTTTGTTTTTTAAAAAGGCATATGTGTTTTTCACAACAATGTGTCAATTTTATTTGACATAACGCAGTATATTGTACCTGCAACCTGATGAAACACAGTCTATTTTTTATATACTTAATGAAATTTTTATAGGTTTCTATTTCTAACATTTTGCACATTTTAATTTCTCACTAAGTCTTTTTACTAGTGACAACTGCCTTGAATGGCTGTTCATAGCCTTTGCCCTTCTTTATTTATATTGCATTACACAAAAGTTAGCTGATGGCAAACTAATTAAGACGTTCCCAAAGTATAAATCTGAGCCTCAATCTTTGCTCTTGAATGAAAGATGGGCTTTATTGATCAAGCTTTAAGATTATGTGTTTATCATCTGATGGAAGGAGAGTGGACAAAACTGTTGTATTTAGTCTCATCAATCTTTTTAATGGCAAGAGAAGTTGGTCTTCTCTATTCTGTCCTCCCTCTGCTATCCATAAATGTGAGATAAATCAAGATCTGCTTTTTCAAGCTAGCAGGAAGGCATTTCTTTTCCAGAAGGATGCACAACCAATACATACAAGGAAAAACCTTGGGAATAGAAAGTACCACAGAATTTGAGAATATCACACACTAACGAGCCCAAGTATGTGCCCACCTTGAACTCCTTTATTTCTGTCATGTGAGCTATTTCCCTCTGTTCTTTTCTATGTGAATAAAGAGCAGCTGCTGCTGGTCTACTGGTCTACTGCAAATGAAGATAAACAGAAAATGGCAGTTAGATGAAATTTTGAGATTTCTTTTTATTTTTTCCAAGATACTATGATGAATTTATGCAAAATTTACTATGAATAGTGTTAGAGATGAAAATATTTTCTTTCTTAGTTTCACAAAGAACTGAGAATGGAATTCCTCGCTAAACAGTATACTTCCTTATAGATCAATTTCATTTTTGTTCCCAGAATAACCCAATCCATATAATTTAAACCTTTTACTGATTTGGATTCCATTTCTGTTTCCTTTCATCTGTTTCCTTTCTCATCAATAAGAAACCATTGAGATAGAAGTATCTGATTTATTTTTTATTCTTGCTTCATTTTCATATAGTTCTACAACAGTACACAGATTCATGGTACTGTTGAAGAGACAAGTCCTTCTGGCTATTCAGTGCTTTAGTCTTGGAAGGTGAAGGCCAGAGGCTCAGTGTCTCTGAAGCCAAATAGTTTTTACAGCATACATTTCATTCATACAGCACATTGGTGGAGTTGCCTTAGAGGATCTAAATTGAACTCAAATGCCTGTCTACCTATCACGTTTATAGACTACTTGGCAGGGAAGAGGCACTCTTTGCCTTGAGCACATATTTTTCTGAGTACATAAGTAGCTGAAGTTAAGACCTGGGAAAATTTTAGAATAAACATGACCCTAAATGAGTTTAAATACTTATTGAGAGACAGGGTGTATCTATTTGTCTCACAATATATGGAGAGAAAAGTGGTATTTTGTGTGCCTGCAACTCCTGAGAGATAATCTAGTCAAAGAACAGGTGATATCCAATTCCGAGAATTTCTTTCTTTTCTACATTTGCATCCTAATGAGAATCACAAATATATCAGCCATCTTAGGATGAACACTGTTGTATGTCAGTATCTGGCAAAAGATGAAACAATGTCAAAAATTCTTTGAAATAAAATACAATTATCTAATCTTTCTTTCTTTCTTTCTTTTCTCCTAATTTGGATAGCGTTTATTTTAGCGATGGTAAATCCTGTGCTAATTACCAGTAAATACAGATTAACTTTCCTTTCACTTTTTTCTTTCACTAAAAATAAGGTGAAAGTCAAAGTCAGAGAAATAAACAATGTCAGAGAAAGAGACAATATTATTACCAGTTTTTAGATGTTTAGAACATTGTCAATCCACTCTAGTTACTCCATATTGACACAGAAGAAGTATTTTTCATATTTTCATTTCTAGTGTTCTAGATGGCTAAAAGGGTGATGTTGACTACCATGCTGGATATCAAGAGTTTACCTCTGTCAATTAATATAGGTATGGAACACAAAATACATAGAAGAAACTCTGAATTTCTTATACAGGTATTGTAGCCAAGCACCTTATCCTGAATTTTTACCAGTGTGACAAGTAACTCAATATAATTAAGAATATCACTTTCCTTCTCTTTCATATATCCCCATAAAAAGAAAAAGAGGGAAAAAACCCACAAACACATGAAAACCAACAACATTAAACCACAAAACACACACAAACAAAAAACCCAAATACTCTCCAGTATTTCTATTTCTTCATCTTACTGAACTAAATATAAGACTGTCACCATTCATTTCCATGCTTAATGAAGTATCTAATCTTGTTGATGAGAATATATAATAACAAAGTGCAATCCCAATATATACGTAATTTCTGCTACAGCTTACATAAAAGAAATTGAGAAATGTAGGCCTTTCCTGACACAATGCAAGTTTGTTTTATTTTCCTACAGCTCCAACCACAACTGTCTTTTATGTGTCTTTTTTGTCTGCTTTGTTGATGGCAGAAACTTGAGAAATTCAACTAGAAACCAAAGTCGTAAATAAATAAATAATAAATAAATAAATTTAATAGCTTCAGGAAGAAGTTAAAATTCCCCTAAAATATTTATGAGATGTGACTCACATTGCTTTGAATGGCATAAGGAACTTAGGTTATTTATTTATTTCTGTGATACAGTAGAGGAGATATTAATTCTGGTTTAGAGTGGGAGATTACTTACTCTTTTAAACATATTTATTATTCATACTGCTGTGTCACAATATTTTATTTTTAAATAATTGAAAGTTATACATTTTTTACCTACTATATGCTTCCTCAAAGATTACTTAAAAATTGCCAGGTAAACATCTCACATAAGAACAACCTAGGACACTGAAAGCATCACTTTACTGTGGATTTGTGCAATTAACTTTTAAATTTGAGAGGGAGCTGTGTGTTAGTGACTTCATCCTTCAATTATTGAGACTTAGTTCATGTTAGGCATAATTCTAAGAACTATAAATTTCTCTATAATACTGGCAATCTGCATGATAATCTGTTGTCAGCCCTTTATTAAAATTTAGGTGAAATTTGAGTCTAGATGTTGATTTTGAGGGAATAACCCCTTTTTATACTAAAAAGTAATAATTAGAAAAAAAATCCAGCAAACTTTTTATTGGCTTCATCTCTTACATTAATTTCCATCCAAGTACCACAGTATTGTGGAAATACAGGTCACCCTTCTCCACAACCCTGTCCTTATTATCACTATTCATCCTAATCTTGTCAAGTGGAAAAACTATCTCAAAAGCATAGAATCTACTTTACTACTAAGTAGCCATAGCCAGGCTCTGAATCCTTCATAAGATCTCTGATTAGAGCCTGGAGTAGTAATTTAGGCTTCTACCAACAAAGCAAATTGGGCAGAGACTTGTACTTGCTTTCTTCATTAGTGTGACTGGTAAAAAAAAAAAGTTCTGCCTCCAGAGCAGTGCCCCAAGCCATGTTATATCTTATCTCAGGAGAACTGTAATGTCAGGGTTAGAATCATTGTTTTTCTTGATGATTTCTTTTGCCACTAGGAAGATTTCATGCTTTCTGACACATAGCCTGAAGCAGAAACTAAACCATTATTCTAAGCACAGTCTCACTTTTCCAACAAGGAAGGCAAAGGCCCATTTGGAATTAAATCTGGCTAAGGATGTCAAGGGTAAGAAGAAGGGCTTCTTCAGATATATCGATATCAATATCGGTATCAATGACATCATCCAGTTCTTAACTTTTGTCATGTGATGCTATTTTTTCCAAGCTATTTTTTCTCATTAATTTAGGCAGAAGATAGAGGTTGGTTTTCTTTTTAATCTCATTCTCTATCATGCGCACAACATGCAAGAACAACATAAATACTTTAAGGAACAGTACATGGAAAATATATGATCATTAAATTTCTTTGGTGTTGCACTACTATACATACTTACAGGCTGGCCCTCAATCTTTCCTGCTGAATTTGTCCTTTAATGTATCTCAACAATATATGTTCATCTATTAAAACAAGGTTGTTTCCAGGCAAGTGGAAGGGACAAAATATTCAAAGGATTCAAAGGAATTTTACTTTACACAATTTCTCTGCGTGAAGAAAGTAGAAAATGAGATTGGATAGCTGCAACAGCTATGTATATTAACAGCAAAAATTTATTATTAAGTATTCAAATAGTTGCACTTACATTACACATAAACAAGAGCCATACTCAAGAAAGGAGACTAATAAGATTAATACTTGTTTACATATTTTCATTTGGTGAAGTCTTTATGACTTCTTTTTTTTTTTTTTTTAATAGAGTCTGATTTAGAAAATAGAGGCAGACACATTCTTTTTTACACAGGGAAAAATGATCACAATCCTTCCCACTGCTGGGAAAGCATTGGTATTTCAGGGTTAAAGAGACATGCCTGTTGCTTGCTGATTGATTTAATGAATCTACATACTATTAATTTGCAGTAGTTTGTATTTCTCAGAAGCATTGAAAAAGAAACAGATTTAAATCTCATTTATAGAGTGTGGGTTAGAACATTCTCCTCACACAGAAGGATTTGTGATTTCTCAAACTGGAAAATTGTTTCTATGTGTGCTTTTCCCTTCTTAAGAAAGTATTCCATCCACGATAGCGTTATGTAAAATCGGGAAAGATTTTCTTTTCCCGTACAGTTATCTAAGCAGGTCTAATGTGCAAATTTATTCAGAAGAGAGCTTATTGTGAGAATCATAAAATCTTCAGAGGGAAAAACTTCTGAGCTGCAGTGTTTGCAGAGAAATGGAAGAGGAGGTGCCCTGAAAATGTTTTCTCATGAAAGCGGAAATACTTATATTGACTAGAGATAACTAAAGAGATTCCCATTTGAATTGCATTACTAGAGTTAGGTAGCAAGAGATAACTTAGATGACATTTTGACATTTTGTGTATGATTCAAGTGATAATTCCTCCAGTCTCCTTGACCCAGAACCCTCCTGTCTGGTACTGGAATGGGCCACAGCAGCCAATGATCCCAGTTGGGATCTCTGTCCAGGCTGAGGGATGCTGCTTCCAGTTTACAGGTTCAAACACTGATGAAGTTGAACATGTGTCCCAGAGATTGACAGACACGCTAAGAGGACATTGTCACATTTACAGCTGTGGCTACACAGAAGGCCACAGACAAGGTGCTGCCTTCAGCAGCACACATATAGAGAATTCAGATTTAATAAGAAGGTATGAGAATTTAGGACTGACTACAGTGAACAGGCATAGGTCTCAGACAGACATATATGGACTGGCTCCATTTTATACATGACCAGCCCCGTTTATACCACTTTGTCTCCCAGCAATTGTTCCTTTCTTCTTTCCATTCCCCTCCACATCCCTTCATAGGTCTGTACAACTTTATTAATTCCAGTAAGAGTCTCCCCTTGTTTACAGTCTTCCCACTTGCAAAGTCCATGCTGAACTTCCTGGAAGAGATGCTTGTAGTGTATGCATTGTCCTTGAATGACTGTAACTAACAAGGTTTGTGTCTTGACATTGTGTTTGTGTCTCTGTACATTTTTTTCTGCTTTTCCCTTATTTTCCCAATTGGCAAGTTTGATGAAAATAGGAAGCTAGAACCCAACTTGGATTTAAGAATCTTCCTAGGTAACTAAAAGTTAGATACAAAATACTCAGCCAGATCCCAGATTGTGATTACAACTTGAATCTGATTGTACTTCAGTATTTTAGAACTGACATATAGTTTTTTTCCTCTGAGACAATAATACTTTGCACTTATAGAATCCCTTTCATCCAGAGATCTCAAACGACTTTACTAGAAACAATAAAGCTTGAACCATTCAGTAAAATTCTCTTTTCATTTTGGATATTCTTTTCTCACTGTTCTATCTCACTCAAATGATTAAATTTATATATGTGATTTTATTTTCCTGTACAAGCTACATGGTCTATCTATCTGACTTGGAGTTTATTTCTCTTTTCAATATTAAATTTTCAGTATAAACTTTAATTACATGAACACAAATGCATTAATACAACTTAACATACAATCTCACTCTATTGCAGTCTTTCCATCTTAAATCATTAATCTCAACTGGATAATTATAATAAAGAAATGCAACCAAAAATATTATAAGGAATATAAAAAGAATGAAGAGAGTATCAGTGTGCTTATTCTGTTAAGACCAAGGAAAAACAAAAGTAATCAGACTGCTGACTACAGTCTAGCCAGGGGTAATAATCCCCATTTCATCAGGTACATTTAAAAAATTGTGTTTCACATTCCTCTAAAGCAGCTTTGCACATGTCACAGCACAAATTAGTGAAGTCTAAATTTCAGCTCAAGGCTCCATGTGTCATTTAATGGCATACTCTTGCTAGCTGTAGCCAAAAGCAGACTTCCATCAGGGACACTGAAACTCCTCATTTACATAAGAATGGGAAGTTAATTGTGCTACAGATATTCTGGCTTCCCCAAGGAATTCATTAAGCATGCTGAACTTGGTGAGAATATAACTTAACTGACATTTCTAGGAAAGCAGGGAAATTCGACAGTAGAAACACAACCTTTGGAAACAAAATAAATTGTTTAATATCAATTTGATTCAAACCTTTCCAGACTGTGTGTAGCACACCTATTACACTCTCATTTATGGAGTAATTTTCTAGACAGATGTAGTCGCTTAGAGTAAGTTTTCTTCCTTTTCAGTATAAGATCCTGAGCTACTCTTATTAGTTGACAAGAGGGTTTACACTTACATTTGTTGCTGAGATATTAAAAAAAGAAAACTAGGTGACATTTTTCATCTTATATACATTGTTGTTAGTAAGGAAGTACTCAGAGTATTTATTTTAAAAAGTACAAAAAATTGTACAAGATATTTATTTCAGTACAATGTAACTATATAAGTAAAAATATAACTCTAAAAATGCTCTTATAGATAAGATACAATCTCCAATAAAAGGTTGTAACACTTCTTATATTGAAAAATAATTTTATTGTGAAGAATTGCTTTTACAATTTCCCCTACCAAGGGCTGTGGTCAACCAAAAGAGTTAGAAAATATTCCAGTGTAATAACATTTATTTCTCACAAAGACTTTTTTTTCTTACAAAACCTACGTTTTTGGAGTGAATTATTATTAGACACAAAAGATTTACTTAATGGAGAGGGGGGATTTGTTTATAAGTTACAGGCATTTTCTTTAATTCAAGAATAATTTTTAGAATTTTTTCTGGATTATGGAGGAACTATGAAATCATCTTTTTAATGACCTATTCTGATAGAATAATGCATTCTTCTGTCATTGCACTTATGTATATATACAGTATATCAAAATATCTGTATTTCCATACATTTAAGTCTTTGCCTATTTTCATTTAGCTTTACTTTACGCATGCTCATTCACGGCTGAAAGTTTCTAATCAGCTAAAAAGTTTTCCCATGCATTACCACAATGACAATAATAACAATTTGTTAGCTATTCCCTTCCATAAGATTTTACATTTTTTAACAACACATGGCATATCAACTTAAAACTATATGCTTCTTATGCTTATTTTTTACAGAGACTTTAACCTCTAATTTAATTTTTATCAGCAGACTTGTAGCATTATTGCTGTCATTAAAAAGAAGTTTTAGCCAGTGATGGTATTAAATTGACTGAACATTAATAACCCCACAATATTACAGGGGGAAAAAAAAAGAGGAAGACTTTTTTTTCCTTGCAATTAATTGGCTTTATTGCCATTGTAATTGTGAGAACGTATGCACAAGGTTATGTGTGTGTGTGCGTGCACAGTGAATGCAGAGGAAAATAATATATTTATTCTTTTATCGGTGAAAATTCCAATTGTATTGTAAATGTTTTATAACCCACTGCACTTTCATACCACAGTATGCAATCAAATAGAACAGTTCAATATCAGAATACTATAGATCATAATATTGCCTTTCTGAACTAAATTTTTTTCTGAAAACTCCTATGGTATGGATACATCAAGTATACCATGTACATTTTACTATTTCAAATGCATTTACAAATTATATCTATAAAGTTAAGTAGGGACAGCTGCAGTAATAAAATAGTAATGTCCTTAATTTAGGGGACAAGACGTATGGATTGAAGGATAGTAAAAGAACAATATTCAATACAAATCTGAAAATGTCAGGAGGGAAATAAACAGCACAATAACAATAAATAACACAGGCAAAATTAAACTTCAATGTCATCAACTAGCATGAAAATATTAAGTGGCAGAACAGAGAGAAGTCATATGAGTCCTTTCCATTGAAGTCCAAAGCCTAAAAGATAAGATGGGTAACCACAGTGCTTGACATCTGTAAAAATCCTGAGAAAACAGGTATCTCTTAAACCTGCTAAAAGGAAGATAATAATTGTGTTATAATATTACCAGACTGTCAGCTTTATAGGAGTGATACAACAGAGATTACATGGTGGGGAATAGTACTGTATATGAAGGATATTATGGGAAAAAAGAAGTTCTTCAGAATTTTTGTGGGTGGCAGTCATAAAAAAAAGTATTAGGGTTGAGCTGTCAACATCCTAAGTAGGGTGACTCTTATATTCAGAAAATATTAAGTGATATTAGGGAAGCGTCAAAATTAGTAAGAATAGCAGTAAGAGTTCTAGGTAGCCACTCATAGGCTGGACTAATGCCTTGCCAACAAGAGATGCAGAGAGGCTGCTTTCTAAAACTAGCCTTGGAACCCACAGGTAAAGATGCCATTCTGATCTAGATTCTAATAATAATACCCAGGATTCAGTACAAAATACATTAGTGGAATAATAATGTAATAAACACAACAAAATTAACTTTAGGATTGTAGCAGAAGAAAGTAGGCAAAATAAATTCAGGAAGTTCATACCTTCTTTCAAGAAGGGAACTACAAGAAAATTAAGAAAGGGAAAAAATAGTGCAAGAAACTAAAAGAACCAGTCTAAATATCAAGTGGTCTAAAAGAAGATAGCCGGGTGTTTGTATAGAACCAGATAACAAGAATATGTACCTCAACTCAGAATGAAAATGAAATGTCCCACTCGCTACCCTCTCCAAAACAACACCCTATCACCCAAATTAAAGCCCTCACAGTGGCAGAGGGAGGCATCTCCCAGCATATTCTCATATGCTGCATGTCCTGGAACTCTAGAGAAGTGTCTATGGATGTGAAAGGTGTTCAAGTGGCGGCAGATGAAGAGCATTTCTTCCACCTACTGGTAGCTCAGGAATCACAAGGGATACCTAGCACAGCTGTAAACAAAAGTCCATGTAACTAGGTCTTTATTGGTGCAAATGCTGTCAAGGTTTTGAGGCATGGGCAAAGGATTTTGAACGAACATTTTGAACAGCAAATGGACAAGCCTAGTGGATGGATGATGATGTGCGGACAGTAATGCTATCTAATACTATCAGCTGAGAATAGAATAAAATGTCTCAGTCCAAAAACTAGGAGTGTATCAAGAAGGCATCAATGGTTAAGATGATATTTTCCAGCTTTCCCCTGCATGCTGGTTTTGGCTGGTTCACAGTGGCTACTATGGGGCCATGTGTTTAGATTTGTGCTGAAAACTGTGTTGATAACACAGACTTTCTGTTATTGCTGAGCAGTGCTCACACAGAATCCAGACTCTTTCTGCTTTTTGTACTGCCACTCTGGCGAGGAAGTTGGGGGAGCCTGGCAGGAGACACAGCTGGGACAGGTGACCCAAACTGACCAAAGGGATATTCCAGACCATATGGCATCATACTCAGCATATAAAGTGGGGGCAAGAAGGGGGAACTATGAAAACATAAAATTATAGAATATGCTGAGCCGGAAAGGGCCCATCAGGAGCATCAAGTCCAATTCCTGGTTCTGGGCAGGACATCTCAAGAGTCACACCTTGTGCCTGAAAACATTGTCCAAGAACTTCTTGAACTCTGTCAGGCTCGATGCTGTGACCACTTCTCTGAGGAACCTGATGCTGTAACCACTTCTATGAGGAGCCTGTTCCAGTGCCCAGACATCCTCTGGATGAAGAGTCTTCTCCTGATAGCCAATCTAAACCTCCCCTGACCCAGATTCATGCCATTTCCTTGAGTCCTGTCACTGGTCACCAAAGAAAAAAGTCCCTGCCCCTCCACTTCCCTGTGAGGATGTTGTAGACTGCAATGAGTTCCCCCCTCAGTCTTCTCTTCTCCAGGCTGAGCAGACCTCAGCCACTCCTCCTAAGGCTTCTCTTCACCCTCCTGGTGGCTCTCCTTTGGATGCTCCCTAATAGATCACTGTCTTTACCATATTGTGCCCAAACCCACACCTTATGAGGTGCAAATAAAGGACAGTGCATCTATGCCTTAAAGTAGACATGAAGGTTAATGAAAGCTGCCTGAAATTCTCTTTAAGAACCTCTAGACACTAGTCCAGACACTTTAAAAGAAAAACTGCAAAATATTGTAGCACTTTTCCATATAGAAACATAAAATTGTAATATATTTCTCTGAGTATAAGACATCAGGTTTAATCATCTTTATGTTTTATGCATTATGTACACGTTTATAAAATGTATGCAAAATCAAGCAATCACCTTTTCTTGCAAATAAAGGAAGAATTAAGTTTCTTTCATATTAAGGTGTTCTAAAAAGGCTCCTTTTTTTTTTTTTCCAAAATAACATTTCAATCAAATTTTAAAAGGTATGATTGACAGCCTACCGAACTGAACTTTTTCTTAGTAACAAAATGACAGGACAAATTATTCTTTATCTACCAGATGACATAGTTTTCGATAACAAATTACTCATATTGAGCTTGAAAAAATATATCTAAGGAATTTTTGAAGGACCCTGCATTATTTATCTGCCCCATGAAATAGTTTTCTTTGTAAGAGTATAATTGTATACCTTGAAATTCTATATGTGGAAGTCTCATTACTTTATATTTATTTTTCTTTGTATTTAAGTTGCATTTGAAATTCTATATGTGTATACACAATTACACAGTTTGATCTGAAAAACAATAACAAAATTATTAGGTGTATTTCTTCTGTGCAAACAGGGTGACTCATTGAACTACTGCTGAAATGGATAAAAATAAATTACTAATTTATACTCTAAATTATCCCTCTGGCACCAACCACCCTTACCATAAGTATTGATGCAAAGTAATGAAGAAGGTAAAGAATTTGTAAACAACAATCACTGTAAGTGAATTTTTAATTTCCGTGACTATATCCCTCTTGGATTCATGTTTTATTATACCACACATCTTGTTATTCTTGTGGTTATATTATTTCATTGATTTTTTTTCAAAGCATTGTTTCCATGTTGTGCAAAAACTTGATCTCTGAAGAGCTACATTTTTTTCAATTTCATTCCCCATATATTTCTAATGTCAAATGCATTTTACCTCTATAACAGTACCTTAAAGGAATGATCACGTTTCTGTAATCCTTTCTTCTTTACATCAGTCATAATAAGTAGGCTTTGAAAACTAATGTTTTTATTAAGCACAAAAATCAGAATTAAAATATATTACTTATTTTGTATTCGTACATTTTGCCCAGTTAAGTTTTAATATTTATTAGATAGGTGAAAGCAATTCTCATTATACAAATAAAAGCATAAATATGTAAAACATGTCCCAATTTATGTATATCTTAAAATAGAACTCTTGTAAATCTGTCTCACAAACTTATTTTCTTGTGTTTATTTTACACCAAAAAATACATCAGTAGCTCTTAATCCCTAAAGCTATGTTTAATTTGTACACAAAAATAATAAGATAGGATGGGATAATTCTGTAAATAAAGAGCTGAAATCTTCCGGTTAAGAAATGTTAAATAAACTGCCTTAATATAAATCTCCTTTTTGTTTAATGTCCTTGAAAATTAGATATTTCTGTCTTGTTCTACTTAATTAATCAGAAAGTATTGTATTATTAAACCTTTCTACTTGGAAGATCCTCCAAAGTCTTGGGTGCTTCTGTGCTGATGAATAGAGGAAAATCAGAGAGTAAAGTTCAAGCACTGGATTCTATAATTTCCATGCTTCTTAATTGTTAACCCATGTCCTAGCTCTCCTTTGAATCTCAATAGCTACTTTTTTCCCAAAAATTCTGCTGCAAAAGCAGTCTTTCAGGTTCATAGATGTAAAAAGATCTGTACCATAAACCTTGAAATACCCTTCCATCTTTGTTCCATCTTCTGTTTAATAGCAGAGAAAGACCTAAAGAGAAAGATATTAAAAAACAAAAAAAAACATCATATTCAGTGACTGCATATGAAAAAAAAACCATGATCTTTTAAAACTATATTATCAATCAAAAGTACAAATGAAAAAACACTGGTGAGAAAATGTGGTCAGTTAACAAATAGAGGAGAAATATGATCTTCCAATAAAAACTAATTTATAATTAAAAAGTAATAAATATATAGTACTCTGAACACCTGTGTAAACAGTGCTGATTACTCATTCAGATGAAATGAATATATATTTTTTTACTTACAGGTACTGGAAAGGACTGAAGAAATTATTCAAGTAGATTTCATTGTAAAATTTCAGTGTCTCTTTAATGAAAAATTCTTTAATTATGATTTCCTGAAAATATGCAGGACAGGCAAGAGAAAATTAAATGCCACTTCATGCTTGAGATACTTTTTAACTAAATGGACAAGTAGCCATGAAGTATATACAGAAACACTGTTTAAACAGAGAGATTAATGTGCAAATTACAGAACTATTTTATTATAAATTTTTTCAAGGAGAAGCAATATTTCTAGTATATGCAATAAAATCAATACTCTTAGCTTCTGAAAGGCATACTCTGAGTCTGCCTTTGACTTCAATATATGAACGTTTTCCTTCTACAATTTATGTGATTTTAAATGTGAAAAAGGATACTTTATAACTCAGGAGATATTCACTAGAATATTTTTAATTTTTACCTTTTATGTTATTGGTAGGTAGAAAATTTCTGTTGTCTTACAGATTAGTGGATATTTTAAAAAATCAACACAACAGATGACATGTGTATATTCTCTTTACGATACCTTGATAAAACTTTAAGAAGTGATTTCTCTCTACTTTCATTTACTTTATCCAATATGGGCCCAGGAATTTTCTTACAGTAAACTGCATTTTTAAAGAATTCATAAAAATCTTATGGAAAATTTGGTCATTAAATTGTGAGAAATATTTAAAAAAATAAATTAGAAGTAGTCAGCAGCTATACTGAAGAGCTATTTTTTTTAATATTTAAATTCTGTCCTCTTTGAGACACAGATATTTTCAAAGAAATACAGAAAATATTACATATAAAAATAGGAGAAAAAGCATAGCAGACATTTCTCTAGCAGTGCAGTGCAAATTGTTTAGGTAAAAGCATAGTTTAATATGAAAATAAACCTGGGAGAATTCTCATGCTGCATTGGTTGATGGATTATAAGAATACCTAAGACTTGCATGGGGACTAAGATTCGTGCTGTGCCACTCCATACAAAATTAATATTGCTGTTGTATTACCATGGTGTTTACATTTTTCAAATACCTGCTGGGAATTGGAAAGGCTTAGCAAATCATCATTAAGAATGTTTCCATGTTAGGTAAGACTTGTTTTGATTTGACATTTATTTCAATAACTGTATTTCATCTTCTTTTTGCAGTCAGTGGTTTCAGAAACACCAGGTTTTTAGGGCTTTTTGAAAAGGATAATAGGTTAAATAATTCTGAATTTACATAGTAAACTAAAACCATCATAAGTGTCAAATCCATATAATTAAGAGATGGAATAATCTCCAAATAAACTTTCATACATTCAAATTTTTTTATTTTTTTTATATATTTTTTTTAACTTGACAAACAATTTGGGTATCTTATTTTCTGGAAGTTTTCTGAGGAAAGAGGTTTAATTATAATAATATGCATTAAGAGGTTTGAAACTGATAAACAGGGAAGAAAAAATCTGCTAATTAACTAAGCTACAGCATCAGCCCAGTTGCATAATTGTGATTTCCTGAAATTCTCACTTGAAAATAGATTTTCAAGAAAAATTTTAGGGAAAAGAATCCCTAAATAATGGAGAATACCAAGAAGACCGAGCTCCATTTTGTCTCCACTCAGTTGTTTTTTTTTTCCATTCTGCCATAATTTCAGCCTTTTCAGTGCGTTGATGTGTTCTATCTGCATTAAAACATCTCACAGGCTGCACAGAACACTCCAGGAATTTAAATGAGGCAGTAGTAAGCAAATTATACTGCTTTTATCATTGCATGTTGCCTTGGATTTTGATTGAAAGAGTCCCATCAAAAGATATAGTACTCTGCTTCTAGCTGATATTTTCAGCATAAATATTTTACACATTTTATATATTTGAGATCATTAATGAAAAATAGTCCTAACTCACACAGCTAATTTCATTTATGGTTGTATATTCTATGGAATAAGACACACAAAACCACAGGAAAAAATCCATTCTGAGACACTACCTTAGAATCAAGTTACACTTTCTTGAATTGTTAAGGTAAAATTTCTGACGGTGAAAAATACAACACAATTTATGGATACAATAATTTATTGCTAATCCAGTTGAAGCAAAAATTATGGGTATTTCAGTTAAAATGAAATTTATACATCAGAAATCCATAATCCTCCATTAAAATAACAAAAAGCAGAGAGAAATAATAACGCAATTAAAAATATAATATATAGGCCATGCTATCTTATTGCCACTCCGTTTTTCTGACTTTCTTTTTAGTCTTTCCCACTGATGAAGGATCTCTGAGCAGTCTTTCTGAGAAAAGCAAAGGAGAGCAGCCTCCATGACTACATGTGAACAAACCAAACTCCCGGTTAGACAAGATTAATGCTGATGGCATCACTATCTTCCTCTCCTGGTTTTCTACAGTTTTGAGTTTGTGTTTGTCAGTTTGTGTTTGTCAGTTTGTCAGCTTCTCTCCCATTCCTTAGCAGGTTTAAGTCCTCTAAATTCTTAGCAATCTTAAACCTCAAGAGGAGTCTCACAGCCCTCCTGAGCCTTCCACAGCTCAGAATGTTTTTTTCCCAGTTTTTAATTCTACTTAAAGTCTTTGTGTACGATTAATGGAGAGACAATGAGAGCAGACCTGTAAAAGCATCTCCTAATCTCTCAGGCTTTCACCTTTTATGATGCTGGAGAGTTAAAGGACCAAGAAAAAAATCTAAAATATTAGCAGAGCTGATTTCTCTCCAGAATCTTGATCTCTTTTTCTTCCATGTCACAGTGATCCATCCCTTGTTTAGAAAGCAATACCCCTAAATGTTTCCACTGGGGAAATCAAAGGCTCCACTTCAACTCCTGACTTTTATACTCAATATCAGTCAAAGTCAACAGCCCGGTTGAAAACCCGTATATTCAGGGCCACCAGTCATTCATCATTAATGACTCTTGATTGTTCCATCACCTTTTCTCAGCCTTTTTATTTGGTGCCAAACTTACACTACAAAAATTTTTGTACCAAAGCCCAAAGGTAATTTTAGCACAATGCAGAAATAGCAAATGAAGGTCACAGCAAAATGTACAGTCTCTGAAACAAGATGGAATTCATTGTCTGATAAATGATACTCCAAAACACTTTACCTTTTCAATCTTTATTGAACTATATTTTCCTTAATTTCTGTATTTCATTTTAGATTCTTTTATCATAAGTTTTACCTGAGCATTAGATATAATACCAGTAATTTTAAAGTATAAAATTTGATCCCTAGTGGACTTAGTAATATTAGTGTTGAGTAATATTAATATGGGTCAACAAAGTAGAAAATTCAGGTTAGACAAAACAATGTTACTGCTACAATTTACTTCTGTAAAAATCTTTTGTCAAATAAAGTATATATTCATACCACATACATCCATAAGCATTGTATAATTTACTCAAAAGATCAACTGACATTGCAAATTAAAAAATTATATAGATTTTTTTTCATCCTAAGCTCCTTTAGTAGGTTTCAACACCAATGTAAAACTGATGTAAAGATCTACATAAAAAGATCCTGGCTGCCTCCCTTTCACATCCATTTTCTGTTAATGTGAAGCACTGTATGGTATATCTGACTATGCATGTTACTGTACAAATTGTTAGAGTCTCAAATTATTGGTAGCAGCATAAATTTTGATGGACAGTCTTCTGTTTTAAAATAAATATTTAACCTATGGTTCAGCTCTCAAGCTACAGCCTTTTTCAAAAATTATGAAGTTTGCTACTTGGGGACAGCATCTGATTCACAGTGTATCATCTTATTTGCATAGTTTCAACAGAGAACATTTTTAGATGTTCCACACATTGGACTCAATGATCTTAGACATCTCTTCTAACTTTAATGATTCCAGGAACCTTAATCCACAAACAACTCTGTGACTTTTACTAAAAGGTATCTTAGAATTGTGAGAATCAGTAAGGAATAAACTTAATGGTAATGACTGCATCCAAGGTGAATTGAAATAAAAAAAAAAATTGAGATGAACTTTTCTTTTTCCTCTTGCACCTTAAGTATCAACTATTTGCTATTTACCCTGTAGGTACACACAAACTACTGGCACTAGCCACTGCTTGTTAAACATGCTTGAGGCTTGTTTGACTTCATTTCTTACCAGACAAACTATTACAGAACATGTTTTTGAACAGTCAATTCTTAAGTAACGTCCATGACTTGGCAAAATAAATTTAAAAAAAACAGATTCAGGGTGATGTCTATACTTCATCAATCATCTGAAAGAGCTTTTCAAGCTCACTACAGATGTTGTTTCGATGCCAGAGTAGGAGAATTGTGTGACCAATAAAATAATGGAAGGTTCCATAAGTAAACTCTTACCCATACAAATTTTGCAGGGGAGCACTAACAAAATCTGTAAGTGTGCCAATTACGTCATTAAATAGCCAAGTCTGAAATAGCTAAAAATTTATTTCTTGCATGTAATTTGAATTATGTGAGGAATTATGTGAGGTCTTTTATTGGAAACACTTTTTAATATTATCATAACCACAAAGAATGATAAATTATGCAAAGCTCCCAGGAAAGATTGTAAATAAGCATATATTTTCTACAAAGCAAAGATTCTGATTGTCTCTGATACATATAAACTAATACTCCATGCATTTCAGTGAAGTTACTTACTACAGAAAACAGAAAATAAAAAGGGCTATAATTAAAAAAAATATATTAGATGGGAGAAAATGGAGAAAAAAGATGGGAAAGGTAAAAAGGAAACAGGGAAAGGGAAAGGAAAGAAAAAAGGAAAGGTAAGGGAAAGGAAAGGAAGAAAATATCCTCCAAATATGTTCAGATATAAGCCATTAAGTAGTGAAGTAAAGTCCATATGAATTTAAAGCTTAACTATATGTACATACCACTTTGGTATGTGAACTATTGCCTTGTGTTGTTCTCAGAAGGTTTTGTTGTTCTTAAATTCATCATTCTTAATTGAAATTTTTATGAAGATGAGGAAGAATCTCTAGTTCCGTAAAAGTGTCCCATTCTGTTCAAGGAAGGGTGTGCGGTTTTTTCACACACTTGCCTCTAGTAAATTCAAAAGTCATGATTCCCATTCACATCCCCTTAAATCCATTCTATAATCAACCATGCAAAATAGACACATCTGAAATACGGTTAAGATTGTAAGTGGTCCAAATGATCCTATGTGCGTTCCTCTTTTTCTCCACAGACCACAAAACACGCTCAGGGCAACTCTTGCAGCAAGATAGGATAAATATAGGGCCTGGTGGTGGATTTTATAGTACACATCATCCACAGAGATAAGTGGACACTCTGTCCATGCAGAATAATTGGCAGACCAGTTCTCTTAATTCTGCTTTCAGTTCTGAATGCTTCAAATTTAGCAGTAATTTGGCTTTATCCCTGGGAAGAGGGTGTTTAGTGGAAAACAGATTTGCATGTATTTTTCTCTATTTATTTATTTCTGTTTATTGTCAAGGAGTTGTCTGGAGCCCTGGAAGACTTTCATGTTTTTAATCCCTGCTGACAAAGGAAAATCGTTATATCTCTAATAAAATGGGTAAAAAAGCTGGAAACAACCCCCATTTTAATTTTTCCTAAAGCCTCCAAAGCCCTCTCGGTAATCAGTGCATTGTAGCACATCTCTAGATAAGAGTTTAATGATTCCCTGTCCTATCCATCAGGAACAGCTGACTGTGGTACAGTTTCTGAGTAAAAGTAAGTAGGAGCTTATGATGCTTTTCTCTTAATAGAGAAGGCTTTATGATGGAAGTCTATATGTTTAAGGGAACTAGGTTTTACTCTGGAATATTTCAAAGGATATAACATATGAACACTAAAGGACTATGACTATGCTTGCCATAGGACAGAAAGTGAAGTCTTTGAGACAGAATCTCATCTTTAGTGCCTTACTCAGAACTGTAAATTCCATAAAGTTGTGAACTTAAATTATAGTTGCAGCAACTGTTCTTCTGATACCTTCCTAAAGTTTAAATCCCACTGAATTTTCATTAGAAGATTTGGAAACCTGAATTAAAATCCAGAGAAGTATGTATATTATTAATTCACATTTGATGCTTAAATCTCACTGAAATGCATGCAAAAGATACATTCAAAAATTTTAATCTAGAATATTACCTGTTCTAAGGAAAATAATTTATGATATTTTGATTCGATTTTGAAATAATATTAAATCACACAATCAGCAGAATGAGACTTATTTACACTTTCATGGAATGTGGTAAAAATGGAAACAAATATTATCCACATTTTTAAATTTACCAAATGATCAGGGACTATTTTACTTAGTGCTATAAAACTTCTTGGGGAGTGAGCATACATATATATGCATAAGTATTCATTAATGGCCATTCTAGACAGCAATGGCAAAGGTAACAAAGGAATAACCTTGTCATAGCATTTTATCTGCATGATCCAAATCACTACTGTGTTTAGAATAGAGGTATCAAATTAGGGAAATTCTTTTTGTAATGATGAAAAAAGCCAAGTCCTTCTAGTTTTTGAGTTATTTTGAAACATGAAAATTATTGGAAAAAAATAGTGTGATTATGAAGACACTTTTTCAAGAGAAGACTGACGCTTTGGCAGATGCTTCAAAACTTTTCAAAGATGGGAGTTAACTTTGAATTTTTAGTTAGAAACATAGTGAGCTCTATAAAACTTCTTAGTGGCAAAAAAGAGATATTTTTAGCAATGAAAAACAATCTCTCCATATCTTCTGTCGTATGAGGATATGAACATGAACAGCAAATTATACAGAATGTAGGAAATGAAATATCTTTTTCTTTTGACTGTAATCTTGGTGCTGTGCCTTCCTGATTTTTAACACCTCTCTGTCACATCTCAGAAATATTCACTGGCATTTATAATAGGTTGGAATTGGTGACTTAATCCATAATAGCATCAGGACAAGAACAGCAAAAGAAAATCAATAGACATGTCTATCTGAACTTTTAAAATTATTTTCAAGGAATGATCAAATAAAAAATGTGAACAAAATCTTCCTGATGTGTGTCTGCAGAGGTAAGTGCCATCAGAATCATCAGATTGCTTCATTAAGTCATTTAGAGTCAGGATTTTTATATAGCTGGAAATGAACTGCTATAAAAATCTGTTTGAAACCACATAATGCTAATGATTAAAAGAAAAGGAAGTTTAGTTCAAAACTCAGGTCTTTTTACCTATGTCAAGAAAATACAAGATATTAATTTCCTGTTGCTGCGAACAACATGAGGACTAAAAAATTTGGTTTTTGTCAACCAGTATCTATACATTAATTTTCTCTTCTGTCCTGTGATTCATCATTATTATAAATGGCATTTTCCAAAAAATAGTGTCATAGATGGTAAAGGACCCATCCCATGTTAGACACCTAAAGGATTTCATGTTCCTTTATTTCATTAATTAGGAGAAAACACGCTGTGGGTCCAATTCATCTACTTTGCAATAAATGTTCCTTTCTACTATAGTACAAGTCTAGATGACTGCTATAAATACACAGCTATTTCCTGGGCCTCCTCTGTACAGCAAGACCAACATCTTGCCCTCAATATCTTGTCTGACAGTCCATAAAACATGCCTTCTCCCTTACAATTCAGTTCCTTATCTTGCCCAGCTTTTTAATGGAATTTGCTCAGATTGGGTCCTATTGGCTAGGAGATTTTTAGTATGTCTCAGTGTATTGTTTGATGGAAATAGTTTTAATCCTAATTTCTGTTTCAGGTGCCATTGAAATATGATTTCTTCTCTCTCTGAATATGTATTGTCAGAACTATTTCTTTTAGAATAACACTATTTTGTGCGGAGTATTGTTTCATTGCATGGTATTGAAGGAGCTGATTTCTCTTGCCTAATCTTTTTTACTAGAACAGTGCATATTTCACTTGTAGAGATTCTGCTTCTTATTTCCTACTAGGACAAATTTTCAATATAAATAAAAGATAGCTTTTTTCCTGTTTTCCAGAAATCCTCTCTACAACATGACTTCTGATCCATTCAAATTAAAATTTCAAATTGTGATGTAGCTGTGATTCAATAACATTTTAGCTTTGTCTTCATAATCAATAAAATAAGAAGACAGTCAAGCCTGTTACTGAAATACTCTTCTAAATAAAGCTGCCATGCCATTCTGAAATAAATGACTGAAATAATTTTCACATATATAGCTGGTTTGTTTAAAGCTCCCGAGAAGTGTGTACACTCACCACACTGATATATCTGCACTTATTGGTTGCATTATTCTACCTAATAAGCATCATACACATAAACTAGAAAACTCATTTATTTCATTTCTTTGACCTACTTATGTTCTGATTTTCTTTAGGGAAAGGATGTTCTGGGTTCTACTACTGAACATAGAAAACACAATGCTTAGAAAATGATGGGGTTGGTTTTGTTTTGTTTTGATTTGTTTTTACTTTTTTTTTCTTTTTTTACTTCTTCCCTTCTCCCTCCCCCCTCCCAGATCTAAACTCATAATAACTAAGTAATTTAAGAATAAGGAAAAATATGCTGATCAGAAAAAATTATGAAGAGTATCTTTCCCTTCTAAACAGTCCTTCTTCTCTGTCAGTTCCTTTTACCTGTGATTATTGACACATATAATTTATTTCTTTTGCTTCTATCTAGTAGTATTTTACATAAGGTTAAACAGGAGTGTAGCATTTTAGAAACAGGCAGAATACACAATCAATGATCCTTAGAGAAATAAAGCAGCCAGGTAAAAAAAAATATTAGGATCTATATGCTGGTTCATTATTTTGTCCCACCATTTTTTTTGGTGGTTTTTTTTTTTAGTTAGTTAGTTAGTTAGTTTGTTTGTTTTCTTTTGTTTTGTTTTGTTTGGGGATTAACCATGTTTTCATCATAGTAACTATTTAGGATATTTTCAAAATATATCTGACTTATCATCATGTATTTCGATGTATTACTTCATTTTAATACATTTATTATATTAGTGATTAAAGAGTGCGTTTCAAATTCAGATAAGCTTTATTGAAAACTTGGTTCATTTTTACTGAAAAACAGCAACAGATTTTCAATGCTTATTTGGTTGTACTTTTTTTTATTCTAAACACCCATCACTTCTTGAATATTCATCATATTTTTGAGAACAACTTGATGGAAATAAAGACTGAAAATGAAAAAGTATGTATTTTTCTCTTTTTACCCTTATAAAGTATGACAGAGAATGATATACAAAAATATTAAATATTCAATGCTCGTTATTCACAATACAGTGAAAATTAGAATCCATAAATCTCTAGCACACAGCTGTTGTAAGTATTTAAAAATACAAACCTGAAATGAAATGTGTGTCAGCTTAATGATCAGTCTGAAGCAGAATGATCTGAAAAATACTCTCTGTGATTTTCACCCTGCCAGTTTACCATGATTTATACAGAATATTTAAGATCTTATTTCCATGGATTTAAACATAGATAAATAGTATGTCCTTGTTCTGTCCTTCTACAAATGGAACATTTTGGACCCCAAAAACTTGAAATCAGTCATAAAACAAATCTCCATTAAGAAACTTTTCTGAATATATTAAATTTTTGTTCCTGTCTGTCAAATGTAGTTGCCAGATTTCTTAATTCAGCCACTATTTTATTGAAAATTTTCTTATTTCAGAAAACATTTCCTGTTTTTCAAAAAACCTACATAGATTTGTAGCATAAATCATGTAGCTAATTTCTACTAACTTCTAGGGAACATAGTCATGTTTTTTTATATTTCAGCTGTAGGAAAAATGCATCTGTGAATCAAGAATTATTGAACTAAGACCCCTAGCTAATGTTTTGATAGCTTGCAAAACATTATTTAATGTATTGTCATTCATGTTGACTCTATTCTTCTTTATACTATTACAGCTATTACCAAATAAATCTAGGAAAGAAAGAGTTTTCCAATAGCCCACACTGCCTTTGTGTTCAAGAGACCCTTAAGAATTTTACAAAGCTGATCGTTTAACTATTATATTGTATATTTATATGCTGGCTGTAGAGCATCAAAGTTCATTGTCCAGTCTTCCTTACAATTTCAGACAGAAAAGGAGAAACAATTATTCACTGTGTATATAGGAGGAAGTGAAGTTGCAAGGACACATAGAAAAAATATTAGAATTCATTTTTCCTTCTGTCAAAATATTACTTCTGCACAGCTGGGTAAAACTCAGTTTTGTCATTTCATTGGAAATTTCTGTCTTATCAGACGTATCTATTTTCAAACATGATACCTGCCTTCCCTTCCCTCTTCTTATGTCTCCTACTGAGGCAACAGAAAGAAAAAAAATACAGCTGGAATCATTAGAGTCCACATGCTGAAATATTCTCATCTTGAAATGGAGCGTATTTGTCAATACACAGTTTGAGAAGCTATTCCATCAATTATCATATTCAGATTGCATCCTAGACTGAATATGTAGAGAGAAAAAAAATCTTTTCTTCACTATCAAACTTCTGAATCATTAACACTCCTAGCTAGTTCAAAAGAAATGGCAAAACAAGTATGCCAAGAATAAAGTCTAGCTCACAACTCATTTTACACTAGGCCAGAGAGATTTGGCTCATGCCTCCAGTATGCTTCACCCTCTAATGACTATATTTTCCAAACATGCTGCTCCTGGGTGCTCCCCACTCCACACACCCCTTTACTAGGCCAGGTGTCTGCATGCTCTCCTGCCACAGTGATTTATGCCTTCATCATGTCCAGGTCAAAGTACGGTGTGTGAATGCTGCACCTCACAGCACGCTTCAGTCACCACAAATGCCAACATTTGCACTTGAACAATCTTCTCACTATTTATTGCACAAAATTAATGTCCTCATCATTAGCTACGTATTTATGAAAGGATTACCTTCTCCTACATCCTCATAACATTCCACCTACCATTTAGTTAAAAATGCAGTAACACATCTATATTCTGAATTAAAATAGTTTGTTTGTTTTCTTTCTGTTTAAAAGCAAAAGTAAAAATTATATATTATGAAATTGCTGATTTTATTCAGAGCTTTTTCCTATCTCCTTCCCATTTTAATTTTAAAAAGTCATGTTTAGCTTAATCTGAAATGCTTTGTTTAATCTAAAAGAAAAAAATGAATTTATTATTAAAATATTTTAATTGCTTAAGTGTTGAGTGCTTCAAAAATGAAAACCATATCAAATAAAAANTAAATAATGTTAACATAATTTAATTTCTTATATAACATATTGGTTTTAGTGTCTTATCTAAATCTTTTTCTTTATGTAAGACAATACCTGAAATGAAATTTCTCGTCAGCTCAGTTGCACATTGTTAATGTCTCCTTTATGTTCAGCCTTCATCATGAATCATGTGGCATAGGAAGGCTGTGAATTTAAAGGAGCTTGCTTGTCTGTTTTTGCAGCTGGGAGAACATTTTCCCACAGTTCTGTATATATGCAAATATTCTAATACANTTATATATTATGAAATTGCTGATTTTATTCAGAGCTTTTTCCTATCTCCTTCCCATTTTAATTTTAAAAAGTCATGTTTAGCTTAATCTGAAATGCTTTGTTTAATCTAAAAGAAAAAAATGAATTTATTATTAAAATATTTTAATTGCTTAAGTGTTGAGTGCTTCAAAAATGAAAACCATATCAAATAAAAAACTTTAAAAATACAAATTTCTTGACCATTATTTTTATTACATTTTTATTAATTACTATTCCACCAGTTGCACCTAAATAAATCAATATCATGGAATACCTGTGAGGTCATTTTGGCACTAATTTTACCATGGATAAAATCCTTTCTCATGAAAATATATTTTATTATTAGTTTCTGAAAACATGGGAGATTAAAAAGATAGAAGAGAAAGCATANTGTTTTTGCAGCTGGGAGAACATTTTCCCACAGTTCTGTATATATGCAAATATTCTAATACACACCATTTATTTTCTCAAGTATTATGGTGTGTCATTGATTCAATGAAGTTCCATGAAGCACAATATCCTGATAGTTGGGGAGAAAATAACTCCCCAAGTCCCATAATGCATCTGGCCAATCCTATGCTCTTATGCTACAGGGAAAGACCTTTTCTCAACAGTTCAGAGACTAAGCTCTGCCCCAAAGCTTCAAAAGTGATTGCTTATATTATCCCTGTGTATATATGTGACTGACTATTACTAGTCATAAAACTGGGTAATCTGTGTTTCAAATCATAGAATTACGCAATGGAGTTCTGGAAGGAATCTCTGGAGAACATCTAGTGCAATCCCTCTGCTAAAGCAGGTTCACCTAGATCAAGTTTCATCAAATGATGTCCAGATGTGGTTTTGAGTATCTTCAGAGAAGGACACTCCGGAACATCTTTGGTCAGCCTGTGCCAGTGCTCAATCACACTCAGAGTAAAGAAAATTTTCCTCATATACAGGTGGAACTCTCATAAGAGAGGTCATCCAGTCCCCTAACCTTCATTCCCCTTCACTAGACCCTCTCCAGTAGTTCCACATCTCTCTTGAACTGAGAACCCCAGAACTGGACACAGCACTCCAGATGTGGCCTCACCAGGAACAAGCAGAGGGGCAGGATCTCCTCCCTTGACCTGCTGGCAGTGCTCTTCCTAATGCAGCCCAGGATATGATCAGCCTTCCAGGCCACCAGGACACACTGCTGTCCAGCTGTTGTCTGTAGAGCTGCTTCCCAGCAGATTGGCTCTCATCCTCTCCTGGTGCAGGGGGTTATTCTTCCCCAGGTGCAGGACCGTGCACTCATTTTTGTTGAACTTCAGACAGTTTTCCTCTCCACCCAGATCTCTCCTGTCCAGGTCTCACATGAATCACAACACAGTCCTAAATTATTAAATCCTGTTACCATATTTCAGTGTTTACCTTAGTGAACTCACTACATGCTTGTGAATACACATTTCCACTACTTTTGTCAAACTACACATATTGTCAAATTATTTTACTGCCTTTTTCCTCATTCTTTATTATTATCATTATTATTATTATTAAAAAATTGCTTTTATGTACTACTAGTAAAACCTGTCTTTTCAAAACCTCTGCATAATATTGGAGTTTAATTACCTTCTGAATTGTTAATCTGACTTTAATACTTGTTTATTCCTTTAAAAACATTGAAAAAAGAATAAGGTTTTTATTTTTAAACTGATGCTTAAATGACATATAATTGTTTATGAACAATAAACTTCCTATCATATGTCACAGTGTATGCACTCATGCAAGTCTGCGAGAACAGGCTTAAGTGTGGTTTTTATGTATATTCTCTGAATTTGTATTGTGTGGTGTTATCTTTATCAGTGATAGAATTGTAGTACAGTTCAATTTTAGCGTTTAGAATCCTTAGTGAACATAGATGGATATCAACAATGTGTGCTGTGGTACCTGCCTTTTATCTCTTGTGGGTCTGTTCAAAGTGCATATACTTGCATGTGTAATAAAGCACACACACAAAAAATACACTTTTACAAATGAACTATTTTTGTCCTACATATATCTTTAAATGTTCATTGAAGTAGTCATCAAATTCCCCTTGGTTTGCAGATAATAATGTAAAAATCAAAGCTCAAATGTACCCTCAGAGGACATTGTGTCTTATAAGAGGAAGCACACTCTTGAATCCTTGGTATATATAGTCCTTTGCTCCTGTTTACATATACTATGACTTCCCAGCCAACAACCAAAAATTCTTCTAATGAAAAGGAAGCAGTGGAAGTGAATATTGGCTAACTGAATAAAAAAAAATTCCTTAGGAGAAGCAATATGCAACACCTATTATCTGAAAAATCTTATATGCTTTACACTGTTTGGAAAGCCTATAAAATATTACTGTGTATTCATGCAGTCAACACTACAATCCATCAAAAAATTAATGGCTTTGTTGCTATGCATTAGTCCACTGACTATGCTGCTATTGCAACAGTTACATGAATATGACTTGTTTGGAAAAGAAACACAAAAGAACCCCATGACCAAACAATAACAGAAAAAATCTCCCCTCATTCCCCATTTAAAAAACAAACAAACAACTCCAAAAGCCCCAAACAAAAAACAAAGCAAACAAAACCCACAACATGCAAACAAACAAATAAAACCCCCAACAAATAAACAAAAAAAAACCAACCAAAACCAAGCAAATGCAGAAAAAACTCAAAGAAGCAAACCAACGAAACCCCCCAAAACTGGATCTGAGCAAGCAGAAAATTTTTAACCAAGGATTTTACTTTTTAGTTCTAAAAGCTATAGTTTTGAAGACCAAAATGCATACCTGTTCTTATCCTCCAAATAAACAGCATGTATCCCAAGAAGAGGTAGAAGGGACTAATAAATCTCACTAACTGGATAGAAACCACTGAAATGCAAATTCTGAGTCCACTAAAGCATCAGAGATTGAAGTAATAAATGTGGCTGTTTCTGTAAGCACTGTTTGCAGAGCATTTACTGATTCACAGTGTTTAATGACATCTGCTTGGATTGTGTGTTTTCTTACCATAGTCAACAAATAAGAATTTAAGGATTGCATGCTGTACACACGTATTATTAAATCAAAATTAATTTTAGGCATGTTCTTGCTAGATGTCTTTTTAAGATGTCTTGGTTAAGATTAAATGGAGAAACTGAGCAGAACACATTAAATATCAGACAGCAGACCAAATAACACCTTCATTTGCTAATTTTGTGATGATTTTAGTACTGACTACTCCTGTAATTAATCTTTCCTGAATTCTTTAAAAAATTACTGTGGATAAAATATTGTTAGATTTGACTGGATGGTATATAGAATAGAGAGTACAAAGACTGCGCTGAAATTCAGAATGTTTTAGTATTTAGAATCTAGTCTCAGTGCCATTTAAGTATACTCTTTGTAAAGAAAGAAAACAAGTATCTTTTTCATAGCTTTATGATGCAATCCATTTATGATAAGAAAAAGAAATGGGAAAAAGAGATATATTTCAAAGATTAAAAATCTATAAACAAGTTCCTTGCTTGGAAGGAAGACCATTATCTGTTGAGAGAAATAATCATAGTACACATGTTTCTGTGTGATAGTATTATTCAGTGTATTGGAGATTATTAGGCAGAAAACTATTTTTCTCCTATAATTTTTTCTAATAAATTTCCTCTCTGTGTTGTAATTTTATAACTTAAACTTGCTGGGGCTTAAAATTACTGGGGCTTATGTTATTTTAATTTTCTTTTTGTTTCTGCAGTACTTGAGCTAGGAATCTAAAAAGCTGGAAATGGTTGAAGGGCTTCCACCAGAATTGTTTTGGTTTTTTTGTTGTTTTTGCTTGTTTGGTTGGGGTTTTGTTTGTTTGTTTGTTTGTTTGTTTGTTTTGGTTTTTTTTGGTCTTAGAAGTATTCCTTGCATTCAAGGGATGAATCTGTAGATTTCTTTTGTTGTTTATATTGAGTTTGGACATTGCATTTGCATTTAATTGTGTATTCTATCTATTTATATACCTGCAAGAAGAATTATATTCCTTCCACACAATACCAGTGACAAATATGCTCTCATTTCACTTTCCAATAAATGAAAAAAGGAAAGAAGCTACACAGGTTCATCCTTCTACTTCACATTTCTGCACAAATACTCCTGTCTCCTTTGAAGAATAGCAAATGTTAATATAGACATTTTGTCCTTCTTTTTCAATAGCACACTGGTACAAATATTGAAAGAGGATGTGGGACAACAGAAATTAATTTATTTTTTTTTCTGAGAAAGTTCAAGCTGGTTTTGGGAGAGTGGGAGAATATGTTTATTTGTAATGACTAGAGTGTTCAACAGAGAGAGGTGAAATCTTTACAATAAGTATTTCCTGGACTTCTCCAACTTGGGTCCTTCCCAAAGATTGAAGCCCTCCATGGACGGCTTCAGGGTGGTCCTTTCAACAGGATACAAACCCTTGGGAATAGATTTTCCTGTGTGGGTCCCCCATGGGCCCAAGGTCCAGTTAAGCAAACCAGCTCCTTCATGGACTCCTCTCCTCAGGCAGCAGCTTCCTTCAGGGCATGCCCACCTGGTCCAGCACACAGTTCCCCATGGGCTGCAGCAGAGATATCTGCTCCACTCTGAGTAGTAGGAGGACAAAAAGGAAAACCACCTTGCACTGGGACTTGTTGAACCTCATGAGGTTCTCATGAGTCCAGTTCTCAAGCTTGTCCATGTCAACTGCACTGCTCAACTTCATGCCATCTGCACACCTGGTGATGATGTCCCCAGATCACCTACCCTTGCCTCACTGCAGTTCTTTCTTACTCCTCAGATTGAGGAGGAGATTCTTGCTCAGTCATGCTATTTTCCAGCCTGCCTTACTTGATTTCCTACACACCAGGATAGAGAGCTCTTAAACTCTAAGGAAAGTCGCCTTAAGTAGTTGCCAGTTTTGGCCAGCCCCTCTGTCCCTAAAGACAGTTGCCCACGGGTTCCCATTCACCAGCTCTTAAACAGTTGAAAGTTCATTCTTAACAAAATTCAGGGTCTTGACTTTGCTTCTTTCCAGACTCACCAAGCTCACTTCGAATGTCATAATACACAGAAACAAAATATTAAGAAAATATAAGTCTTATTTTTGTTTGTTAGAAAAACAAGTGCATATAGCTACCAAGAAGATTTTGTTTCTGATCCTGAGCTCTCGGACAGCATTTGCCTCTACTTGTAACATTGAGGACTAGGGGCCGTAGAGGTATAGGAATTGCAACACATCTCTGCCCTCAGTGTTTCCAGAAAGATAAATACAGGTAGATCTAGCAGGAGGTTATGATAACTTTTTTGAGAGAAGTGTTCAATAGTATTTTTTTAAGTACTCATCTTTGCCCCAAAAATGTACAAGGATAATATTTTCTGATTTGGGAAAAGAGAGAAAGAGTTTAGCAGGAAGATAAAGACTAAGTGTCTAAAATTTGACAAAATTATTTCTCATGAATCACTCTCTAGCTCCCATCAAATAAGTGTTAATAGCATCATACAGTTAAATTTCTAAATTTTGACATATTAAAGAATTTGATATGACAGCAAACATCCTGAAAGTATACTGTTAGATGTAAAACACACTTCAGAAATTCATACCAATATTAAGGTAAATATTATTTTCCTATTCATAATATTTCCAAAATTATGGACAGCTGAGAAAGTTAGAATATCACTTCTTTTCACCTGCTTATGGATAAAAAGCAATAATTAAGATATATGATGTATCTATATTTCCTCATTTTCTCTCTGTGCAATTTCTGTAATCATGCATTGCATTCTTGCTGTGACTAGGCTGAAATATTTCATCTTTTATTGATTATATGGCTTGCAGTATCCAGAAATTAATAGCTTTAGTGTTCTAAGGGAGAAGCAAGATTCTGAATTCTGCCTCTACTTAGATGAACTGTTTTACTTTAGGGACAGTAAAACAGCCCTGAAGCAGGCTTCTTTATTATCAGAAATTGATTCTCTAAATATATTTTTTTTCCCCTGAGATTTCTTGGGTATAGCAATTATACAGGAGCCAAGTGAATGATTTAGAATTGTAGAAAAAGCGAATTAATCATATAGATTATATTTTAGAATTCACACAATATAATAAAATCCATTTAATTGACAAAATTGAGCCAATGTGAATTCTTTAGTACTCCACATCGGTTGGTTATAAACTTCCCCTTTGGTTTTAATAAAACCTATTTTGAGAGGAACGGTAACAATTAAAAGGTCAGTCTGTGTGACTCACTGGGTGATTTTGAAGTTAATAATCACATATTTATGCAAATGGATTGGCTGATGAAAAAATACAATACAAACATATGAAAAATAATGATAATTATTGTTATAAAATTTATTAAGCTAAAATAACTTCAATTTAATCATATTCTTATCCCATTTAATTTATGTATGTGGTTTTGAAGTAATTGGGGGTTTTGTCTTGTTATTTTGTTGTTGCTTTAGTCCCTGGCAAAGTAATGGAATAAGTCCTCTTATAAACTATTACAAACCAAATGAAGGAAGTGTTTGGGAAAAGCAAGCACAGATTTACTAGAGGCAAATCCTGCCTGACTAACCTGATCACCTTCTACAATGAAGTAACTATTTCTGTCCACATCAGTACGGTGGATTTTGTTGAACTAGACTTTCAGCAAATTATTCCACACCATTTTCCTCAGCTTGCCTCCTCTTAGACACACTGGCAAGATAAAAATTGAGTATATATAGCCAAAGTTGTGCAGTACAGGCCTGAAAGCTGAAAATTGGAGTATGGACCTTTTGACCTAAAAGGGCTTCAGTTAGTGGTTCCAAGCTTTTTTGACAGCTTATTATGAAGGATCATTACTGGATATTTTTTTAGATCTTCATTGACAACACCACCTTGATGATGGATTAGGACAGAGGCTGAGAGAACTTCAACTCTGCTCCAGAAAAGAGAAGGCTCAGCAGAGATTTTATCAGTGTGTTTAAAAACTGGATGAGGGGGAATGAAAAAGGAGACAGGCTCTTCTCAGTAGTGTTCGCTACTAGGGCAAGAGCTGATAGAGAAGAAATAATTTCATCTGAACATGAGAGAATAATTTCTTTGACTGTAAAAGCAATCAAACTGTATAGGTTGTGCAAACAGGCTGTAGAATGTCCATCTGAGCACAAAAGGGTTCAGTCCTGGCCAACATGGTTCAGCTGACTCTGCCTTAGAAGTGGGGTTAGACTAGATGATCTTTCCAATGTTTCCTGTTCCTGAAAAATGCTTGCACAGTGTCAAGCTATTTTTTTCTTACACAGTGAATAGCTGGGAATGGGCAAGAACGTGGGAGGGGCACAGCTGGGTCACCTCACCTAAGTTTACCAAAGAAATATTCCATATCATATGATATTGTGCTTGACAATAAAAGTTCAAGGAAAGGAGGAGGAGACAGGGACATTAGTGGTTGTAGCACTTGTCTGTCTTAGCTATTACACATGCTCATACCACACTTTCTGAAGAGTCAGCAAACATCTGCCTGTCATGGGATGCACTGAATAAATTATTTATTTTTTTTTTATTTGTTATTCGTTTGTGCGTGCACCTTTTGCTTCTCCTGTGAAACTACTGTTAACACAATCTATAAGTCTGTTCGTGTTCCTTCAGTTATCTTCCTATCCTATGGGGGAGAGGACTGAGTGACCAGCTGTGTGTGTCCACAGTGTCCACCTAAAGCCACTTCTTGGCACCTAGTAGAGGAGTTGAGGGACTCCAGATAATGATAGTCTTAATTGAAGTGTGCTAGATTACATTTATAAATACAGTTCTGCAGTTTGTTATTGGTAGGGTCCTTAGATTAATCACAGCGCTTGCTTGTTTTACTGTGTGTTGGAATATAGGGCTTTTAGTGTCTGCTTTCAATTGTACAAACAGCAATAGTGCCACTTCTGTTGGAAATGTTTTTATAATATTTTAGGTGGTCTCTATCTGTCAGTTCAGACATGCGCAGGTTTCCTCTAAATCCAACGTCTGATTTGTCAGACTCAAAAATTGTCTCTCATATCATATCACATCTCAAGTAGCATGAAACAGCTTCATATAGGCAGATGAAAACATAAAGCCTGAATTTAATTTGTATTTATTATACATTTTTATTAAAATTGTCAAGTTTATAATCTTTCTCATGAAAGTAGTTTTAAAATATCACTGTTTTGTATTTTAGTTAAATGTTATGTCCTGGATACACTTAATCTATTTTCTTCTAGCTAAAAGTTAAGTGGTCAAGATAAACTAGTGATCTAAGCTCTCTTCATGACCCATGAAAGGAAATAGGCATTCCCAGAGGCAATTCATCTCCTTTAAGGTTGATATCCTACACATAAGTAAGTTGCCCTATGGATGAGACTATTTCTGCTTATGAATGCTAAAACAAACCTTGCAGACTACGTGCATTGAAGATCTCGTTTGTAGATGCTGGAATACAGGCAAGATAAATCACCATACATCTTGCACCTACCCACTCAGCCTTTCTTTCCTTCAGTATGCCATTGGTAGTTTAAGCATATTTTGATTGACCTGCCTATTATAAACATTGAGGTGATTTGCAACTTGTGTAAAATAAAATTATCCATTTGTTTAAATTTGGGAAAACTTTCTTTATTTTAACTAATAAAAGCAACTGATCAACAAGAGCAACAACAACAAAACCAGGAAAAAAACAAACAAAAACACCACAACCATCACCGCCAGTGGTGTTTTCTAGAGTGCACAATTTATTTTGCATCACGAATTTCAGCTGCTGCCAGTGAACCACAGAAAGAATAGACAGCTCTCAGCAGTAATACTGTGCCAGAGAAAAAGTAGAGTAATTACTCCACCCACCACTGATGGCTCTTAATCATACATAGTCATTAAAATCTCTAGTATCTAGTTGGAAAATAAAATATATGATAGAAGAATGACTGAAATAACTCAAAATGGCTTTCAATATTAAAAAAATAAAAGTGAACAGTAATGCTTCAATACAGCAAATTATAAAAAAATGATTTTCTGATTGAGATTGGTAATAGCTGAGGAAGAGTAGAGAGATAAGTCATATATTTGCTTCAGAAGAATTAAAGAATACAAAAAAATAAAAATAGTAAATTAAATGAGTCAGATAATTTATACTTGATACATTTCCTTAAATTGTTTGAGATTGAAGAGGGGACTCTATGTGCTATCTAGTTTTCCTATTAAGGTGGAGACATTTGCCCTTGATTTCTTCCAAAGATTTAGAATTAAAGAATGACAACTAGGATTTTAGCTACCTGAAAAATAAGCTACTTTTCTTAACTTCATCCAAGTTAAGAATTCCTACCAAAGGATTGATCTTTTTCCAAAACTTTCTAAGATTTCTTTTCAAAATGGGATAAGGCAAAGTCACAAAAATCCCAAAAAACAAAAAAACCAAAACCAAAACCAAACCAAACCAAACAAACAACAAAAAAAAACAAACAAAACAAAACAAGAAACCAACCAACCAACCAAACAAAAAACAAACAAACAAACAAACAACCCCCCCAAAAAAACAACCCAGGAAATTGAGATGGAGCTGCTTTTGCAAAGTATATACCATTTTTTACCATCTATAACAATATTACATTTTGATGTCCTAGTTTGTAGTGATAAACAATGGAGGAAAAAGAAAGAGGTAGAGACTGATCCATTTGTGCCTTAAAATGAATGACATAAATATTAATAAGATATAATTCAGACATGTACTAGCCAATTATTATCCATGTCTTTTTTGGTCTCAATGAAGCCTCATGGAAGCATCAGTAATGGAAATGGCCTCCTGAGAATGTCTGTTACTTTCACTGGAGAGTCTTATTGTAGGTGACATTGTAATGGCTTGGCCTAACTCTTGTGCCTACGTGAAAATCTAAAAAAAATGTAATAATTTTACAGCCAATTATTTGCATAAATGTTCTTTAACAGATTGGCAGCTACTTCAATAAAATATTCTTCCCCATCATTGTATTTTAAAATTTAAATGCTCTGGTTTTTAATATACTTATGTACTTTACCAAACTTTTAGTTTGCCAATTCAATGTTTATATTTTGTATATACTAGAGGTGTCTGTTGTTTTTAATATTATACAGCAACTCTTTATTAGACTGACTTACATATATCTCAAAACAGTGAGAGTATTTCCAATGCTGTGATTTAATTAGAAGAAGAATTGGACCTTTCATCTTTTTAATTCACATTATCTTTTTGCAAAGAGAGGGAGTTATCCAGAGTTGGACTTGATGTGGTTAATAGCGCTTTCTGATTTGCTCAATTTTATTTTAAACTCTTGTCAATAGTTTAATTGAAGCAAACAACTTTGATTCAATTTTATTTCTTGCTGTACTTTAAGAAATGTGTTGTCTCCAGTGGGTTCACATGTGTTCCAGCAGGGAAAAAAGAAAAAAAAAAGTGTTGGCAGTTTAAAGTGATGGGAACTTAAGCAATCAGAAAAATATATTGAATGATGTGGGTGATACTATGGAGAGTCAGTGAAGGTTGAGGGCAATGAATCAATCTGATAAATTGTGATTGGCCCTTAAAAGGACAAGTAAATCCAAATTGGTTGGTAATGTTCATAATAGCAAAAAATATTCCATTGAGGCTGACCCTGTACACCATTCTATAAAACTGATCCTGATTTTATAGACCAAGTGTCATCAGGAAACACTTAAATAAGACTATAGATTAAAATACACCGCTCACAAAAACAACCGAAAAAACCAACAACCCTCCCCAACCCCAAACAAATGAAACCAACCAACAAACCAAAAAAAACCACAACTCTAAAAACTGCAATGATGATAGTGGAGAAAAGCAACACACATCTTTTGCCTCTAAATGTTTAATGTATAATGAAGTTAAAAGTCAGGCCAGTAAAATGAAAAGTTAATTGAAGATGGCTTGGAAAATAAGTCTGTGTCCAGGCCTTTTGAATCACATTGGGAACAAGGCTACAAAACATGAAGGAGCTAGAATATTGTAGCCGAGTAAATGCCTCTAACTAGATGGAAACCTGAATGTCCTTCAGTGCACCTGCATACAAGATATAAAAGTAAATTTTTATTAGTGGGAGGAAAAAGACTTGAAACTTTATAGAGTTAACAGTTAATGTTTCCTGGTTTAAAGAAGCTAATTTAAATTATCCTCTTTTCTGGACTTTTCTGGATTGGCTGTGGAATTTGCTGGCAAACTCCATTCTCTACAGTCTTCCTTGTCTGTACTTCCCTGTAAAAGAAGTTAAATGAAGAATAATTCTCCCTTATTTTTTTCACCTTTCATTTTTTTATATGAAAATGTTAATAGAATGATAGACTCATTGATAATCATCAATAATTGTAAGGTATAAAGAGTTTTTTTCTCTACACTATCCATTGTGACTGCTGCAGCTTTTAGCAGCAGTGGGGCTTGGATAAAATCCAAGAGCTCTACTGTAAAAAGGTGCAACAAACTATTTTTCCTCATTTCTCCCCAGAAAACTGAAATTAAATAAATTGAGATATTTGAATATACAATTAATATAGGAGAAAAATATGGGGGAGGAAAAAATCATAGGCTTGATTTAATTACTTAAACCTGAGAACACAAGGACTTAGTGCTGTTTACATCTCACAGATATTCAAGAGTTCTGCATGGGGAAGTTGCTATAGCATAGGAGGTTTGAGAGGGACCCATGCCCTACCTGGAGTGTCATCGAGTTGCTAGGCTAAATAACCTTTGATGTTCGAAAAGGCATTAGGCAACTGTGGCAAGGCAAATAAATCTATAGGCTACTGAATAGGAGTGCATTTAATAATAAGTTACTTAAATCTAGATACTTATATGTGTAGGTGTAGAAGAAGAGATTAGAGGTGATCTCGCCTCTGATAAATCATAGTTGTTCTGATTACCAAAGAAGAGGAACAGCCATGCCCTTAATGGGTCACAGCTGTGACTAATAAAGATAAGTGTGATAAAACTTTTGGATTGGCTGCTCAGGAGGTTCTTGGAGGACCCCAAGGAAAAAGGAATGATCCAGAGAGACACAAAGAAGAATGAAACAAGGAAGAGAATTGCTGCAGTAGAAGATTTGCTATGAAGTCAGTCTGGGTCTGATGGAGTCAGAGCCTGCAGTCATAGCTGAGCTAGGTGAAAGCCTGTGCTCAGAGTCTGCAAACCAATACTTGCAGTCACAGTCCAGCAGGAAACAGCCAGCAGTCAGAGTCTGTAGCTGGACCCTCCATTAGGAGCTTGCTGCAGAGTCAGCATGGCTAAACTGTAAAGAAGAATAAACCAGGACCCTTTTCATGTCAAATGGGAGTCTGTGTCTTGGCTCATTTCTACCCCTAACAAGAGGTCTGCTGCAACATATATGAGGGTTCTGAGTGTCAGCTAGATGTCTTAATTCCCATTATAGAGAATGGACATGATACTACATTTTGTCTTAAGCTAAAACAGACATTTAATGTCATTTGAGGAACCACAGGATAAGCTAGTTGGCATACAGTTACCTATCTAGTACATGAAAGTATGTGGATTCTGTGTCACAGCTGTCAGCTCCACTCCAAAATATCAGAACTGATGCAGTAGAGATCTGTTTCAGGAGGAGTCAAATTCATCCTCCTGATTTCATTGGATATATCAACTAGGAGATAAACACTGCCTGAAATTCTCTGGCCTACTGGCAACAGCCACACAAAGAAGGTAAATAAGATAGAGGAGGCTCATGACCCAAGTAGCAACAGTATGGCTACCAGGCATGTCAAAAAGTGCTTAATACTGTTTAAGTGATACAATCAATGCCTGTTTAAATAAATCAAAACCTATGTCTTCCGATATTTTTTTTTTAAGTATTAAGGAGCTCTTAGCTTCTGCTTACATATATAGGGTGTAGACCCCTTATTTCTGGTGTCTTAAACTGCATCTTAACTCCTTTCAGTAATATCAGTAATAGTTCTGAAAAAAAAAAAAATAAATCCCAGAACAGACACTCATCTCATCGTAGTGATAACATCTGCATCCTTAACCTCCAGTTAAGTGACTGACAAAACAACATTCTGCCTCTTCTTCTGAGAACAGGTTTTTGTTTCTTACAATAGTGCTGAATTTTCAGGTTTCTCCAACCCCTGTCTGTTGAAGGTGGTAACTTGGATTGTGATATTTCACGTGAATTACTGCTGATCTGATGTTAGTTCTTTTTGCCTATAGCCACACCTACTTAATGGACACCTTGTTGATCATACTAGCTATGGTCCCATTAATTCCCATAAGCTGTTGTGTCATTAGGTACTATTAGGTACTTTTGCTGGTAGGATTCTTTTAGCAGCTCCCACTAACCTGTTTAATGCTGACTATCACCACAGTGGTTTACATAATCCCCATATATTTCTATATATATGCTGTTAACTGTTTTCTGCTTGAATATGTAAACTCTCTACTGAAAGTGTACCAGAGTAAAAGTATACCTTGTGGGATTTTAGAATAAAGTGAAAATACATGTAAATTCAGATTCCGTTTTTTAAGTCAGATTTTCCAAGCCTCTCTTGCTAAAAGACAAAACAAGAAATCCCAAGATCAACCCAATCACCAAAAACAAAACAAAACAAAAACCCTCAAAAATCCAAGCTCTCCTAGGAAGTAAAAAAATTTCAAAATCTTCAGTGTTGCAAATTGTGGTAATTTCCTTACTCTTAGATAGCTGAGCACAGCTGTCATCCACACTGTGAGCAAAATAACTTCAACACACATAATTTTCTCAGGTTAACAAAACACAGTTTTTTACCAGAACACCCTCTAAGCTATTGCCATGTAATTGGCAATTAACCTTATCCATTTCATTATAGTCAGTGCCCCAAAATTCCACTGAAGGCAAAAAATACTTTTAACCTAGTAGGATATGATCTCAGTGTTCAGCTGTAAGTAGCAGAATACTAGGTTTATACCACTTCTTATATATCAATTTGTAGGTGGAATAAGTTTTAAATGCCCATGAGAAAGTAATTTTGGAATATGCAGTATGGGTAAAATTGATGTGCAGGTTGTATTTATTTGGTCAATGTGACAAAGTGTTGGCAGAGGGATGCTGCATGGGTGACCTGTGTGAGAAGGAACACGAACCACCCACATCAGAAGATACGAACATCTCCTGAAGAACTGCAGCCTGTGGGAAGGACTCACAGAGAATGAGAGGGAAAATGTGAGGATGAAAGTGTGGCAGAGACAATTTCTTATGGATTGCTCCCTGCTTCCATTACCTGCACCTCTTTGAAATAAGGAGGTAGAGGGCTCTGGAATGAAGAAGTGATATTGAGACTTGGGGGAAAAAGGAATGGGAGGAGAAAGAAAGGAATAAGATGTTTTCATTTTTTTTCTTTGTTGTAAATTAATCCTTCTCAAGTTGAGTTTAGTTTTTCTTTGATGTTAACTGATAATCAATCTTCCTGTCTTTATCTTAACCCACAGACTTTTTCATCTTACTTCCTCCCGTCCCTTTGAAGTAAAAGAGTGAGAGAGCACCTGGATGGGTGACTGGAAGACAGACAGGACTAACTCATCACACTAGAATATAATATTTCTAGTCTACCTGTAACCTGCCAAAATGCTGAGAGCCTGTAGGATATAAATATAAAAATTTTCATTTAAAGGTTTTTATGCCATGAAGAATTTTCAAAAATTGAAGAGAAACTGTTACAATAACAGTGATTTGCGGATATATAAACAAGAATAACTTCCTGAAACTCTAAGTTTTAGCTGTTATATCATTGTTACAATTGTAATATACATTGTGTCTTTTGATATCTCCATAATGATAATAAACAATGTCACAAGTTCAGCATGATCTGATCGTGTTTTTCTATTGTGCTCTGTAAATGAAAATTATTCTTTTTCCCTCTAAACACCTTAACATGGGAGATTTCACATCTTGTTCACAGTGTCACAGAGTAGGTGAGTTTGGAGGGACCACTGGAAGTTACCTTGTTCAGCCTCTCTTCTCAAGCAGGTTTCCTTAGAGCTCATTGCTCCGGATTGTGTCCAGATGGCTCTTGAGTATCTCCAGAAAAGGAGACTCCACAAACCTTCTGGGTAACCTGTTCCAGTGGTCAGTCACTCTCACAGTAAAAAAGTTCAAGTTCTTTCTCATGCTCAGGTGGAACTTCCTATGTTTCAGCTTCTGCCTGTATCCTCTTATTCTACATCACCACCAAGAAGAGTCTGGATCCATCCTCTTGGCACCATCCTTTCAGATACTTAAATGCATTAATGAGGTCTCCTCCTAGTTATCCTTTCTTGAGGCTAACCAGGTACAATTCCTTCAGCTTTTCCTCCTAAGAGAGATGCTTCTGTCTTTCAATAACCTTTGCAGCACTAACCTGAACTCACTCCTGGATTTCCATGTCTCTCTTGTACTAAGAGGACTGCCTAGGACTCAGCACTTCAGGTAAGGTCTCACCAGGACTGAGTAGACCAGAAGGATCACATCCCTTGACCTGCTGGTAATGATATAAAATTAATTGATATATAGTGCACTTCAGAGATGAATAGTCATCGATATTAGAATTTTTTGGCTGCAATTTTTAGCCATTCAACAAACATATTTTTGGTAATTTTATTATTTACTAATTAATTTATCTGTGCCTTTCTTCACTGATTTTTTTTTTTTTTAAAGTATTCAGAATCCTATCCTATTGATTGTCAAAGAATGGATAAAACTAAATGAAGCTTCAATTTTTGCCATGGAATGATCAAGTATAACATTTAATAATCACATAAAACTCCAATATCTTATTGGATCATTACTTCAGAATGTGTTCATAGATGAACAGACAAAGAGAGGCTCTTAAACTGATTCAAAACTATATTGTTTTCCCTAAGTAATTTATATTCATCAGAGACAGGTGTTTAAACAGTAAAGAAAGTAATGAAGCACTGATGACTGAACACCTATTTGTATGTTTCTTATTATTTTTCTCCTTAAATCTTAATGAAGTGTAATTACTGTTTCTTGTATTTTGTCTTCAAGATGCATTATTCTAACAGAGAGTAGTGACAAGTAGCTGTGTCTGACTTCATGAGCAGCACACTTACTGCAAATATGCAAATGAAGAACAACAAAGAAGAGCCTGGAGATATTAACATCTGTGTGAATGAAGCAACCATTTCACAACTCAGTGGACCTTAAACAAAGCAGACATTGAAATCTGTTCAGTACATGGGATAGATTTTTAAATATGTTCAATTACTGCTTGTTGCACAGCTGTCACTAGAGCACAGTTTCTGTCACACCAGGGACTTTGCTTTGACATTATCAGCATGTAAAAATGGTGTTCATGATAAATAGTTTTCTAGCATAGCAAAACAAGTATTTTTCACTCATGTGTGAGTTAGAGATATGCTTATACTTCCATATCTCTGGCAATTTAGATGAGTAGAGATAGAGGAGCGTCTGCTAGGAGCAAAATAGCTATTTTGCCAATCGACCTAGTGACTAACTGGCTAACTACCTCATTTCTGTGTAATAGTTAAGAAAATATATTGCTTTTGAGGAGATTATGAATTCTGAAGGAAAGATAATTCAACCCTTTATGAGGTAGGGAAGGAGAAAACTACTCATTTACTCTATGGAAAAGTAGATTTCACTGGTAAAATTTTCCACGCAGTGAAACAGCGGCCTGTAGAAGAACCATTTAATTTCTTAGAATATTTTCCTTTAAAATATATAGAAACATGTACTACATGTTGGTAGAAGGAAAAGCTTGAAGATTCAGTTAAATAATATTTTTAAATAATTATCACTTTTTCACAGTATTCAGCTGAATTTTTAATTTAACTACCACCCTGTTACTAGTAAAACTCCTCATATGCATCACAGGGAGTTACATAAATCTCATTTTATGTATGAATGCCATGAATAAAACTTGTGAATATATACTGCTATAATATTTCCAGTGATAAATCATTTAATTAGAGTAACTGAGAGGCAAGATGTATTTTTTGGTAAGACTTTAGTTAACCCTTATGCTCACCAAATTATTTCCTTTAAGTACCATTCTTAGATATTGGAGGGGCAATTTGAACATGTATTAATAATAATTCCTGATTTAGAGAAGCTAACACCAAGCATAATTTATTTTTATTTCTGTCTGACTGCTTCACTCATTCTTTTATTGACTTACTCCTAAGTGTCTAATATCTTCATCTGCAAATTACTTCAGTGTCACAGCATTGCACTGCCTGTCACTTAGAAACTCAAATACTAAAAATTGCATAGACTAAGATGTCAAAAATCTGAATACAACATGCAGAGAATTGTGCACCTTGCACAGAATCACAGAAACTATCACACATAGTGAGGAGCTGCTTGCAGAAACAAGAAAATTTGACCCAATGAAGCAACTATATTCTGCTTGAAAACCCCTTTAGCTTTGATAAAAGTGCATTTTAGTTTGATTTGGGTGACATAAAATACCATACAATAGAATATAAACATAATACTCAGAAGAAAAGAAGAATAAAACAAAAATTCTCTCCTGTCTTTTAGAAGTTATCTTTAAAGAAATCCATCACCACTACTGTATTTCCACAAGACTTTTTTGTTTGTTTTTTAAAATTCAGTTTGTGATGAAAATCTGCTTCAGTGAAAAAAAAACATTGACCTGGTCTACTCAACACATTGGTAGTCTCTGACCAGAAAAGGTTTGAGCTTGATTTTATCAATACTATACACTTCTCAGCAATAACTAATACTGTCAGGTCAGTGCATTTGTATTTCTTGACCAGTTTGCAAATCTTAATGGTAAGTTAATGTTTTTTTGGTTTTTTTTTCTTTAGTTTTATTAAATAGACTATGGTCTTTCAGAAAGTAGAGTAGATAACAATCTGATTTATGACTCTTAGAAGAAATCTTAGAATCTTATTTTACTAAAACCAGAAAAGTACATGTGCAAATATATTAAGATGTATGAAGAAAATACAAAAAACACTTGCTTCTTTATTTTGCATAATGCCAAAAATTCCTAATTCAAGAAGGTTGCAGGTAACAGATTGTAGTACTCATTTATTTATTACTTAAATTATATGTTGGAAAATCAGAAGAGAATAGCAGACTAAAATTATTTCTCTAATGTAATGTCGCAGATTTCAGCTTGAAGCTGCATCTGTATTGCATTTGTAAATACTCTCAGTTTAATGAAGCAGCATGAAGCTATAAAGCACAATGCTACTAAGGATTGCCATAGTGTGTCAATCAATGTTTAAAATTATAAAACTGCTCAGTTTATAATTTTAAAACGTGTGTAATCATTAACAGTCAATCAATTTTTGATATGTCTTATGGGTGTCATCTCTGTAAGCATTCTTATCAAAAAAATATTCATACAGTCTGTAGTTTTTAAGAGAATTATGATTTTATTGGTGAGACCATCCAATATATATTTTCAATTCCTACCGAACAGTAGCCGTTAATGTTTACAATTTCTGAAGGAACTAGTATCCTTCATGGCTCATTATTCTATCCTGTAGACTTAATTGCACTAATACTTCCATCTAGGTGGCATAGCACAAGATTTAATTCTGTTTGAATGCAGCTGGTGCACTTGAATATGCTGCATGGCTTTTACACATAATTAAGATCAATACACGAGTCTGCCACGTTTTAAAGTTGTAGGAGGCTTGCAAGAGCATTAAAGCAAGACAGATTGATCTAGACAAAAAAAACATGCATGCACACAGAAAAACATTTTCACGAGCACATAATTTCCTTCAAAACAGAAGCAAATCATTGAAGAAGTATCTCAAAACCCTAGGTTGTGTCATCCCATCAACTTTTGAGTAAAGCTCCCCACTGAGAATTATGATTAAAAATTGATGATATTATATATAGTAACTTTCAAAGATAATCACAAAGATTCAAAGTTTTAAATGACTTTGCAAATAAATACCACTCTCAGGGCCCTAAGAGAATTTATAAATCCTGAACAATCTCCCCTGAAGCCTCCAACCACACCTATGAGGCCAAAGGCCATTTCAGTTCTGCCTGGAGCATCAGCCACTTCCTAAGCTATGTTGGAGGAGTGTGAGACCCCAGCTCAGCCACAGACGTGGCCATGCCTGCCCATGGATTTTGAGCAATTAAGGATAATTTTAGGACTTGCAAACACCAGAGTATTAATGGTAATACAGCACTACATTAGTGACACAAAATTGACACAATTATACCCAGAATAAGAGTTGCAAGTCACTCTCTAATTATTTCAAGCAAAGTAGTGTGATATTTCTTTAAAAACAAGGGTTCTTTTCTGCCCATAGTCACAGTTTTTGTAATTGGGAAATCACTGACAGATGCAACAAGAGCCCTAAGCTGGGGAATACTTGATTATGTTAAGTTTTATGACTTACAATATTTTAAATGCTATGTATACTAAATTTTATTTGAGTAGCTATAGCTATATCAGCTATTGCTGATATGTTGCTTTACTGTGTATTCTAAAGAAAATAATAACTCAGATTAACAATTTTTTCAACAGTGTTACTGACAAATCATATTAAAGCAACAATTAAAACCATGATAAATCTTCAATAAAAATTTATATCTCCTAAGACCTTTCAGAACTCTGAATGGGATATTTATTTCCATATTTTTACCATGAATACTTTCTAAATAAATTCATATTCAAAAATGTTTAATGAAATAAAGAGTTTGAGAAAGAATAATGGAAATGCATGCCATTAACTTTAATTTAATTAAATTTAACATTTATTTTGTCTTTCTACTAAAAAGTTCAAAGTAATCAACTCTGATAAATACTGCTGTCATGGAATTTAAGTAACTAACTCCCTAACTAAAGTTAATCTTCACAACACACAAATTTACAAGACTGCAACCTCAACAGAATTGAAAAAATCTCCACTTAAAGTTTTTAATAGTTTTCTCTAAAAGAGATGATATCGAATATCTATAATGGAATTCTATAGAGTGGCAATGTGGAAATGACTAAAATAAAAATGTATAAGCATACTTATATTGTTAGTAGACCACTATTTTATATTTGATTTGATTTGATTTGATTTGATTTGATTTATTTGATTTGTTTGGTTTTATTTTTGTAGCTTTCTTGGAGAGTTGTGGTGGTTTGTGAAGGGTTTTTTATACTGCAAACTATAAATGGTGATTGAACTTGAGATTTTGAGTGACTCTTTGCAGTCATTATTTCTGAGTTACAGGAAAGAAATAAGATAAATAAAACAATCTCTTTGATTTTTTTTTCCCCCTGAGTAGGTACCTTGAACCGAGTCATTAAGACATTAAACTATTAGAGACTGTCCATAGGAGGGCCATGAGGATGATGAAGGATCTGGAAGGGAAGCCTTATGAGGAGTGGCTGAGGTCACTTGGTCTGTTCAGCCTGGAGGAGATGGAGGAGACTGAGTGAGGGGAGAGCTCACGAGGAGGAGACGAGGGTCAGGTACTGATCTCTTCAGTCTCATGGCTGGTAACAAGACTCAAGGGGATACCTGAAGTTATGTCAGGGGATGTTTGGTTGGGTATCAGAAAAGGTTCTTCACCCAGAGGAGGGTTGGCACTGGAACAGACTCTCCAGGGAAGTGGTCACAGCACCAAGCCTGACAGAGTTCAATAAGGATTTGGACAATGCTTTTGGGCACATGGTGTGACTGTTGAGGTGTCCTGAGCAGGTCCAGGGGTTGGACTTCATGTTCCTGCTGGGTCCCCTGCAACTCAGCATTTTCTATGACTCTACCCTAAGTCCTCTCAATTACCCATGGAAATATTGTTGACATTTGCAGTTAAAAAAATCCTCAAAACTTCACCCTCTCTGGCTTTATGAACACTTTTTCCCTAAGCATCCTGTAGATTATTACTTTTTTCTCATTTCCCAAACTGAAACTTCAGTGCAAAGCCATTAAAAAAAAAAAAATTAACATTTCTATTGCCTACTTGAAAAATGTACTTTAAAATATATTTGATATGTTGAGTCACAATTGTTTTCAACATTTTAAAATTTTTGCATAGGCAAACTTCAGTTTTGTACCTGACCCATGTAAGTATCCTTCACTTTTGTTCTCCAGAAATTATGCCAAAATCCAAAGATATTAAGAATTTTAATTGAGAACTGGTATGTTGTTTAGTAACATGATCTGTGTAGAAATATTAGTTATTTGGTAATTATCAAGATAAGAACCTCTATGCTAATAGATGGTAGAAAACACAGATTTCTAATGTAAAACTTTTGAATTTCCAAGCGCTCCTGTCCTGACAAAATAAAAAAAATCTAATACTGTTCTCCTGTGGATAGAAAGTTTACAAAAAGGCAATCCTTATCATAGCACTGTAATAGTTGGCTCAGAGGCCTAAATATAACAAGATTCTTATATGTAAAACAAAAATAATATTGTTGCCCTGGTGTTTCAGCCTTCTGATGTTGACAGATTCTTTTTACACTTTCTCACACTCTTTCTGCTAAATAAGGATTGTTTTGCACTCCTCTTTGGAGGAAGAGAGCATTGATGGACTTGTGATGGAACCAATGGAGTCAAGAGGTCTTAGCATCATTGTCCAATCCATGTTCGTTGTTAGAATTCTATAAATAGACATGTAATGTAAATAAAGAGGTCCTTCTCCTGCTCAACTTCCTTGGAATCAGGTGTGAGTCTCTCTCTCTGTGTCATTCTGTGACATAATATAATAAATAATATGTTTGCTATGTTATGCCTCTAATTAGTTGATATTAAGCTTTCAGTGTCTAGGACATGGTAAGAAGATCTTAAAAACTATTTCTGATATATGCTGTGATATAAGAATTAATTAATATTACAAAAAATAATGAGACAATAACAGATTAGATTTAGCAGTCCTGTCTATATTCAGTGCTCCATCTCAGACAATTTGAAGTGTCTAAGTAAGCCATGAAGCCAAAGACTAAGGTTTTAAACATGGTGAGACAGTTTACTGGCATGAACATTTGTAATGAAAATTGAATTACCCTGTATAGAAAAACAAATGTTCCTTTAAGTAGGAAAGGATTTACTGATGGGATGGACACTCCCTTGTCTGGGCTTTACCCTTTTCAGTGACTGATATTTTGCCTTGTTGCTTCAATCTAAAATGAGTGGCACAGGAAATTATCTTCTGGTATTTGCCTCATCTCCCCAATCTAATGTTTACATTTGTCCCTGTACCGTAAGGAAGCATCACAACCGCACAATATATTCAAATTCATGGATGTGGGTTAATTATCCAAAAATGTCTACAATGAGTTTAATAATAAGCAAATGGTTTGATCATGTCAAATAAGCAATGGTTTGATCTTTATTTACTAAATTTATTGTTTCTCATTTATTACCGATTAAACTCAATAATAGATAATCCCACGACACCTTTTTTCTAAAATATTTCTGAAAATAACCTCTTTGCTAATAATGTTGTATCTGTGAATTAAAAAAAAATGCTATTTCATAAATTATGTGTATATCTCAAGAAGGTACTTAGAAGAGTTGCTTTGGGCTAAACTTTTGAGATTTAAAAAAACCCAAAAACTATTTGCTTCTTAGTTTTCAAACAAAATATCATTTCAGAGGCATAGTGACAGAGGTGTATGTATCACTGTAATATCCACAGCTATTTCATATATAAATATTGACAATATCAGATTTGCATCAGTGCTACAAAAAAGAAAAAAAAAATTATTCATTGTAAGTTGAAGGACTTTAACCTTATCTGGTCTTCATTTGTTTTCATCCTTATAAAAATACAAACCCTTCCTGTCTTTAGAGCATTGTGCTAAAGTGAACAGCAGCACTGATCCTTACAGAAATTTTCCTTTCTTTATTTTTGAATTTCCTGGCACACCATGGACAGAAGGAACAGCAGGCAGGGTGGAATAAGGAAAAATCTTATATAGTCAGTGATATATTTCATCCCAATCCTGGATATCTGCTGCACCTCAAAAGGGCAACATATGAGTTCATTCTGCAGTCTTTGCTGTGGTTAACTAATTACTTATAGGCTTGTGTATAGGTATGGAAACCTACTGCTTTTTTATTTGATGTTGAGTTTTAGGGATGACTGAATTTAATAACCAGTTTTTGTGCTATAATGTAATAGATGACACAGTTATTTTTTCCATGTGTCACTAGACAAAGTTACTGGCAAATTATATTCTGTAGCCCATAGTTTGGCATAGATTTAACTTGCAGCAAATTCTTGCCTTAATCTGGTGATGTAAATTGTTTGCAGTATTATGTTTCTATTACCAGAACCTTCTGATAAAGTAGCGGAAGGCTTACACACAACTGAGAGTCAAAGAGCCAAAATTATTTTCATCTCATTATGGTACTTTAATTTGCATGCCTTTTATTTAGAATAACATAAGACAGTGTATGTTGGTATCCCAAAACAATCCTGAGTATCTGTGGAGAGAGTGCAAAACAGTGGCAAGAGTAATCCTAAAATGACAAAATCTAATACAAAAGCATCTTCAATCATAGATGCACTGCAAGCTGATATTGTATTTGTAGGTTAAATCATACATAGCTCTGTATTATCCATTCATGTTCTATGAAACACCTGTTTCATCTCCTATGGATATTGTCAGCTTTCTTAAAAAGAATTGTAAGCAGAGAGCAGACCACCAGCCTGCATTCTATTCTCAACTCCCATAGCAATCAAGAAAACTTCAGGTGGTACCACATATGCTCTTCCTTTATTAGAATGAGGAGATATATCAAGTGGATTGGAAAAAGAAGAACACACAAATTCTATTTTTCATATACACATATACTTAAATCAAAAAGTAAGAGAGGAGAGAAGTAACTGGAACAAGAGTAAAAGAGAGAAAACAAAATAAAAAACCAAGACAGAGATGGAAGTAGAAAATAGGCATAAACGACAACTTGGATTTATCAAATCTACTTGGCAAAATCTACGTACTGGAAAATTTTTATGAGACATTTCCAGATAAGCACTTGTAATTATTGTCTTTGATAGCACCGGTTTATAATTTTCACTTCACAGGATAAAAGTCAAACCTTTTAGAGGTAGCTTCCTTAGCTAGCTAGATTGTTGACAATACAGTGCTCTAACACTTCTGGTTTTCTTTCCAAGAGACCATGCTGTGAAGTCATTACTAGTGAAAAACTGGGAAGAGTTTCACAAGTCACTGACATCTCCTCCACAGTTCTGTACCTGATAAAACCTATAGCTTTGATACATTGAAGGTTGGGACCCAGTAAAACCGAAAACTCTGTAATTAAAAGAAAACAGTTTCTTAAACGCTTTCCAGGGGAAAGGACTCTAAAATAATTTCTTGCATTGTAAGGGACAAAAACCTGCTTTTTTTGACAATTTATTTCATCCATAAAATCTGTAGTATCAGAAGAGCAGTCTACAGCTTCTGCATCTTCCAGCACTCTGGCATAAAGGGAAGAAATAGAAGGCATAAAACTAGCCATAGTACTCTGAGTTAAAGAACATAGTTTGGTCATTTACTTTCAGGGTTACATTGTTACAGAATTATTTATGGATATATATTAGTTGCAATACTGGGCCGGAAGTGGAAACCACATAGTCAATACTTTATCTACAAAAGAAGTCAAAAGCAAAAGTTTCAGAAAAAAAGAACACTACAGTGAGAAGATATGGTATAATCTAAGTCCTATATTAAGTCTTGTCACGATTCCCAGTTTGAATATAATATTTTAATCTTTGAGGTGTGGAATTTAATAACTTTCACTTTCTAAATTTTTTATTTAAACAGTGAATATTCTTGTGAGCACATGTTCAGTGATCTTTGTTAGAAGAAAATTATGATCTCTTGAGTTCATCTTTCTTTCTTGATCTCTGGTGGAGTAGACATCCAAATTTTTGATTTCTTAAACTGCATGGAGTAAAATGTTAAGCTAAACCCCATTAAACTTAAACTCAAGCTCATATCCTTTTTATGGAATTTCTAATATTCAGTCCTGTTTTAAGTCTACTTATTTGTTTCCTTCCTGTAGAATATTATTTTGTACTTAATTAAACAGTGCATGAGATAATATTTTCTTATCTATTTAGCACTTCCAATTTTAATTTAACTTGTTTAGTTTTTATTGAGCTTTAAGGCAGGTAGGAAAAAAAATACGCTCATGTATCTTGTTCATGCAGCTCATTTCTGATTTATTTTTATAATTATTTGTCCTATTCTTCTGAGACATATTTTAAGGTTAAAAATAATAGTTCAGTGTTTGTTTAGAAAGATTCCTCCTGTGTTTGGTCGTGTCATTATCCTTTTTTTGAACATCTTTTAATTCTGAATTGTCCAATATGTCCCCAACTTTTTAAACCTGTAGCCATATTTCAATGAGGTCACCATAGTATTCTTTGTATGTTTCACTTCTTCATCCCCTATATATTCTACTTTCTTACAAGAGATATTTCATGATATTTCTACAGGCAGTGGTTTCTTCTGTGCTGTCAACAGTAACTCCAAGGTTATTTTCCTGGCTAGTGTTCTTAACTGAAGTAGTTGTAGGCTGCAGAATAATTTGAATTCTTACCTTGTGTGCTTTTTCTTCATTTTTATTGATACTAAAATTCATTAGTAGTCCTTTTAACTATTTAACTGCTGCCTTAAATATTTCAAGATTTTCACAGCTGTAACTGGTCCTAAGTAACTGAAACTTTTGTCTTCTGTAAAGCTTGCCAAATAGTCTCCTAACTTTCAAACTTTAAAACATATATTAGGAAAAAGAAAGGCTTAAGACTGATTCTAAATGATGCTTGCTTTTACTTTTATGGTGGCTAAAATAGATGTTTCACATTCCATCCTGTTTTTTAAATTTAGAACATCTTACTCCATAATACTTTTCCTGCTGTTACATATATAATACTCTTTGCATGTTACAACATAATAGTAAATGTGTTTATTGAAAGTAATTGAGTTTTACAAATATAGTGCGTTAATAAATACAAGAACCAAAATACGCCAACCATGATCATATGGAAAATGCAGTGTGAATGATCAGTGTTCTGCAAGACCAGTGAAATTGTTTATTTTCTATTTCTGTGTGAAATCCAGGAAAGAATTCAGCAGAAAATAGAAGAATCTTGTAAAACTGTAAGTAGATCAAATAGATCATCTAGGTAAAAAGATTTTACTGTACTGACATGTTGTTTAGGGTTTGTGGTATTTTTAGTTTGTTTCGTTTTGTTTTGGTTTGGTTTGGTTTTTTGTTTTTTTAATAGGTTTGCTGGTTATTCCAAAAATGTTAAAAATGAATAATCTAGTTTGTTTTGTTTTGTTTTTTAACAGCATCTCCATTATTTGAGCACTCACCATGTAAGACAGGAAATTATTGCAAAATGTATGCTATCTAATTGCAAGGTAGCAGGAATCCTACTGGATTAGAAAAGCAGGTAGGATTTTGAAAGTTCTATTTATGAATACAGTGATTGGGGCAATTTTAAGATTAACATTTGGTGACTGACAGCATTGTGTAGTCAAGGTCCATTCTTTCACCAGTCTTTAGCAATGTGTATTAATTCCTAAATCTATGTTAACCACATTATGAGCTATCTAATATGGGAGGACCTTCATTAGGTGACACCCTCAAACACACCCAAGGAGTGTCAGAAGATCATGGCTTGAGGCTAGATATTTTTGGTTTAAGCGAAAATGTGTTTGGATATTTTATAAGGATGCAGTTTTGTAGATGTGAGGATCACAAAGTTGGTTGAGAATATTCATTAGATATGCATCTTCTGCTAGGCAGAGAAAACAATTGACTTTAAAAAATCAATATAGTGCATTAATATCACAGGATATAATTTTTATTTTCTTTCATTCTTTCTCTAAGTACTCTAAGTTCCTTTAGGATATTATTTGTATTAAAAAATAAAAAGGGCATATTAATAAACAAAAGAGAGTCTTGAAGAAATGAGAAAATTTGAGCAATGTCAAGTTAAAAAAATCAAGATAAGATATAGAAGAAAATTCACTTTACAGAATCCTATGTTTAGTATTTTTATACATTTAAATTTTTTAAAAGGAGTAAAGTATCAAGAGTTGGTCACACCTTCTTCAATAATTACACATAATGACCCTGAGATTAGCCCAGTTGGTCAGAACATGTTGCTAATAACACCAAAGTTGTGGTTTCAATCCCCATGTGGGCCATTCACTTAAGAGTTCAACTTCATCATCCTCGGGGGTCCCTAAACAGAAATAGAAGAAACATATTAAAAAATGCACCTCACTGACTAGTAGAGACTACATAAACAGGAAAATCTATCTAAAATTAGATACACCTATTACCTTAACTGCCTTAGTACATTAATTTTTTATACTTTATTGAATATTTATAGGGAGTTTAAAACAACTGTATCAGTAAGGATGTTTTACTGTTGTAGGCATTTAAGCCCTGAAATACAAATATTTCGTGTTTAGCAATATTTTTTTCAAGGCAGTTTCAGTCCATCAGTTTCCTGAATGCTTTCACAGTCCATTTCCCCAGACAGAACACTTAATTTCTGTGCTTCCTTCTGAAAGCCTCACTGCACAGCTGACCCTTTAGTAGTCATATCACTGCTCTGAGCAGCCTGATAAGGAGTGAAAGGAACTGAAGCCTTGATTGTATGACAAAAGACTATATAATGTTAAAGCTTCCAAGAAGCTGAAGTTTAAGTCAATCTCTCTCTATGCATAATAGCTGAAGGTGGAGTTCTAACACTGCTAAGAATAGATACACATTAGAAAACTTCAGATCCTTTAGGAAAAATGTAAAAATGCCATAAATTCAACACATAATCTATGAAACCAGATAAATAAATATAAAATATGAAACAGACAAACAAAACCCACAAAATTTCTGTGGAAAGCTCATGTTGGCAAAACCAGCATCCTCATCTCATTTTTTATGTCCTGCTATCAAACTTTGAGAACTTATGAATATTAGAATCCTGGTCCCACTAGATGAAATCCACACAAAGTAAAATGAACAGCAATATTAATTTAATTTTCATATTGTCATATTTTGTCACTGAGTCTATTTTTTTTAAATTACATTTTTACCAGTTTTATTGTGCAACAGAATGATATATTAGTTATAATATCAAGAATCTTTTAGTAGAAGTCTAAGGATGAACGATAAAATTAAAAATCAAAGGAGAAATATTCGAATACTCAAAATCTCTGACTTTTGAAAGGTGAAACCCATGGTAATGAATGGCTAATAATGTCATCCACAAACAAATAATATATATTCAATAAAATATAAGAATACATTTGTAGGAGTCAATATACTTTCTTAAAAATGTGTCTTATGAAGAAAAGGATTTTATCTCACCACCAAATTCTATTGCGCATTGCTGAACAATAAAAATTAGTAATTATTCTATCAATTTAGCAATTTAGCAAATAGTTTTCTAAAACTAGGATATTATATTTGATGTTTTTCTCTTTTAACGATTTTCAGCAAGCTTGATATATGTATTTCTGAATAAGGAGACTGTCCCTTGCACAAACCTTTGCACTTCAATCAAATGTTGGGAATTCTCTTAACAAGATGCATAGGAGTTAGGGCATTCTAGAGCAGGTTCCTTTTGGATTTAGAACTAGTTGAAACACTCTCAAAACCATAGAATCACAGGATATTCTGAGTGGAAGGAATCAACAAGGACCACTGAGTCCAACATCTGGCCTTTCCCAGGACAGCCCCAAAGAGTCACACCATGTGCTTGAGGGCTCCAAACTCTTCTTAAACTCTGGTAGTTTTGGTTTTGGGACCTATTCCCTGGGAAACCTGTTCCAGTGCACAACCACCCTCTGGGTGAACAGGTTACACTTAAGTCAATGACTGAATTCATAAACGAAATATGGGAAACAACAAAAGTGGGAATGACATTACATTTAGAAATCTGGAAGTTGTTATTTTTCAGTGCAAGCTAATTATTTTCATAATGATCACATTCAAAAACAAAAGTAATATACTGTAGACAAAAGTTTGTCAACAAATTATGTCAGTACAAAACTCAATAGTAATGGAATATCTTGAAAACTGCCTGCATAAACACATTTTTAAGTACGTCCTGGAGGTCAGTAAAATAGGTTACCAGATGGATAATCTGGTGAATCCTACAGTGAATGGCTTCATTGAACATTAATTGAGAAATAGTTTTCATTTAATAAAAAATGTATATAAAATATATAAATATACATATTATATATGCATTTGTCTTGAGGTTTGATAGGTTATTTTGCTTTGACATTTTTTTTTACTTGGTGAATATAAGAATATATATATACACACATACATACACACACATTTATATATATGGCACAGCCATGATGACAAAAGGCAGATTTTTCCCCCTACATACTAGTCAGGTATAAACACTTTTTATTCTTCCAACATTATGCAATGATGACATTAATGATCTTCCTTTCTTTCATGCTTGTGCAAGTAAGTCATAAGCATACTTGGAAATTAGAAGTTGGCCCAAAAAACCCACAAGAAAAGTACAAATTCTCACTGTCTTGTAAAATAGATGAGAAATGGAATATAAAATATGTTAAGAAATATAAAGAAAATTAAGAAGTTTTGTTTATCGTGGATGAAATTTAAGCATCCTGCAGAGCAGATTATCCCTTGTTTTCTTGCCATAAATTTCACAGCAGTAATCAAAATACCCAGTGCAGACATATATTCTTAACCTTTTTACATATTGTATCACAACAGTGTCAGTATCAATTCCCTGTTAAAAATTCAGGATATTCAACCCTTAAATTAATTTTGCTTCTTTTAGAAATGCATATAACAGTACAGAAAAGATAAATGCATTTAAATTTCTGTTAGGAGCATTTGTCCTAACTTCCCCAAACACCTCTTGTAAAAGGTGGCAAAATCTGTAGCCTAAATGCCTCATGCAGTTCATCTAACAGAAAGAGTATAAAAGAACAAAATGAATGCAAGGATTTTAAGGTTATCCCAGCTAGTTCCAGCTTTGGAAATCATAGTGGCAGATGCTTCCTCTATAATTTCTGGCATCATTGAAGCACAGTCTTACTACTCATTTTGCTTCATTAAATGTCATTTTTCAGGTAATATATGATATATGACATTTTCCCTGTCTAAATATAAATTCAATTATACTTTCCAATCTGTAAATTATATATTTAATTCAAGATTTACATAAATAACAAGGAGTTCTTGGGGTACCTGTACTTTCTATGTGTTTCATCTGAATGGTTGCCTGTTCCAGTAATTACAAATAATTAGCATGATCCCTCTGAAAATACCTCCACCATTGTTCTTTGCTCATTACCTTGATTATGTTCATTTCTTAGGGGATATTCCTCTTAAAAATTAAAGAACCTATAATTTGAATAACTTCCAGTAAATAAGAACAACCTCTGTTAGGAATTTTATCGAGTACTAAGGAAGCACAGAAAAAATCGTTGCCTAATTCCTGTGTTTCATTTTAAGGGAAGACTGATGTCTGAATTTAAATAGTTGTACAGTCTATAAGACTTTTGTTTGGTTTTTTTTAAGTGGATGTTTAGAATATGATTTTAAACATGATGAAGCTGCCAAAAACACCAGAAAAATATACTGTGAGTATACACTATCCGTCCTTAAATATGTGTATACACAACAGCTTACTGTACATTATTTGCATGTAATATGTACACACCTCTGTGTACACATATACCATAAGAATAGCATATATATAATAAAATATGTCTTTGTCATTAGGTATAGGTACAGCACTTTTATGTTCTTGTAGGAATATGTAATAGTCTATCACTAAGTAAGAATACATTTTTATGTGTTTTCTTGTCGCTTTTTTTTAATAGCCATAAAGTGTAATGTTGACATTTATAGCACAAATGGTTGCAAATATTCATAAAAAGATTAAATCTCGAGTTTTAAGTAGGGATATATAAAATAAAAATTCTCTCCCTTCTTGTGTATTTAGCCTATAAACACTAATGCAAAACTTAAAAATTGCATATTAGGAAGACAAATGTAAAAGTTATTTCTTGTTCCAAATAAGGAATGAAATCTACAGTTTGTAAGGCTTGTGCAATGATCATGATGAGATTTTCAGAGTATATTACAAGATTTAAATAAGGGGGGCTATATTTGTATTCCAGAATAAGTAAACATAATTCTTCTGTGTTTTTGTTTTTGAATTTTTAATTATTCCTGTTTTGAAAGGTTCAGAAGGAAGCAAGCACAAAACTTCATAGATTTGGAAAATGAATTGCTTTCTGCATATCTTCAGCCTCTAGCACTGTAAGACTGACCAGAAGGCCTGGCCTTTTAGCTGGCTTGGGTCTGGTTGCTGTTTTTGAAAGTAAGTCCAAACTTTGCTGACCTGTATCCAGATGTGCTACGTCACTATTGTTACATCCGCCATGATGCCCTAAACAACAATTCCTTTACTGCCACCAAAGCAAAGTCAAATATTTCTTATCTTCTTTTTCATGGGGATAGTAATTTTTTGGAGAATTGTGGGGGCTATTGTTTGGAGAAGAATTGAGTAGAATTAAACATAGTATTAATAATATATACGACAAGGAATAAAAAGCAAAATCTTCTTTTTTTTTCCCTCTGTGTTTTGGCATAGATCATGGATAGCCAACTATTTTCATGGGGGAATTCTAATGTATGATGGGACTATTTAAATATTATTTTTACATAAGTACTCTGAATTTATTTAGCTTAGTAATTCAAGATGTAGGGGTTTTGAGTAAATTACCTAACACCTGACATTTGATAAAACAGACGTACATTAAAGAGCATTAAGGGGATCAAAGTTGTAATGCTTAATACAGCAGCATGGAGTATTGCGTCTTTCCCAAAATTTTGGTGATACTGTTTCTTTCCAGGAAAATTTGGACATATAACAGTTGTCACCTCCTCAGTTCAAAGAGTTTCTTCCTAGAATGATGACTTTCTCAGAGTGTAAATTCCTCTGAGGAATTTTGGGTGGATATATTCTCTCTACAACTGAATTTAATGTCTTTTATGTTCATAGAAGCAGTATAACATCATAATAGAATACGCTGTGAATCCCTATTGTGCATAATTCCCACATTATAATTTCAGTAGACACATTATGTTTGGCACTTGAATGATGGTTATTGCTACACTGTGGGAAAACTGAAATGAAAGAGTAATAGAGGCAGCCTTTTTGGAAACTATATTATTCAGTCAAGTTTGACTTACAAGGTTTTTGACATTCTATAGTTCTGCCTTCTGCAGGCTTCACAGTTTTTATTTCTTTTGTTTCCCACAATGTCATGGTTTGATCCTAGCCAGCAATTTGACACCACAGAACGACTCACTCAATTCCTGTGGGATTGAGGAGAAGTGGGATGGAGAAGAGAATCAGAAGAGTGAAAATGAGAAAACTTGTGGGTTGAGATAAGAACAGTTTAAAACGTAAATTAAAAGCTGGACATGCAAGCAAAATGAGGAATTCATGCACGAATGTCCATCAGCAGGTCAGTGTTCAGCCATGCCCAGGAAAGCAGGGATCCATCACACATAACAGTGTGGGCAGACAAATGTCATTGCCCCAAATGCCCTCCCCGCCCTCCCCTTCCTTCTTCTTTCCCCAAATTTATATTCTGAGCATGATATCATATGGTCTTGAATGTCAGTTGGATCAGCTGCCCCAGCTGGTTCCCCTCAGAATTTCTTGTGCAGCCTCACTGGTGGGGTGGGATGAAGAACAGAAAAAAACGTGAGGCTATGTAAGTTCTGCTCAGAAGTAATTAAAACAATTTCATGACACTGTGTTATCAACAACATTTTCATAACAAACGCAAAACACAGCCCCATAGCAGCTAATGTGAAGAAAGTTATCTCTACCCCAGCCAAAACCAGAACACACAGAGACAGAAGCCTTCTCTGATATTACTTCTTTTCCAGGGTTAGTAATACATAATTTTGTTTTGGTTTGTTTTATTTTTACATGAAAAATTATTTCCTCCAGTCCATCAGAAAATTACCTTTTTCATTGAAGTTCTATTCTAAGTCCTTTTGTTAGAATATTTATTTTCTTCTTTCTCCTAAGGTAAAAAATTAATTGCTTTTTTTCATTCTTAATAAGTATGATAAATATTATAGTGTTGGAAACTTGAAATTCAGTGTCAATACAAAAAACATTTTACAGATTACTCAGGCATACTCATGTTCTCTGTTGAAGCCAAGCAAGGCCAGTCTTCAGTTCTAGCCAGACATAATAATGGAAATTTTAACAGCCTGAAGAATGTAAAAAAGTAGTTATCTACAATATTATAAAAAAAATTAGACCAAGAAAGATAGTTCCATATTCATTAAAAAAGTGGAGACAAAATTAATTTATTTACAAACTTTTATAAACTTCAAAGCGCAGGCTATAGAGACAAGTAACTTCAGAATGGATATTGGGCTGATAGTGCAGCTCTTCCTGATCTTTTTGGGACTATGGATTCAAACTTCCTGAAGTGGAACTAAATCTGATGTCACCATTTGACTGCATATTCTGGATCTCAAGAAACTGGAAAGTTCACAATCCTACCTTATTGTCCACCCATGTTTTTAAGAGCATAATTATTCTAGTAGGTAACAACTCAAATTAGTGTCAGTCTCTAAAATGAGTTTCACAGAAATATAATATCCTATGAAAGATGTCAATTTCAAATACACAATTTTGAGGCAGAGTTGAGTGATGATACTTGTTTCAGCATGTCTCTTGGAGTGGATCACAACACAGATACCTTGCTTACCATCGTAAATTCCTTTTCTGCTACTGTATACATAATTTGAAAACATTAAGTAATGACAGATTCATTGTTTACAATTCTCATCCTTCTCATTTTTTGAGAGGAGAGGTGGTCCTTGGAGCTGATTCAATTCAATTGCTACTCTTATCTGTTACTAAATCCATTCCTTCCACATTTTCTCACTGGTCATAGACAATTGGACATGTGTTGATGGATGCTTGTTTAATCTTTCCTATGGTTAGTGAGGTTCCTTGCTTCTGTTCATCCTTAAGAAATAACCTGATATTCTCAAGTGTTTACTTCCTTTTGCTTTGGTTTGCTGAGTAATTGGAAAAAATAACGTTCTCACTCTGGCCTCACTCCCTTAAAATTACCAATGTTTTTTTTATCTACTGAATTGTTTCAGGATTCTGCTATTCTCTAAAGACTATGTAATTTTTCCTAAAATATAAAGCTGTTGCTGAATAGAACACAGTACCCACATTTCCCCTTGGTTCATCCTGTTACTGTCCCTATCTGCATGTCTCCTACATACAGGAGGCTAAAAAATTATATAAGTGGGGGGGGGGAAATAGCAGGTGAGTCCTTGGATTTTTGTATCAGCTTTCAATCTACTTGTTATCAGTCATGAAATATAAAGCAGCTTAAAAAATAGTAGAGAATTCTATACAGCTATTTTTTCGGTGGGGCATAATGCTCTAAATACTTCTGTGGACTAGAGCTTTGAATCCTACATTTGCAGGAAATTGTTTTATTGCACGGTTCTTTGTGTGGTTTTTTTAACCATATTGGTCTATTTATGATGCAGTCTACAGCATGAAACTGCGCCATATTCTGACTTACTAAAATCTATTTCATTTGTGAAGCAGGAATAGCAGGTAAACAGCTTTTCTCTTCAAAAACAAGTAAATAGCTTTTGAAATGTGCTTTTCTTTAGAGTTGTTACTGCTTTTAGTGATGACAAAGAATAAAAGACCATTTCCACCATGTATTAGTGTGTTATACTCCTTTTTCCCTTAATTGGAATAATTGAAATTCAGCCTTGTATGTCCTACAGGAAAACATAGCCGGGAATTTCTTTTGATTTATTCAGTAATTTTTTAGTAATTGAAAAAGCTCCAACATAAGATGTGACAGCTTCTGGGGTTTGACTGAACAAATTTCCATAATAAATATTTTCTGTCTTTTCTCTTTATAGGTCCATGAACTTTCTATGAAATTTACCATGTGCCCTGTTAACAAAATGGAACTACAAATTCAAAACAACAGAGAAAAGCATTATACCAAAAGATTTTTTAAAAGTCACACAGTTTATTTTTAATAATAATTGCTATAATTTATAATATGTTTCAACTATGCTGTTCTTTATATATTGGATTGCTTAATATTCTATCTTGGAATTTTTTTCTAATACTCATTAGAATGTTTATTCATTAACTTCAGAGAAAATTTATTTTTTAAATACTAGTAAGATAAACAAAAATTTGGTAATGTCATTTAGTGTAATTTTTTTTAACAAGGAAACGACTACTGTTTTTGCTATGTGAGAAAACACAACTTTGTTTAAATGCCTTACAGCTGGGAAAAGTGAAGTGTAAACTACGACTTGCTAGTTTATCAATATTTTTTTCTTCTTCCATGAAGACTGTAAGGGTATTCTAAATATACTTCTTGTCAACTCTTTTAGGCTTTAGGTGCAATATCATTGAACAGATAGCATCAAATGGTCTTATTTTATTCTGACTGGTTAACAGTTTTAGGGGGTACCCTAATACCTCATGGCAATTATGGTATCTAAAACTGAAAAATCTCTTCAAAAACATGCAAAAAGTGAAAGCATCTGTTTCATTAAAGTAATCAGGTCAAAAGTCATTTTAGTTCAAAGGCAATAAAAAGTGACATGGAAAAAGATAAATAAAACATAGAGACACAAACTTCATAAAGAACATAACTATGACTAAAGCTCCTCAAACACTTCAGCCACTAATTGATGTACCATCAAGAAACTACAAGCAAAGGTAAGTCTTTGTTTCTTTTCATTTTTAGGTAAACAAAATCTTACATTCACATCAGAAATACATTTTAATTGAATTGTCGCTAAGACCATCTCAAAATCATGATACTAAGATGTCAGAGAAGTTTCAAAATATGATACATTTTGTTTTCATAGAATCGTAGAGTCATCAAGGTAGGAAAAGACCTCTAAGTTTATCAAGTCCAACTGTCAACCTAGCACTACCATTTTCACCCCTAAACAATATCACCCAGAAACAGAGTTTTAAAATAAATCTTGTTTCTTATTATCCATACTACTATTATTCTCTCTTAGGGACTATCATTTGAGGGTTTGCTTTATATAAAATATTTAATTCAAACCTATGATATTGCTTGCAGTTGGGAGAACCATTCTCTATTAAAATTATTTTGAAATGCAAGAAGTACAATCTTACTGGAGAAATGGTAAAAATTTCTCTTGGAGGAAAGGATTTCAGTGAGCTATAGTGTCTGACAACCAATTTTTTTTGCACAGTGGGGTTGCTATCAGCAGTCACAGTCTTTTTATAAGAGTGCAAAGGACAGCAAAGGCAACTAAAGCACACTATCATTCTTACAATAGTTAGCTCAACAGGGGTGGAGAGAAGCCCAGAGACTCTGCTCAAGACTATGTGGGGCCATGTAGAGGTCATGTCGAAGTTATTCAGAGTATAATCTCTGGGCAAAAATCTACCTTGATCTGTCAGAGGACTTGGCCCAAATAGAGCTCCAGAGGGAATATGTTATTGCAGTTCTTGAATTCCTGGTGCTGAGCAGCCTCACACAAGGAGGATGTGTTCTGGCCACACTGCTGAATTGACATGAAAGATAGTTGGAAGAAGAGATGGACAGATCATATACCAACTACAGGAAGACTAAAAAAAAAAATTATAGGGTCTTCACAGAGAGTCTGCAGGGGCCAGGTCTTGAGTTTGTGGTATAAGGGAAGAAGCATGAACAAAACAAATTTTTTGCAGACTCCCAAATTAGAGTTGTCTGGAAACTTGAGACTTTTAGGAGCATGAAGGATCCTCTTCTAGTTGCAGCTCTATGCTTCAGGACTAGTATAGTGCAACAGAAATTGATGGTTGTAGACAAGACCTGTCACAGCAGGCACCAGAGTCAGAAAAGCCTCTGCTAAGTGACTGCAAAAAGAGAAAAATCCAGATGAATCTTATTGGGACCCTCCTCCAGGAACAAAGCAAACCAGACACCAACCAGTCTTACATGTTTTGGGAGATCAGATGCTTGTGGGGAGCTCAGACCTAGGAAGCTGCAGGAAGACTCAAGATCTGTCTGGCTCTTGAATAATTGCCCCTTGTTGCTTAGCTGTGATGTGCAACAATTGCACTGTCAGAGAAGACATGAAGTCTTCTTATCAAGTTATCAAGTGTGATTTCATAGCTATTGGACTGAAGAGTGGCAGCTCTGGTGGTATATGTCAATAATGTTATGACAGGGGAAAGAAGGAACTAATGTATCTAGTGGATTAATTCATTCTGCACAGGTCCTGTTTCAAACTGGACTTTGACTTTTATATGGGTCTGAAAAGGATTGTTGGGCAAGGACTAATGCATCTGACAAGGTGGGGTGTAGGTATATTCAGACTTGCTAACCTAATTGCATTGAGAAATGCTTCTCATAATCTAAGTGCAATGAAGGCATGTCAGGCAGTGAGGAAGTTAAGTAGTGTGCACCTGTCATGAAATGACTGATACAGGATGGAATTCACCTAACTATTGAGGTATAAAAGATGGCTATCTCCTTAGCTGGTCCCTCTAGTTTCTGATTTTCAGATTTCCTTATTTCTGTCTAGATTAACACTTGGTTAGGTTGAAATCTAACAAATCACATATATTTCTGTTAGATAGTCAATATTCTTTAATGTTGAATATTTGGGAGCTGTCCAGCCAAGCTATTTCCGTGTCTACAGAGGCATATTCACCTTGTCAATGGGCTAACTTTTAAACCAGGTTGGCTAAATGGGCTATATTTCTCTTCACTTATAACAAGCATAATCTAAATGATTATTTTAACTGTAGACTTGTATCTTGGAGATAATCAGACTATAATTAGCTGAGTCCCACCAACATTGTTCCCCTAATTTCACAATCAGTAAGTGACACAAAAAATGGATACACTAGTCAGTCCAGTGAAGTCCACTGCAAGTAATGTAAGAAAACCAATAAAAATAAATCAATGCCCATCAACTGAGTAAAGGAGATCAAGGTTGCCAGACAAATAAAAAGGTGCTGAGGCATAACCTATTCAGTATCTAGTTATAAAAATCCACTTTATATATAAAGATAAGAGGGAAAAAGTATATAAATGTATGGCATTTTGTTTTGTTTTCATTCTCTTGTTAATGCATGAAAAGCAGAAGAAATAAGTGCAGACACCTGTATGTGAAGACAGTTCTGCTATACATGTTACTCTGAAATACTAGTGTTCAGATATAAATATATTCTCAAGGACTAGCTCTCAGAAAAAGCAAATGAAAATGCAAATACTAGTCCATGCAGTGGAGAGGATCAACAAAATTCAGACTGAACCCTTATTACGAACATTGATTTTCTGTGAGATAAAAGTGCTAAGTGAGATATCCTTATCTTTCTGAAAGGCCCTAATTTTCTGGAGTACCTTACATTTACCTGAGCAGATGGTGTGGCAACAGAATAACCAAAACATCAAATGAAATGTTTATTGATGAGAAACAAAAAATGAATCAGTTTTTAAAGTAAGAGATCATACCTCCTCTCCTCTCCCTTGCCAAGAAAAACAACAACAACAAAAAAACAAAACCAAAAACACCCCCACTTTCATCCTGGAAGAAAAAGTATAGGGAGTTCAAGAATCTTTGAATCACTTCCCTGCTTTTCCAAGTGCAAAAGTTTCAATATTTACGTGCTTTCAATATTTTTTCTGATATTTCAGGTATGTATGTGATAATCCTTTACAATCAGTTTGTATTACATAAGAAGAACACTCTTTAGGAAACCTAGCTAGCAATTCCTTTGTGAAAAAGGTACATCTCAAATCTTTTCCCTAAAAGTAGATCTCTGAAGAAAGAATATTTATTCTGAATATTTATATGCATTTGCATTCAAAACAAGTAAGTTCTCATCACCAGTATCTCCTTAGGACATTAAAGCAACAGCAGCAGGGAGATATATCCCTAGAGCAAGTAGCAGTTCAGCTCACTCAAACCCAGCTGCCACCTCCATTTCACCGCTCTGTAACTCTGTGTCACTGCCCTCTGTTAAAAAGATGTCAGAGCTGCACTCTCTGCCAAGACCTCTGCTCAAAACTAGTTCATAGGACAAGACCAAAGAATTCTGTAAAGACAGAAAAAGAAAAAAGTCTCTTTCAAGTTGCACTGGAGGTAGAAATGGAACTTACTGTACCTGCAGGCCATTGTCAGAGCATCTGCCACCTCTGTCCCAGAGGGCACCTGAGAAGCACGGCCAGCTGTGGAGTCAGTGCAAGACACACAGAGCACTCCTTCAGGCACATGGCAAACTGGGAACATGCGACAGGAGGCAAATGGATGGGAATGGAAAGGGTTGGCATAATTGCAGTTGAATGGATGTTCCTATTAACCTTAGACATTGCAAGTCTTCCTTTTGTTGCTATATTTCTTTTCGCTGGAAAGGTACTCTCATATGTGAATTTATATGGCCTTCTATGAATGCATATTCTTGTATAATTCAATTTTATGAGCATTTGGAGGCAATGAAGACTAAAGTAATCAGGTGAATTGAAAATATAAAGCACATTTTAGGAATATTCAATTATAAATATATGTTTATTGTAGCTCTAATTTTTGTGCTGACACCCGTTTCAGTTTAACTAAAAACTTTGCTGGCAATATTTGTTGGAAACATAGCAGGTATTCAATCTTATTGTCTTTAAAATAAAAACCTGTGCAGAGAATCTGAAATACCTTTTGTATTATTACTTTCTTCTGTTTTTTTTTTTTTTTTAATCTTGAAAATAAATTATACATTTGGTGCTTTCATGACTATTGTTGCTAGTTCTTCTGTTCTGAACTCTTAAAAACACTTTGCCTATCAGCCAACAATGATCACAGTCATATTGTAAACAAATTTGGAAAAAATCTTTGCTATAGAAAGCAGGATGATTGATTAAAATATTTCTGCTTTGAACTTTTGTAGAAGGTGTTAGCATTTAAAAACCATGTCTATTGTTAGAGAACAATCTTTCAGCAACTATTTTTCTTAAGATTGTTAGTTGTTTTTAATCCTCTCCTTTGTCCTTTTTCGGGTTATCTTGTCATGTATTTATTTATTCATCTGATTTTGATTATTCATTTGCACATACTTATGAAGTATCTGCAATTATGCAATTAATGCAGCCCAGATTATTTTTATTCCAGGAAAAATCTGGAAAGAACCTTTTGGTTCTTTTCCTCTCTTACAGAGAAAACATGTAGACTAAACTCAGTCTGTTTTGTTCACATAAAGAAAGATTCTCTAAAACAGGCCTAATTAATCACAAGGATCATAACACTGCCAGAGCGTATTCTTACTGCTATATCTTTTAAACAATGGCTTTATGATTCCACGGATTTGTGGAGGTGTTTCAAATGGAACAATCCAAACTTAAATGACACAAAACATTATTGAAAATGTTTGTAGTATTCTGCCAGTCCACTAAATCGATCCTTAATTTTCACAGGCTTTTTAAATCGGTTCTTACCCACCTAAACATTTAAATGTAAGATTAGCTTCCATTATGTATGCAAATGGCACATCAATGAGTTCATGTAATTTATATGATCACACATTTTTAAGAGATGAATTGAAAAAAAAATTCACGTTTTCCCAGGTTTTATGTGATACAAAAATAATTCAATTTGATTTTTCTATGATCCTTTCCATGACGTTTCAACTAAATATTCTAAAAAATAACAGTACTTCATTAGTAGAATAGCCTTTGAATTGGGAGGGGAGTAGACCTTGTGTCTCAGGAAGGGACCATAAGAAACAAAAATACCATTATCTTGGTTTCAGTGTCAGAGACTTATAAAAACAGAAGAAATGTTGATTATGTAAAACATACTTAGGATTATGATACAAATGCCTGTATTATCCTACCAGCAAAATCATACCTGCATGCATAAAAAGATGAACACTTTCCTCTAAGTCCCTCTTGATTTTCATCTGAAAAAAAAGTGTTTTTCCAACCCAAAATATATGTGTTCTTGCTGGTGGGCAAGATAGGGTAGCCAGAGGTCAGAGAAGAGTCTGTGTACTACTAAGGGAATAGGTCTGCTCTTTTCCTGTCACATTATATAACCTATATCTGATGTTCATAGCAGAGAGCTGAAAAATATGAAAATTTACTGTGTCAGTCTTCAAATCTGAAGGAAGACAGGAAGGGAGAATATAACCTCAAAACATATTGTTTGAAATTGGCTTGTAGTCATTCTCTTGCATAGATCTGCAAATATTAAGGACAAGACTTACTATCTTGATCTCCTCAAATGTGAATAAGAAAAACGAACAACTGCCTTACACCATCACAAATTTCAGTGACAGAGATGGCCATTCTGAACACTCAGCTCCAGTACTTTCTTTTCAAGTTCATATCAAACATAACATTTATCTGAAAGTCTTGAGGAAATAATTATATGTTTAATACAGCTCATTTTAAAGACTGCAGACACTGGTTAGTCCATTGCCTCCTGTGGAAGTTTTTCCAGTGTTTAATTACCATCACAGCTAGGAAAATACACCTGATTTCAAGATTGATTTTTTTTCTCATTTCCACTTCCAGTCACTTAATCTAGTTTTGCTATGTCAGCAATGTTCTACCACACTGGTATATCATCACTTTTTCTATGAAGAGCAAGAAATTCTCAAGATTATCTTTAGTATAGGAGTATTTCAGGTATTTAGGCTCCAAAAGCTTGTAAAGCTTTTTTCCTGGCTTTGAATGATTTGCTTAATTAATACCTAATACCACGAAATGTTCTCTGCCATCTGCATGATGGTTTTACTGTTAGCCTTGACATGAGATACAAATATCAAAAACAGGAGAGTGACTGCATTGATCAATAGGGAAATTCTAAATGGAGAAGCATTTAACTGACAAGAAACCTCAGTCCTGCCTATTTTCAACTGGATAGTCCAAATAGACCTCACAAGAGTCCTTTTGTCCCTGACTAGGTATGGTGTAATGTGAATATATGTATGATCTTTTGATGTATGATAGTAAAAGCTAATTGTTGACTGCAAAGTAAAAATTTCTATTACTAATCAATCCTTGATTTGATCAAGTACATTGAATAACCTGTCTTGGAACTGGTCAGACAACATTAAATGAAGAAAAAAATAGGAAAAAAAAACATTATTGAATATATTTTGTCATGGCTGTTTTCTCTTCTTTGTTATTTAATGAGTTTTTAGATTTTGCTTATGTATATTCATTGATGTTTAAGGAAATATTGAGATATCTAGGAAGAAGGTTGAGGAAATAGATATTTATTCTAAACAGCTGTCACTGATACTCAATGACTCTTGTCACAGTGACAGTTTCTCTCCTTCACAGAATGACAGATTCAGAGTGAGGTGAGATTTTTGCTGTCATTACATGATAGAAATCTGATATAGGAAGAGTGCTTTTTTGGAAAGAAATTGGTCTTTTCTGCCCAAGTTCTACTGCAAGCAATTAACTAGCAAGAAGTTATACATCTGTTGCAGAGGAAAAGTTATGTTCCTTCATTCCAATTTATAGCTGTAGTAGGAGGGAAAATTCAAGTTCTTGTCCTTCCAAGAACAAAATCAAAACTATTAACATATTTAAAACAATCGATGGTCAATTTAATTATACATAATTGCAAATTACCATAGAAAGTTCAAAGGAATCATTTCTTTCTTTCTAAAATCTGATTTTTTTTTCCAGAGGCAATACTACTTTTGTCTAACAATAGCAGGCTCACATAAAAAAAGCTATTTTTCCACTCTTTTAATTATGTTGACACAACTTACCTAAGATGGAATTTTGAGAGATTTCTGAATTAAGAGCTCTACTTTTAATAAAAGCTGTAAAGACCTGAAAATTAAAATTGATATCACCCATAAACCAGATTATAGTATGCATAGACCATGTAGTCTGCTCAGTAGCACTTCAGCAAGGGTGTCAATCCACCCATATAACAGACATGTTCACTGTCCTGTATATCCTAATTCAAGCACTGTGGTTTGTCAAGATGTTCTTGTTCTAGAGCATTTGGTACTGAATTAAAAGTGTGATAACCATCACTGAACTACTGCAAACATTCTCTAACAGTTGAGAGTATTTTGAAAATGGTGTTCATATTTTCATTTGACTATGGAAAAAGACTAGGAAGCATAAAGTAGAACCATCATTTGAAAGTAGAACTGTTTCATGACACTGAAAACTTTTCAGAAGGAATTGTTGACATTACTTATACTGTTTGCTCTTCTTTTGCTATTTACTTGGTGACTAGAGGAGAGCTTGATAGTATTAAAGAAGTGGTAAATTAGTCCTTCCCTTATGATTAACTGAATGTGCTAAGAAACAGAAATTTCCATGTAGAAGAACAAATTAGACAGAGAAAAACCTAACCCCTAATTAAACACGTAGGTTGAGCAGAGATGCTTCTGTGAAAAGAAGACTGTTGGCAGGACTTGGGGAGACAGAAATAAACTTTTAGGTAGCATAAGGCAAGAATATGTACAGAGGAATAGGTAAAGTGATTTGAAAGCCTTTTGGTTTTGATATACCTTATTGCTAACTTTGATGCTTCTCTCCACAAAGAATCAACTGCTTGAATTAATATTCCAATAACAGTTGGATTCCTACGTATTTACCTTTGTAACTTTTGTAATCCTTTTTGTAGGAACAGGTTTGGACAGATTCAAAGTGAGGTCTGCTTTGATGTTCTGTCAGAGAAAGTGATAATAACTGCTATCAAAAGATTCCCTATTCCACACCAACAAAATGATATTTTAATATAATTGGGTTTTGCTGTGTTACTCTAGGACTCTTCATGGTCATAACTTCTTCAGTACTTTTTTTTTAAGCTTGTTTATTTTCTAATCTTCAATTTATTTTTCTCTGATTTTGGGGGATCAATAGTCCCTGAAAATTGTTTATTTGTGTAAGATCAGTGAATTTTCCTAAAGACTATAAAATAAACGTATTCTGAAATATCCGGTTCTCAGAATATTTGAACTAGTATGTGCTTATTCTGGAATTAAATAAAGGTCATAAATAAGAAAAGAATATTTGTTTATTCAGTTAAATTACCCTTTCACACTATTTAATTATTGTTGGGAAATTACCTGCAAATAAGAATAAAGATTCATCTTAGGTAAATGCATTTACAAGACATCTTAATGAATAAAATTTTTGCTATAACTGTCACAATTTGCTGTAGCATGCTTTTGAATATAAGGTACCTAAAAATATACATAGTCTTTGTTTTGGTTTAAGTTCGATTTCCCGGCCAATGCACCAAATAATGTCATGGTTTTGATTTGCCAATTAAGATATACTCATTTTCTGTTGTGAGACAGAACCAGGAGTAGAAGCAAGGCAGGCCTAAAACTTAGGAGGGTATAACAAGAAATTTATTAACTACACAAAGGGGAAAAAAAAATATCCAGAATAAGATTGTCAGACCACTCTTTCCTTCCCTTTCTCAACCTTCATAACAACAGAACAAACATACAAAAAACTGCTTCAATTAATTCCCAACTCAAACAGTCTCTTCTTCCGCTCACTTTGGAGTGAGAAGCTTCCTCTTGTTAGGCTGTAGGGATTTTTTCCACAAGAAAGTAGAAAACAGTCTTCTCGTGGTTTCACTTTCACGATTCTGCATCCGCCCGGTATCTGCAGTCGTGGCACTCCTCCCAACTCCACAGCCTTCCCAAAGCTGTACTTGTGGGTCAATGGTCAAAATACATGGGGTATTACTTTTAAGAATGAAATGTTCCAAAGCAAAGGTTCTCTTCGTCTCTTTTTCTCTGTTCATGCTTCATTCTCTGAAAACCGAGACTCCCCTTCTTTCCTCGGGACAACGGATTCTCAACACAGGTGCTTTTGGTCAAATGATCTATCAAATGGAACATTTCCAACCCCCCCCATGTCTTTCTCCATGGTTTATAGGAATATTCAGTACATCAGTTCATCCCTACAATCTTACAAAAGGATTTTCAGCCATTTTCACAGCATCTCCTCATTCTCCTTCCATCTAAAAAACTTAAGACTTAGCTTTTGCTTCACTGACTTCAGAGTATCTCCTTTTTCCTTTTCACTCCAGGGAGGATTGAAAAAGTCCGCAAGTCTCATCTGAACATTAAAAGAGTTAAGATTTTTGCACAGGGAAAAGAAAAAAAACCCAAGGCCACAGTGCTGGAGCTTTGCCAGGATTTCAGAAACCAGCCACGCTGGGGAAGGGGGGGGAAAGCGGCTGGGATTTTTATATTAGTTTGAGTCTCTCTGGTCACTGTCCATGGCCACCCCTCTTCTCTCCCTCTCTGCCAGGCCATGCCAGCTCTCCAGACAGGGGGCCCGGCCCGGCCCCTGCCAGGCCCACAGGCCTGCAGTGGAGCCAGGCCAGGGCCCTGTTACCTGCACTGCTGCCGGAAAAGCCAAGAGGGCTCAGTTCCGGATTACCTCCTTCAAAATGTGTGTTCACAGAGCGAACTAACTTCCTTCAATTGGTTTTTCACGCTGTCAATAACCAAACCAGCTTCCAATTGGTCACTATCCACTCCCAGGGGAGTACTCACAGAGAAAACTCCTCTTTGAGTTTTTCCTCTCCAGGTCAAACTACGACAGTCTTATACTTTAAATGAAAAGTTTTTGTATATTTTAGCCTGTAGATGATCTCTTTTTCACCTTCAAAAATTATTTAATTTAGAACAAGATACAGTTTTGGTAGCTATTCTCCAGTTAAAGTCTAGATGCAGTGAAACAGATCTTGGTATAAATTAACACAGTTTATTGAAAATCCATTATTCTGCTAATATGCAGTAGAAAATAATTTCTATTTTCATATCACTTAAAATAACTTTTTAGTGTAGAATTTAAGGAACACCTCAAAAAGATATATATAAAAAGTCTGCATGGGTGTGCTTTTGAGGACATTGCTTATGCCCATTATAAATGTGTTTTTGTGACTAAAAATCTTTGAAATAATTTATTGCCCGCATAAAAATACAGTGATCAAAATATTTGAATCACAGTTTAAATAGAAGCTACTTAGATGCATTTGCATGTATACATATAGACTCTTTTAATGCTATCTTTAAAAAGATAGAACTATAATCAGTAAAATACTGAGCTCTTGAAAGACTCCCAATGAAAGGAACTATTCGATTATAGAGTAAATATTATCATTTTTCCTCCACATTGTATATAGCTATGGAGACAAAAAGAATAGATGAACTTGAAGATAATATAGTATATTGCACTCAAATATTATAAAAGCTGTCATTCTTAAGCATAAGGTGGTAAAACAAGTATGATTTCAACCTCAACTTCATTTTCCCTACTTTTATGCATTTAAGCCTGACCATTAAAGCCCTTTATGTGATTTAATTTCTTCCACAAATATACTTGATTGCTTACTATGTCATATAATGTTCAATAAAGCAAAGCAATGAAGCAAAAAAGTAGCAGGACCTCTTAAAAATGCTAAAATGAAACTCTTATGAAGACAAGAGTGACTAATGCCTTGGTGCTAATTACAGTGGTATAGCCAGAGCATATAAACAGTGTGAAACCTCATTAAGCTCAATTAAGATGTGGGTTTAGAATATTTCTGGTCAGAGAGATGAATAAAAAAAGTGCAATTTTATTAGTCTCTACTGTCAACCTTTGCTTCTCAGTGGGGAATATTGTCATAGGGTTTGGCTACCAAATAATGTACAAGAAATGAAGGATCCCTTTCAAGCTTTAATGAGCAACAGACATTCTATACGCAGTTTATAAGAAAAATAAGATGTGTTTTCTATGTTTGTATACCTTTACCAAAAAACACTATTAATAATAATGTTTGCAATTAAAAAAAAAAAAGAAGAATCATTTAGAGGTATTTTAAGAGTGTTCCAGCAGAAATTAGGGATTTTGCTTGTTCTGTGGCCTAATAATTTCTGTACTCTCATGCATAAAAATACACTTCTAAAGCTGCATTTCTCTGTCAGTCTCTGCAAACTGTATACATAGTTCAAAATCATCACACAAATAATAAATGACAATTATTATTATTATTATTTTATTTAATAACTGAGTGGCTCAGTTTCCCTGTATGAATTTGGCGTATGCTAAAACAGTTAGGACTGCTTTTATTAATAGCACATTATTTTGCATTAAACATCTATTTCATTATTTAGTAAAAGTGATGGGACGCTGAGAAAAAGGGGCAATGGTCAAAGGAGATGGATGTGTCCTCTGATAAATGTGAATAAGAACACTGATTTAAATAAAATAAAGGTAACAAATCAAGAATATATGTCCCCATCTTGGCAAGTCATAAGCATATGTTTAGTTTTAAATTAATAATTCCACTGATTTTAGCAAATTTAGATTAAGCCTCTTTTTTGAACCTTCCTCACTCTTCTAAGAGCAGGCAAAGCAGCTGACTCCACTTTCTGAAACTAATCCTACATTTTGACTACAGCAGCAGTGACTTGCCTGTCTTTGAGACAACTAGTCCAAATGTTGTAACAATGTCATATAATAGTGCAGAAAAGGCCAGTGTTGTTTTGAGCTCCAGCAGTAATTTTGCAGGTATTGGCATTCTACTAGCTCCTAGAGACTCAATATTCTCATTTTTCCAAAGCTATGTTAAAGGTTTTGATATCTGAATATTCCTGGTATACCTGCTGGGGCATACCTCAGCTTTCAGCTGATCTCTGTGCTTTATATTTAGTTCTGTTCAAACTACAGTGTACGAACTTATGGACTTGGCCTGATTAGATTGCAGATATTACATCAATATCAATAAAGGAACTAGCCAAGCAAAGCAGTCAATTAGTACTTAACGGCAATTCTTTTTCTTGCAATACTTTTAAATAATGCTTAGTGCTGATGTATTCTAGCTCTACATTCATTTTAACCAGATATAATGTATTTATTGAAACATAACTTAAGCAAAATATTTTTTTATTCTTTGCCCCTAGCTAAAAAAGTTTCTTATGTTTCTGGGCAAGTAAGGAATGACTAGCACTAGAAACTTCAAGCCTAATATTTATTCAGAGGCGATCAGAGTATGGGTATGAAGTATGACTTTTCTATCTTGACATTAAATGTCTCTTGAGTCAAGAATGGCAGTGGGAAACAACACTAATGTATAAAGGATAAGACTTAACAGTTACTTTTTCCTTTATTTTTAATGACCTTTTTTTTAATCTTCCCAAAGGATTAAGGATCAATCATTTTAATAAGGGCAATGTTTAATTTTGGCATTCAACTACTCTGCCTGAGACCAACTAACTTTCAGAACTGTAGAAGTCTGTACATATATATAAATATTTATACATTAGCATATTAAAAATACATGTATCCATATTTAAAAACACTCATACACAAATTTTTGAAAAACAACAAACACAACATTTTTATTCAGTTTCTGGATCTCCACGAAACATGTCTAGGAGCTCAGAAGACAGTCTCAGGATACACTGCATGAAAACTGCCTGAGGAACTATCAGATTAAAAAAAGTGGTACACATCAATATAAGGTTTTTCCATAACTCTGTGGTTGTTGAGTCAGCGCCACCATTAAAGTACTGAAATCTAATATTTACACTGTGCCCAGAGCCAGCCATGCTAACATTAAGCTGAGCTCATACCTACTGTTTGGAAGACTGGAGTCTAAGTACACATCTTCTCATCTCCCTCCGACAGTGTATTTCAGTATTATATGTTCTTCCTACTTTGTACCTGTACACCTCATGAGTAAAAAGTCTGGATTTATTTCTGAGAGAGTTATTGTATAGATGACTCTTTTTAGATGTTTCTTATGGTTGTAATTTAGTTTTTAGCATTTTCGTAACAGTATTCAAATTGCTATTTTTAGGTTTCTAACAAATTTCTAACAAATACTTCTTCAGAAAATAATATTAAATGTCTTTAGAATTTTTATGCTGTCAACCTTAGAGCTGCCTTCTCATAGCATTACCCATATAAAAACAAAAATTAAGAAGAAAGAATTTAACTTTCACCAAAGGTGCTCTAGCATCAACATTGACTGCTGAAGCCAAAGAGCGCAGGAAAAGGAGCCCCTTCTGATAAAGGGCAAAAAAGAAAAGAATCTAACTTTTGCACTGCCATTCTACGTTAAATGTTGTTGGAAAGGAGACAATGGAAAACAGAGGTTTGGTCTTGCAGAGGTCTGAACAGCTTCTAAAGTTGCTGACTATAGCCCTCTGGCCATTCAACACGATGGATTTAAGAGAGGTCTTATAAAAGGGTTCTTGACTGAAAGTACTGCATTTCTAAAGGTTACTGGCAAGCCAACTCAAGATAATGTTTTTTTTTTTAATTATTATTACATCTGTTTCAAAATAGCCTCTATTTGATCTCTGTTATTCTCAGAGCCCCATGAACTGCACAAATCTGTAGCCAGGGTATTCCATTCACAATCAATCCTCTAGCCACAAAACAGCATTGCAAAAAGTAAATTTCCTGGGTTCTTTTGTTTTTCCTAACATTTTTTTTCTGTTTTTCAATAAAACTTCTTAAGTATGAACGCTAAACAATAGGAAACTTTCTCCCCTCTCACACAGAATCTCAAACATCACTGCAAAGAAATGTTTGGTTCTTGCCTTGTCATCACAAATAGAATCTGGCTGAATGCCTATGTAATCAATGCAAATATTTTCAAAACTTCTTTGTGAACTGTGTCAGCATCTTAATGTTTAATAACGAGATCAAAACATGAGAAGTTATGCTAGTATCATAAAAAATGTCACTGATAATTGATTTGCAGATCTTGCGTTTGTCTCATCATCACAAGTAATCCCCGCATGCTTTTCTAATTTCCCCACTTTTCACCAGTGTGCAAGGTCATAGGGTCACTTGCTCTCAAAATTCCTGCATTATTATTGGTTTGTTTTTTATCTTCCTATGTGAATATAATACTTGGAAGGAACACCAACGACCAGCTTTTCCTTACATATAAATTTAACATGTAAAGATGTGAATTCAGAGCTAGGATTTTTAATCTAGGTAGTCCAATTTATTATTATTTCACAATAAAAATGGGTAGAGTTTGTTGGATTTTGTTTTCTTTTTTTTTAAATGATGTCTGTATTTAGAAACAGCACTCCTGTAGTGTTACAGAAGAGATTTGCATTTTTTAGTCTGTTTTTATTTTGATCCTTTTTTTTTTCTTTTTTCACAGAAGCAGCCTTTAGACCACAGTTTACAATCAGTGAATATATATATTAGCAGCAATTAGACCCAACTAATTATCTTATCACAGAGGAAAAGGTTAGAATTAAGTTTCTTCATTGGACACCTGCTGTGTAGATAATTAAGTATCTCTATGGCTTCTTTCATTACTGCATTCAATAATAGCTAAATACCAGGGAAACTAGCCATAATCAGACATGATTTGAGGAGATATGAGGCAGAGAGAAAAGATAGAGACAAACAATACATTTGAAAGGAGTTACTAGGGCCTAGATTTTTCATCTTAAATGCAAATTGTCTAGGGTAGAACTGTGGAGAGAGCCAAATAGTAACATCATCAGCTAGGAGCACCTTAAAACATGGAAATAAGAACATTATCTAAAGGTGCCTTGGGTTATACTGTAGGGGATTTTTTTTGTCATCTCTTACTCTATCCCTTTGTCCTTTCTTGATAATTAGTCCAATGGCAAAATCAGTATCATTGTCCATACTCTTGTGCTGTCCTTCCAAAATAGTTTTTACTTCATGCCTGTGTTTAGATTACTAGTTTCTAATTAAGCTTCCCATTTTCCCTGCAGAACTGAACTGAGATGAAATTTGCTGTAAAAATATAATTTACCATCTATTATAGACTTTTTCCAATCCCATGGTCATTTAATATGTATTGACTTCAAACTCTTCAGAAAAACATTAATCTGCTATACCTACATTCAGCTACTCAAAATTATGCAGGTGTCACTAATTATAAGGTTCCTGAATGGTGTATTGAGATAGCCAGAAGTTTTTGCATATTTCTAGAAAGTGAATCTTCATATGTTAACCCAAGCCTGAAAGTTAAATAAATTAGGTATTTTTCTGGCATTTTTCAAAGACATCATTGTCTTTCCTTTCCCTGAGTAATCAAAACATCTGTGAGAGCTTGCTTGCTATACACCTAAAAATTATGTTGAGGTCAAGTTTCTAAAGTATGTGTACTGAACCTTACATAGCACAGTGAGAAGAATGTAGCATCACTCTAAGTTGATCTTTTAGTCTCTAGCATTAGTATATATGAATAATAATAGTAATAATAATTCACTAAAATCACTACAGGAAATATTTTCAGGTAACACTAATGCCACCTGATAGCTTCAGATTGGATTCTGCTGATTTTACTTCCTCATTATTATAACTATTTTTTTAAAATGAGGATAAAATCATAGAACATTTTAGGCTGGAAAACACCTTTATGGTTATTGCATCCAAAGGTAAACCCAGCACTGCCAAGCCAACCACTAAACCTAATCTCTCAGCACCACCTATACATGTCTGTTAAATACCTCCAGGGATGGTGACTCAACCGCATCCCTGGGCAGCCCGTTCCAATGCTCGACAAACCTTTCCATTAAGAAATGTCTCCTCATGTATGATCTAAATCTCCTCTGAAACATCTTGGGATAATTTCCCCCTGTCTGCTGCTTTCTATTTGTGAAAAAGATACAGACCCCCACACCACTACAACCTCTTTTTGGGTTGTTGTAGAGTGTTAAGGTCCCTGAGCCTCCTTTTCTTCACACTGAACAACCCCAGCTGCCTTAGCTGCTTTTCACAGGGCTTGTGTTCCAGACCTTTCACCAGCTTTGTTGCTCTTCTTTGAATGAGCTTCAGCACCTCCATGTCTTTTTCATGGTGAAAACCAAACATGGGATTCAAGATGTGGTCTCACCAGCCCAGACTGAGTAAACAGTTCAGGAGAAATCTGCAAGTTTCAGGCTACAAGTGAATGTAGGATTAACTAATTACACTACTACAAATACAAGCCACCATAGTTCAGTTCTATAATTTAAAAAAAATCCCTCTGATATTTTTTATTATCAGTCCACCATAATGATTTAAAATGAATAAAAATGAGTGACCTTTGGAATTTTTCACTCTTAGTTAGGGATAATTTTGTATAATGCTTAAAAAAATCACAAGCCAACATAATCTCATTAGATTTGCAGTCAGAAGCAATTCCTTAAAAAGATTAAATACAGCCAGAAGCTACTGTGTGATATAAATTCCATTAGAGACAGGTAAAGACTGAGGTCAAAACTTTCAAACCTTAGTTTCTAGGACTGATGTCTATACAATTTTTACATCCAAAAGAAAGTTACTTGTTTTCCAATACTGCTCCACTAATTTTCAAAATTCAAAATAAAGTGAAATTGCCAGCTATGATGGTTAATTTTCAGTTACTTTTCTATTCAGAGTGCATCATTTTAGTGTCTCCTATTTGCAAAAAAATCATAATACAGGCTGATTTTTACATACAATGTGAATTAGATTCAAAAAATGGAATAACCGTTTAGCATCTTATCATCCATATTTAATGGCCAGCGCTGCTACTATTTGTTAAAATTGCACTTTATTTAGTTTAGATTAGTTTGATAATCACTGTTATATATGAGAGTACAAACTGTATTCTCACTATCAGTCTTGCTATCCACAAAGTCTTACATAAATTTTGAAAGTAAAAAATCCATATAATTGGCCTAATCTTCCCTCTCCCTGAAATGGTAACTGGTCTGGAATCATGAAGAGATACCTGAATTTCTTCAGAATTAAATAGGTCTGTTCATGAAAGCCCCATGGACATGCAGTGAAGTGGTTTAAAGAAAATGATAATTTGTCTGAAACAGTTCCTTTAGGATGCAACATAATTTGATGTTTTTGTATTCCAATATATATTAATATGCCTGTACTTAACACTTAGATGAAAAAAAAAAAAATTGCTCTTCTACAGAGGCCATAGGCATCTACATTGGAGCTTAGAAAGCAGTAAAACGAAACAGTCCAGATGTTATAATTCTTAGGCCTATAATACATCTGATACTTCAATTCTATAAGTGGTTTAAATTTTGACTAGTTTTCATACTGAATTATTTCAGGTTGTTCTCAGAAACAGTGCTCCTGAGATTAACAAACATATAGCTACTAGATCAAAGTAAGTGAGTCAGAGATGACCCTCTGCTCCTCCCCCAAGATAAATATCTCTTGATGAATGCTCTAGATCATGTGTAAAGTGTGATGGCCTTCACTATTTTAGGCACTCTCAGCTAAAGCACTCCTATGAGATTCAGGCTTTGCCCAATGAAAAGTGAGAGACGTACATTATACAGCTGAAAACCTTTTGTGAAGTTAGTAAGCATCATAGATATGTCACTAAAGGGGGAGGCAGTGACAAATAATTATCCAGAGGAATACAGCTATACCACAAAAGAATTAGTCTTCATCATTTTTAAGTCTTCTAAAATATATTGTCAGAAATAAAAGGAAATGCAGAAAATCTCAGTAGAGTTTATAGCTACTCCATACTTCAAGCATTTTATTCTCTAATTTTGTCTTGTTCCAACACACTGTGTTCACAGTCTTGACTACACACTGACCTTCTATTTTCCTATAAGTCTGCAATTTGGGGCTTGTGTTGTGGGCTTGTTTGAGTTTTTTCCTTAGTAAACAGGTGATGCAGGTAAGTAAATAATATCTTCATCCTTTAAAAAATATCTGCAGTGAAACCATGACAGTTTTCAAACATTGATATATGAACCAGCGAAAGGAATTTCAAAGAACAAAGACATAGATTTTTCCTGATGAATTACTGTTGACTGATTCTATCAATAGGTATGATCAGCACCTACTAGAAGATCACCGAAAGTCTTTTAAATTGAAAAGGAATTATTCTGCTACATGTTGAGGGTCATTATCAGTTCCTACAAGAACAAAGATTCTTAGATTGTTTCTATTTTGAAATAAAGCTAAAAGGATAAAAGTCCAAGTCTTATGTTTCAATTAATGAAGACAAACGTGTTTCCTGGGGAAAAATATAATCAATCTCCTACTGACTAACAAAAAAAGAAGGAAAAATAATGCAAATTTGCATTACAACAGTTATTATAGGACACCTATATCTGTAATCATTCTTGGTTAGCTGTGTCATGTTCTGAAGGTGGTTTATTAATTAAAAATTACCAAACTACATGGAATTACATCAATTTTCTCTGGGGTTCTGGAAATTTCTTTGTTGATATGCCACTGAAATATAAACAGGACTTTTAGCTTCTGTTTTTTATTATGCAAAGCATGTTTTGTCATCTTACTAAGCACATCCAAAAGACTTCTAGACAGTAGTTAACCCACTCCCCATATTATGATTCAGTTTTGCTAAATATGCTACTCAAGTTGAACAAAAAGCCCACAATGAATATTTTCAGCCCTTGCCATACTAGTGAATAGTTATGAGATCTCCTTACCAGTATTTCCAATAATCTTTACCAATCACTAATTTAATTTCTTTATGTCCCTCCAAAGGAGAGGACCTGAACTCAGATATCCTTCTCCTTCGTTTTGAAGACTGAGTACATGTAAGGTCTTGTGAAGCAAAAAATTAACAGTGTAAAAGATGAAGGACATTATTATTTGATAAGCAATGATCTGACAAACTTAAACTCTATCCTAGATCAACAAAAATAGGGCCTTTCATGGATTTTATATGAAGGATGTTCTGGATGGCTTCCTGACCTGCACTTAAAATCTTTCACTCTTTTGAAATAAATTGGTTGAAAGATGTACAGTAATGCATTGATTGAAATCTTTATTAATTTACTAGGATTGGACTGGCAGAAAATGGAAAAATTTTTAAGGACTGAATGAATATTCCATTTTGGTGAACAGGCTCTATATCTGTGAAAATGCTGAACTATTTGAAATGGGGTCTGGCTGTATTTTTGTTCTTAGTGGTGGGGTTTGTATGTTTGTTTGTTTTATGTTGCTATTTTTTAAGTTTTCATTCCAGTAATATTTTAACTCAAAATTGAGTTCAATGTTCACATTAACTCCTATAGTTGTCCTGGGTAGAGAATATTTTGAATCTTATAGTCATTTATAAAAAAATCTTACAAAAAGACAAGATGAGACCTTTTATCATTGTGGGAAAGCCTTATATAGGGGGAAATAAAAGACAGAGGCATAAGTGTGTTTCTGTCATTTGGGTTATATAATCACATTAGGAGTATGTGATACACTGCATGAATTTAAAAAATTAAAAGACTTGGCACAGAATACAAATAAACTTGCAAAATGCTATCATCCTAGTGAGAATGATATCAAAGAAAAGCATTTAGATTTTTTATTATCAATTGAGAATGTTTTCCTGTGTATGTTCCACACCAGACTGACATATAAAAGTGTTCCAATCATAGAATGTTTTTGATAGGAAAGGACCTTAAAGACCTTCCCCATGCCATGGCAAGAACATTTTTCAACAGATAAGTTTGCTTAAAGCCCCATCCAACCTGGCCTTAAACACTTCCAGGGATGGTGCTTCCACAGATTCTCTGGGCAACATGTTCCACTGACTCACCAGCCTCAGAGTAAATATTTTCTTCCTAATATCAAATATAAACCTACTTCCTTTCAATTTAGAGCCATCACCCTGTCACAACCCACCAGGAGGGGTGTGATATTTCTTGTAAATTCTCATTGGGCTGCACAAAGACCCAGGACCATGTATCAGGGAACTCGGTTTTATTGTACATCTTCTTAACTCCAGCAACCAGCCCACTGCTTAGACTCAAAAGGTCTTCACTCAAAGGTGTTGGCTAACAAGCTCTTAAATGCTTACAATTCACTTCTACATAAATGAAGGCTAACAAGCCCTTAATTCTGTACCGTACAATTCAATAAATTCTCAGCTCCCACAACAAACTTGTCAAAGGTGCTGGCTCACAAGCCACAAACACCTCCACAAGCTCCTCACTCCCCCAACAAACATCAGTGCTGAGTATGGGCTGGAATATGGTACCCAGGCTTTGCCCAGGCAAAGTGAGGAAAGAAACAAAGAATATCATCAGACCTGAGTTGGGTGGTCACATGGATGGTCCAGATGGTTCAGAGCTGGGATTGAGAGATGAAGAAAGCAAAAGAGATGAAAAAGAGAATGAGGAGGGTCTGATTCAATTTATCTAGAATAACTTTTGGAATTACAGACTATGTAGACCATGCATGTAAAAACTCAGCCATCTTTCAAAGCAGTACAGGTAAAAATGTTGTGCTTTGTAGGGAATAAATCTAGACAAAACATAGTCATCAAACTCTTATAATATTTATGTTATCTGAAAAGAAATATATCATCTCAGAATTTTGATGTTATTACTAGGGTTTCTGAGATTGCTCTTGACACCACACATATACAAAGACAGCAGTCAGCAAAAGTGTCCAAGCACACAAAAGCAACAGCCACTGCCACATATATTCACTTACTTTAGTTCTGAAATCATGATGCGTTAAGAAAAACATCCTTTAGAAACAAAATTCCAATTTTCCTTTCTACAGAAACACTTATGAATATAAGAGAAAAATTTCTATGTGTATTTTATATACTGAAATGCATAGGAGATTTAAACATAATCAGAAAAAATAAAAGAAATAATACTCATTATGAACTTCTGGCTCTCCACAATCTAGCTAACGACTGATAATAGGAATTCGATTCTATTTTTTTTTTTCAAAAAACAGGTACCAAAGTGCAACAGCAATCAATTCTATTGAAAATTCTTTAGTTATTTCAAGTTTACTGAAATAGCTGAGCAACTTTGAATCTTTTGTCTAATTCAAACCTCATTAAAAGCAAAAGCTTGTAGGTTTCAATATTACATATCTTACCATCAAGTGTAGTCATGGAATTATTATGTATGTAATGCTAGAAGCATATAGCAGAGAAAATGAGATTACTCAAATACATTCTTCCACTTCAGTAAAATTCACATGAATATTACATATACAGTTACAGACATCCTGTAGAAATAATAAGATTACAAGTACTCTACTCTCTCTAAGGATAATAAGAAAAAATGTAGTACTCTACATGATTATATTTCTTAATTCATTGTAAAAGACAATACAGAAGATTATTTTTTATCATATTAAAAGTGCAGAAGTGCCACTATTAGTTCATTATGAATCAGCTCTTGCAATGTATTATCGACATCTATAAGGAGGACAGTGAAACTTCCTTTTACTTTACTAGCCAAATTGGAAAATATATTTAAGATAAAAAAAAAAAAGGAGAGAAACTTTAATCATGTGGAAAGAAAAAGAACATGGGGATTTAATTTTTTATGCCTCTACTAACTAGGAGAAATATAATTTTTTAATTTTTTGTTTATTTGTCATTTCCTAGATGAATTAACTAACTTGATTCAGTTAGAAGGAGTTCACTGTGGTATGAGTTTTTTCTGAGGCAGTACTACCTATTATAAAGATTATACAATATCTGTTTTCCCTGAATGCAACAGAAATAGTAAAACAAAAAGAAAATTTAATTCTTACAATTGTTAGCTTTTTTCAGATTTCAGTTAGTTCAGAATCCAATCTATTACAGTTTTTCTCAGGACCAAGTAACACACATTAATTCAGGTTGTTTGATCATTGTTGAGGCCTCTCTAGGCTGTTTTTCTCTTCAGAAACAGAAACAGAGAAGTATACATTTCAGCTGCATTTTCTCCTCATAGGAAGAGAATTATCAATATATTTTACAAAATAAAAACAAATCTTTTATCAAAACAATTAATTGGCAACTTGTTGTATTGCACACAAGAGCCCTGAAATGTAAAAAAAACCTCAATATAAATAAAATAACTTTTAAAGGACAGTGTAGATTTCATCTTGGTAATTATTAGCTAGAAGTCTTTACCACTGTCTGAACTAGGTCCTTCACCATTTCTGTAAAGATCAAACAATTTTCATGTAAAAAACATGCGAAGATGGGCATTTATTGCTAGAGATTGATCGCAGTATTTCAGGAAATGAAACTACTAAAGGAAAACAAATTATACATTTTTAGATGAGATAGTTCTGCTGTTCATACAATTACCAGGTTTAAATCATAACTATGGTATATCAAGTTGTATTTTTTTTTCTATTTTTTTCTTAGAAGAAAAGGTAAGATTGCAATAGAGACATACTTTTTAAGGGATCAACTGGACTTAAAACCAAAAAATCCCAGAAAGAGAAGTGATTTAGAGATTCTGAAAACCATTAGTCAGAAGTGTGACTTCCCAAATAATATCTGGATATTTGGCTAAATCAAATAAAGAGTGGAAAGGTTAAAAGGCGTTGCAAGGTAAAGATCTGACATTCTAAGGTGCAATAAACAGAAGCCCAGTATGTTAGATAAGTTGCAGAAGCTGATAGATAACTCTCAGACCTTAGCTAGGAGCACAAGAGATCAACAGACTGATGGGAAAAAAAAAAAGGAAAAAAAAAGAAAAAAGCAAGCAAAACAATCATGCAAATAAAGCAACAAACAGAAGCCTCTATTGATAACAAAAGAGCTTGTTCACCACAACCATCTTGTTCCTCCCAGGAAAAAGCTTTGGATGCTGGCAACTTGTTTTTTTCCTCCAAGAAAGTACCCAAAGGTACACTAAGAAGGTGAATATAACATCAGAAAGTAGGAGTGGTAACAAAGAAGACATTGCTGTAAAAAAAAATAACTCTATTGGCATTGGTGTGTTTTTTCTACATTGATTATATAATTTGGACTAAAACACTGTCATAAGATTAATGGAACTAACAGTAAATCCTGAATATTAACAGAGTATTTTCCTTTTCCCAACTCAGTATTTTTAAACGTACAACACACCTGAGGACCTGAGATTTCAGACTGAAGTTTACTTGGATACCTAAAGTAGCATTATAGTAGCATCCATATCTCTCCTGAGACAGGTTTAGAGGATCACCTCCAGCCACATGGAACAGAGAAAGCCATGCAAATACGGTTACTTTATAAGACCCTGGTTTTGTGACTGCACTCTATTTTGTGACGTGTTGAATGCAAAAATATGGAGGACACTTCCAGAGGTGATGGAATAAACAGAGGTGATATCTGCACTCATCCGTTGCAACTTTAGAGCTATATCCAGAAAGGGCTGTCTCAGATCTTGGATTCCCCCTAGCCTGGCTTCTAAAATGATAAGGAAATTCTGACAACTGAATATATGCGCCAAATGCACAACGTTTACATGCAACAACTGTGTATGCATTTTACATATATAGTTACATTATATATGTGTATAATGCATGCAAACATGCAGCAAGGAAATTAGAAATCACTCTGAATAGAAATGAGGGATATGGCCAGTTCTAAATGTCAGAAAAATAGTTTGTTGTGTTGCTATTCATTAGCAATAAATATTGCCAATCCTATTTCTTAGTCGTTGGCAATTATTACTACTACATATAAAAAAAGATCTTTGAGTCTTAGAACTTAGACCAGCAACAACGTGTAGCTGATACTGTACAGTCAGAACTGATAGCTACAGCTCAGCTCTCTGAGATCAAGATCACCAAGTCTGAGAACTCTTTGACAAAGGAAGCTGGAAATAAAGCAGGAATATTCATTCTATCCTGTCTTGATTATCTCTTCATTGATGTTTTGTGTTCCACAGATCTCAATTCCACAGAAATGAGGTGATCTTACATGTTAAGGTCATAAAATATAATCCTGTAGTACCTCTAGTAGTCAGCATTTTGCCAAATACTCTTCCTTCTTACTCTACATCCTTTCACAGATTTTACTGCTTGCATATATTTTCCTGAATCCTTCTTGTGGACCTATCCTACAAGTCTCCTTTGCAGTAACATTTTATACGCTGCTGACGTTATATATCTTGTGTTACAGAGTTATGAATTGGTTAATGTACTGGTTTGATTTACTGGTGGCCAGGTGTAAGACAAATAAATGTTAATCTAATTTTATCTAGTCTACCTCTACCTTATACATACAACAGGTTCTGGCTACAATATTGAATGTAATCAGCTGTTCTCTAGCCTGTTCTACCTCTGGTGTCTCTGACACTCCCAGCTGCACAGTGCCTGATATGAAACACTTAGATTTGTGCGGAGGCAGAAAGCCCCACAACAAAAGAGCTTATTTCTCTGGCCTGGAGGGTAAGCCCGTAGGCAATCCCTCCTTGTCATGTGATCTATAGCTTTGCTTCCGGCATGCTTATCTGTTACATGTTAATTTGTTGTACCCCATTAGCCCTTCCCCCTTTGTACCGCCCCTGAGCCCTCAGACCATTCGCTGTTGCTCTACCCCGTCCCTCTGGCTATCCTATATCTGCCCTGCTCACTCCTGCCCTGGGAGCCAGTTCGTCCTTGGACCCTTCGAGGGAGAGGCGTAAATCTCGCCTTGGAACCCCACACGTGGCTCCCGTCTCTTCTCTCCTGCGCCGGCCGAAGCGGGGCTCTCACAAAAGAGCGGAATCACTCTCCGCCTGGGAGCGAGCTGGAGGACGTGCCAGTGCCTCAGAGACATCCTCCAAGGACGCTTCTCTGGAAGGTTGTGGCACTCCACCAGCGCCCTAGGGCCCGCCGCGACAGATTTGAAAAAAAGTATCTGGTGGTTTGGTGGCTGTGGTAATCCCCTGGGATGTGAAGAATGCCGCTGCAGAAATTTAAATCCAGGTCTTCTTATCTCTCGGAAAGTATTCTTGAAAATGTATTCAAAAGCCTTTGGTTTTAAGTGAAGTAACTGAAATAACATAGCACAGAGTTATGAAATGCAAAGTGCAGCTTGTTCTAAGCATACTGAATACATTAAGTCTCTTTTGCATTTTGTTGTATTTTATCTAGACATTTGCAGCTGTAAATACATGCATGCTCACGATCTTCAGTTTTAGGGTCTAAAGCATCTTCAAGTGACTAAGCAAGTTTGACAGTGTTTTTCTATATCATTCTCCCGGAACTAAGCATAAATTTTATTTACATATCTTTTTCAACTATAATTTGTGTTGATGTGTTTAGAAACTAGCTCTGATTTTGAAAGAATCCACACGTTTTTGAGCCTGATTCTGAATCCAGTATTTTGTATGTGGTTTTAAATATTACTGAAAGAAGAAATATTGGATACTGAAAAGTAAAATGTATGCACACACACATATGCATTTATGATAATATAGAATGTTAAAATTAATGCAGGTTGAGTGAAAATACCATCATATGCATTAATAATACATGAAATAATTTCTCTTGAGATATTAAATTATGTATTCACAACAGCATTCAGGGAGATTATTTGATAGTTAAATCACACATGGCAAAACTACGTCTTCTAGCAAATACTATCTAGCAACTCTCACCAGTAAACTCTCTTTATTGTTGTTAAAACAAAACTTTTTTGTGTGTACCTGTAGATCAAATCATAAATATTTGGGTTTAACAGAAAATTACAGGGATTAATTTTGGCACAATTAAGAGAGTACTAATAATTTTAAAAATCCGACATGCTTTAACAATCCTGTGACTACTATAAATGTAATATATTTAATTTTTAAAAAAGCATTTAAAATAAATAAATTCTGATTTACTATTACTAAGGGGAGGAAAAAAAAGCCATATCTGTCAAACATTAATCCATACTAGAGAAGAACTTATTTTTTATGTTTTTATCTAAGTAGGTTTGGATCAGTCATGACTCTCCTTTCTATTTCTCTTCATATAGTAAGAGCACTGCTAACTTATTTCATGAAGTTCCTTCTTTTTTTGTCCCATACAGTTTATTTCTTTATGAGGAAATAACTGCAGTACTGCACACCGGAATTTCTCATTATACAATTTTGTAACTAATTTTTTTCATCATATTAATAGAGACAAAGGGGTTTAGGCTGGTGGGGTTTGGTATCCAAAGGGTTCAGCAGGCATTAGTATAGGCCTAGGCATAGGCTAAACAGTTTGCTTAAGACTAAGAAAAGCAAACTCTGCTCAGAAAAAGAAACCCAAACTGACAATTGTCTGAGTTTAAAGTGACTTAATTAGATCCTTTAAGACGATTACACACTTTTTTAAAAAAGAAACTAAACACTAGAATCTGCACATTGACTACAGATGCAGACCTAGATGAGTAGTCTGAGTTAGATGCCTTATTTTAAGGCAAAGATTTTTAGTTGATTAGTTAGGTGAGGACATTGCCCATTTCTTGTATGGCTAAGCAAGAAGTCTTTAATATGTGACTGTCTCATGAAACATCCACAAATATTGGTGTACTTCCAGTAAAAATCAATAGCTAGCTTTGTAACAAAATGTTTACTAATATACCAGTACAAATATAATATTTCTAATGTTTCTTTGGTCATTTTCCAAACAGATTTTGTGTTTAACTAATTTTTTTTTCCGTGAAATACCAAGATTCTTTACATAGGGATTGACAGGCAGCTTCCCTTGGTGCATTTTAAAATAGAGCCAGTTATTACTGAAAGCAACAGTGAACTGAAAGCAAGTCAAGAAGACTTGAAAGACATTTTTTAATGTCTTGGTGCTGGAAGTTAATTTTTATATATACACAATCATAAAAATATCACATAAAAATTATGACACACATTCATAAAAGATCATCCACAGTTCATAATGCTTCAGTGGTAAAAAAAAAAAAAAAAAAAAAAAAAAAAAAAAACAAANNAAAAAAAAAGAAAAAAGACCAAAACAAACCAAAAAAAATTATATAGTTCACTAAGATATGGAAAATTTCTAATGAATAACTAAAAATAAATCTTAAAAATTCTTTTTGGCTGCAAAGCTCCCAATCACATGTCCAAAAATGACAAAATATATGTACTCTTTGGATAATAAATTGCAAAGAAAGATGACCTGACAGTAATTTTACAACTCATTTCACATGAAACCACTACACAATGATAGCATTTTCTACCAGCTATTGATGATTGTTTAACATGTTTGCAACATGAAATATACTATGAAACTATTAAAGTTATACTACATTAATGTCCAATTTTGCCCATATAAGTAGCTTTTTTAAAAAAATTGAATAGTGATGGAGTGTTGAGGATAGTGGTTTATATTTATAAAGTATACTTTAAATTATAATTTATTTGTAAATACTGTAAATCTATGATAATAAATAAGTTTTCTTTTGATATCAAACTAAAATTATCCCTGAAACAAGAACTATTAAAGTGGTTTCATTCAAGTGTTTCCATCTGTTTAGGATAAAATAGTTGCTGAGGGAGTACAATGAGATTTTCATTTTTTGAATCAGAGGCCCCTGTTACTACCAAAACTAGCACTAATATAAAAAAAAAATATATATATATATTGCCACTTATATAATGAAAAATTAAAAACAAAACAAAACAACAAAGAAAACAACACCTTTAGCAGGTCTGATCCATGCAATAGAAGAAAATGAAATTCCATTCATAGATTTTGATGCAAGTGATAACTCCTCAAATTGCTGCATTTATTACTTTGTCTAGAAAACAGACCACTGCCTCTTCTTGGTGGATGGAAAGGACTACCAGTGTTCCCAAAAAAAGGATGAACATATATGTTGATGTCAAAAATATTACAAAACTGTAAGCCAGCATAAGGTTAGAACCGTTCAAAATAGACATCATAAAGTGTGGGTGTGTAAATATCTTGTGACAAAACCATGTTTATATTTCTTCTCTCTTCTAAAGTTCTGTCTGAGCATAATCTACTATATGGTGCTCTTGATAACAAAAATTACCTTGATATGAAAATAAGAAAATTGTATTAAATGACACACTTGTTCAACAATTCATATAATTATCTTGATATTAAATAAGTTTCAGATTCCAAAATTCTTCTCATGTCTTCTGACACTTAAAGAAGTTTCTAAGTTTTTAAGGTGTAAATATAAGAAAATATTTTAGATAGTATTAAAAAAATCCACCTCAGACTTCTGATCTTTCTGCTTGTTTACAATGCCACATTGTAATACAGAATACAAATTAAAGATTAACTAGGCAGGGCCAGTAATTGAATAAGAGATATTGTAAGCAATTCTCATTTATATTGTGAAGTTTATTTTAAAATATGAACTGCAATGTCAGCTAAACGAGGGCTTATTCCTCTTCTGTTATCCTGCAGAGCTGAAATATTCAACTACCTTTTGATTCCCAGAATTATAAAAATAACTGAAATTAGACTGGAAAAATAGTCAATAAGTTGAAAGTAAAAAATGAGACTGAATCCCTAAGTCACAGTGGTCTGCCATGGCAGCATTCATCTTGACCTGACCCTCAGTTTCCTATCCAGCATTTTATCAATAAGATAATTTAAAATATCACAAAGAATGACATGTACCAGCAAGTGTGGACAGACACTTCTAGTCAGTAATAAAGCAAAACATAACCACTTGGCAGAGTAAAATTAAGATTTTAATTGAAGACTCTGGCTGAGGTGAGATAGATTTTACTCCAGGGATAAAGAAAATCACAAAATCAGACTCTTGTGGAGACATGTAGGGAGGGTCTTGGTGAGACACATGGGAAGTAGCTCTGAGAGGTACTTCTGCAGACACATGGATGGAGTGGCTCTGAACACAGGAGGCTCCAGGGGCAGTGGGAGAGGATCCAGCGAAGAGCCAAAAAGAGTGTAGAAGAAAGCATCAAAGTGACAGTCAGAGGATGCCTTGGCCCAGCACTAGGACAGTGGACTTCACAATTGTGACTGCTGTGTCACTCCATTCCTGTGAGCATATGAAAAACTTAGATTAGGCCACCTGTTTTTCATAAAAGAAGCAGATGTGCATTCTTGATCTAAACAGCTGAGAAATAGCAAGGAAACCCAAAAAGGATGCAACTGCTTCATCTCAGGTGAGATCAGCCCTTCCCCACCTGAGCAGTCTGCCTCTACTTCCCAGTCTGGGCCACCCATTCTGATTGGGAACTAAGCTGTAGCACCCATAACACATTAGGGTTAGAGCTCAGAGAGCCACAGAGCCTACAGCTTCAGGGACACTGGGGCTGGAAAAAGTGTGCCAAGTGGATCACGACAGGACATCTATAGGAAGCAAAGCGACATGGAATCCCTAGGCAGGTGCAAAGGAAAGCCTCTTTATTGCAAAAAACAGGCCTTTTTAAGCAGTCAGGCCTTTATCAGCGACAGAGTTTTAAATCATAACCAACATAACCCAACCAACCACCATACACCACAATGTGAACATGCAATGGTTCTATCACTTGTTTTTCTACTTCTAATTCAGACGAGTCACTTTCCCATAGCCCTGTTCTGCTTAGCCTAAGTAGCAGGCCTGAGCCATGATTTTACAAGGGTAACAAGGCCCTTATTTTATAAGGCTTTACCTAAATGCAACAGACATCAACATTACTACTTCCACATTTTCTGTTCTGGAGCACTCATAGTGACGGGGACCTCAGATGAGGCACCAAGATTCCATTATGCTGTGGGTTAGGGTTCAGAGACCCAGGCAGTCCATAGTCCAAGGGATGCTGGGACTGGAGAAGGCATGCCAAGGGGATCACCAGGGCATCAGTATCATTGCTTCCCCACCTTTCTAATTATGTTCACCTATACTGATGAGGAACTCAAATGAGGAACAACAAGATCCCTTTAAATTTAGGGTTTGTGTCATGGTTCAGAGAGCCACAGAGCCTGCAGCTCCAGGGGCCCTTGGGCTGGAAAAAGCATGCCAAGCGGATCACGACAAGGTGACAACATGACTGCCTCAACACTTTTCCAATATGGGTCATGCTGATTAGGCACCTCAGATGCAGCATCAAGAATGCCTTGGGGTAGGGTAAGGGCTGGGGCTAGGGCTAGGATTCAGAGACCCACAGAGCCTATGGCTCCAGGGACAGCTGGACTAGAAAAAGAATGCCAAAATTATAATGGCAGGGCACCACACTGGCTGCCTCCACACTCTGACAAACTGTGCTCATATACATAATCATTTTCTTTTAACTTAGACCAAATATTTGGTACCATTTAAGAGGATATTGGAAAGTATTAAAGAAGGAAATCAACTACATTTCAGAGCAGGAGTTACAAGATTATAAGAGGAGAAAAGACTGCAATTTAATTCAATTAATTAATCAGACATATTTTAGTTATGCCTGAATTCAACAATCTCTGGAATAAGTCTTCTTAGTGTTATATTACTGTTCTTTCACATTAATTTTCCTGTTCCAAGAGGTCCCAGTATCTTTCAGTACTCTTGAAACCATTTCTTTACCTAAAAATATACTAAAAAATATACCATTTCTTTACCTAAAAATATACCTGCCCCTTCTTTGGCTTAATGAAAAACATTAGCCTGATAGCTACTTGTTCTACAAGCCGTAGATATAAGGATAACAGAAACACAACAGCTTTAAAATATAGTCATAGGAATTCACAATGTTTATTTCACTTATGATAAGATACTCTTATTTATTTGGCTTTTTAAAACTAGTTAAAAATATTTATTATGTAGGGCTTTCATACTTAATGAAAATTGTGTGTTTTGTTGTAGTTTATTCTTTTTACAACTTGTTAAATGTACAAGCAAACACAGAAAGTCACTTTCAATTCAGGTACACACATGAAAAATATGCACACACATGCACAGAGGAAAAATTAAATTATTGAGTCACAATTTTATATATAAGGTAGAATACATGCATCTTCTGAAAGTAAGTACCTGATTTCCCTATGTAGTCAATGAAAATGAGTACTTCTGAAGACTTTCAGAGTGAAAACACATCTCATTTTAAGCATCTATTAAAAGGGAAAATAGCAGAGGTGAAAGTTGTGTCAACAAACCTCAAATCTCTAAAAGACAGCTAGCTTCAAAATATAGGTATTTATCTATATATGGTCTTAAATAGGAACGTAGAATTTTTTATAGCCGTCTCCAGGGGCTACTTCATTTGATCTATTTAGAGTATTCATTTGGACTGAGATAGATTGCCATCCTGATGTGACATTTCAGAGGTTAAACAAATTTCACCCAAGATGCCAACTATTTAAGAGGAAGTCAGATGCTGAAGCTAGTCAGAACAGATCTTTTTTATATGGAGTGGTATTATAGCTACCATAAAACTACATTCCATCAACAGTGTTTTCTGATAAACTTAAAGCACAGTTGAGGGTGTTGAAGGTGCACTAACATTAACTTTATTGACTAAAGCCTAAGTCAGACCACAAGCAAACAAACAAGACTTTATAGGAGTAATCTGAATCATTTATTCAAAGCTCAATTTATTGTTTAGAGGGCAGAGAGGGAGCGGGGAGGGAGGGGAGGTAATTCAGTATTTTTAATACCCTATTTAACTACTGCTAAACACATGTAAAATGAACCAAGCAATGAACCAAACTTCAATGTATGGAGTACACAGGCAGGAGAATATTCACATAGAATTTAGGTTCATCTATTTATCTACATAGAACAAATACAAAATGTATTATTATAATATATTATCTAATGAGCAATTTTACTTTTTAAAATCTCACCCAATTGTATCACTTTTGGTCTTGAGTCTCCTGTTACCTTTTCCTCAGTTTTAAAATGAGATAAGGTGCTCGTCTTTCCAGAGATCTTTGCCTCTATAAAAATTGAGGATCATCAAAAACAAACAAACAAACGATCATAAAAAAAAAAAAAACAAAAAAACCCAAAAAAACCCAAACCAAACTTTTTTTTTTTTTAAATTTAGGATTAGTTTTTAATACTCTTGCCAAAATTTTGTTAATTCAAAGACCATTCAGCAGTTAATGTGTGTCATTTTCTTGTTTATTTAATACATTAGGCAATTACAGACTTCCAGGATGTGTAACCAATCATTCTACAGATCATTGATTTCTTTTATTCTGACAAGTCATGTTTGAATTGTTTTAGGGCAAAAGATTAGGCCAGATGCTTTTGATTGTGCAAGAGTTCTGTGAAGAGTAGGAGACGGGTCAAAAGTTTTTAGCTCACTTGGATAGCTGGTTTTTAGAGACATGGGTCATTGAAAAGACCTAAACCAAGGACAATGATCATGGAGAAGAGATCCCGCAGTAAGCAGCCAAGCTGGACAGCGGATCACAAGACTGTGACTGAGAATGTGTTGCTATTTCATTTATTTCCAGTTAGATGGCCTTGATACTCTCCTTGTGTGACATATGCACAGTATCGCATAATATTGCAGAGAGGGGTACCACAACATTCACCCTGATTACTACTTCTGAACAATGTGCACAATGTATAAAGTGTTAACACAAACAGGTCTTTTCTTCTTCACACACCATCCATTTCTGGAGGGGAATTTGTAAAAAGCATGAGCTATTTACCAACATTTATTTCATGTTTTAGGCCTGTGCATGCTAATTATCTTCGCTTACTTTAACATAACATTTAATGATACATTAGCATTGTCCTAACATCAGTGATCATCAGAAATATTCTTCTATCAATAGAAATCTATGTATATTTATTTTATTCAACATTATAAAGCCATTTATATTGGTACCATTAATTTTTCATGGTTTATGTTTCCGTTATCAGATTGAATTAGTCAAACTTTAAATACAAAGGAAAACAGGCAATAAAACCTGGATTTTTCCTTTAAGAGGATGAAGGGGAAGGGAGAGAAGAAAGCCTCCTAGGAAACCTCCAACATTTTTGTATTATTTCTAGGAATATCCAAGTGGTGTAGAGCATCCTATGACTTATAAATAAGAGGAATGAACAATGACTGATTAAAGTATTTTAAATAACTGTCAGAATAGAACTTAATTTCTGTCTTTAGGTTGCATGACTAAATATCAATGTAATGTGCTCAGTGGCAGTGCTTAGTCTATGAAAGACAAAAGGTTGATCTATTTAGCACATTTATTTCAAGAAAATTGTTTTCAATAAATAGTAGTTCAAAAATGAAAAATATTGTAGATTTATTGAATGTTTTGTGCTAACAAAATCCAGCAAAAAATCATGATTTCTTCAAGAAACTTAGAATTAGTAAAATTTTTATGTGTTATAATCAGTGCTATGCTCTATGAATATTACAAAGAAGCATCTGCAGTTACTCCTTATGTATATTAAATGATAGCTCCTTGTCCATTAGAAGATAACATTAAACTGAAAGTATTTTGAGGAAAAAAACAACTCTAATATTATTCTGTATCACTCAACTTCTGTGACTAATAACGACTCAGTAATTAGAAACAATTCATGTGAATAAAACCTATATTGAATGATCTTGTACCTCACTTCTTGCATGTAAGACATTAAGGATGAAATCCACATATTCCTTTTCTCCTTCCCCTTCCTCTTCCATTCTCCACTTTGCTATATATTACAGTTGCATTAACATTGGGTCATACAGAGATAATTTTCGATTAAACCATTGTTTTTAAAATGGAAATAGCCTTCAAATCTACCTACATGGATCTAAGTATACACTTTGAGAAATGTTATATTTTCAAACTACCTTAATGTCAAGAAAAGTTTTACTAGAGGCCAATAAAAATAATTATATCAAGGCAATAGATAAAATTTCAGGCATGCAAGAAATTCCATTTCTTTTTACAATTTTGTAACTGAACACAGAATTACTATGGCATAATTAGATTTCATTCTTACCAAAGAGATAGAAATTAGTACTACTGTCTCTGTTTAGCTGCTGTTTAGCTGCCCACATTCTTTGCAGCATAGGTAAAATTCTGGAAAGCCTTTAAATATGCTCACAGTTATGAAGCTATTGGCTCAGATGTAGAAAGACCATATTCATTTTTTTTGCAGAAATGATTAGTTCCACATGCCTCCCGGCATGAAACAGTTCTCTACATTGAATACTACTCTTCTCGAATAGTATTGGTCGTAGGTTTTGAGTATTTGAATCTATTCCATCTTCTGAAGCTGTTCTGTGAATGAACAATAAATACTTGAGTTTAGTGAGGACAAGAAGCATGCAAAAGAGACCATGACTTTCCAATGCAGAGTTTTGAATATTTGCCAGGTCCTTGGTTCAAGAACTAAGACAAAAAAAAAAAAAAGCTTTTGCTGTATATTAGACACTGGAAGCAAAAATATTGGATATTGTTCCTTCCTATCACATTTTGTATTTCAACCTTGATTTCTACTCCTTTTAGAATAAAGTGTTGGGTTTGATGTAAGCAGTATTTCATCTGAATTCTGCTATAATCTTTTTGCCGTTAGTTAACAACTCCAAAGGTATTGAGAGTGCTTCCTCATACAATGCATCAGACAGAAATCTTAGAATCTAGGATAGATCTCAGAAATATTTTAGGAAAAGTTTTCTATTCTATAAATTGTATGAAAATGGGTCATTGTTATATCTTCAATAGAATAGAATAATGAACTTTGTAAACAAGATTAATAGGGATTATATTTTAGTGTTATATGTAAACTTTAAAAAGTAGATAATACAGTAGAATGGATTAATATAAATGTAAATATATATATGTTAGAAATGGATGACTGGAGAGAAAGAAAAGAAAAGAAGAAAAGAGGAAAGAAAGAAAGAAAGAAAGAAAGAAAGGAAGAAAGAAAGAAAGAGAGAAAGAAAGAAAGGAAGAAAGAAAGAAAGAGAGAAAGAAAGAAAGGAAGAAAGAAAGAAAGAGAGAAAGAAAGAAAGGAAGAAAGAAAGAAAGAGAGAAAGAAAGAAAGGAAGAAAGAAAGAAAGAAATTCCTCCTGTCTGCCATTCTGCCATTTCTGCCCTATGGAATGACTCCCCTTCGTAAGGAAAGTTTGTCTGTAACATACTGAGTATTTCTCAACTCAGCTTTTAGTTGTCCATTTGAATAGTCAGGTATTTTTTGCAGATGTGTCTCCGTAGATTCATGTCTCAGTCCTTTAACTGGGTATCATATCTGCAGTTTCTGACACTGCCCTTGATGTTGAATGCAAATTGCTGGCATTGATGTGAACTTTACTGGTAGCTGCTCTGAAATCAGATTGTAGTAAACACAGGAAACAGAATGAGTGCAGAGCTATTTTTATTGCAAGGCATTAATTATATAATTTCTTTCCTTAGTCTGGATTTTTTCTTGCTCTTGGTGGGGTATTTTGTTTGCTTGGTTGATTGGTTATTTTTCCTTAGAAGAATATCATGGTTTAATTCTTATTATAATGAGTCCTTTAACTGGGGCTCCATTAGCTGAAATTTATCCACATAAAGGGAATCATTCAGCTCAGTTATCTTTCAAGACTTAAGAAAGTACATGCAACTTAGCAATTACTCTCACAAACATGCTTGGTATAAAGTGCTTAAGGGAAAACACAAATAAACAAAATAATTGGAAATGTAAGCTTCTTTATGTTCTTATTTGCACTACAGATTAAAAAGAGTTAATGACATTGGCAAACTGTGCTGGTTTTGGCTTGGGTGGAGTAAATTTTCTGAGGGCAAGGGGTGGTGGGACTTTCAAACATTGAGATAATACGTAGCAAAGAAGAAACTACTGTGCTGAATCTGCGACAGCCGTATCTGGAAAAAAATTGATAATTTAGACAAACACATTCATACTTCATGTGTAAAAATCCTGTTGTCAAAACTATTTGCAATTTTACCAAAATATCTATAATTTGGTGTATTTCTAGTTAGTGATATTCAGTAGTTCTGGAACTGTAAATTTGTATATGTTTCTACAAATAAATATTTCAAGGCTATGATTAATTCTGATCTGTGCATAATATTAATAAATTTGTCATGAAAGCTAAAAGGAATCAACTGCGTTATTTCCAGGAAAATTCAGAAAGTACTATATCTGTGTTCATAAATCAAATATGCTGGTTTTGTTGTTTTGGTTTTTTTTTTTCCTCTGGGAGACTTTTACAGCACTGGTATCTTTATACTAGATACCTTGTATTAAATTATATAGTTAGATAATGTTGTTGGCATTTTCCTGCATGAAATACCTATCTGTACTAAATCAGTATTTTCTTGAAGGACTATAATATTTCCTCACTTACCAAAAGAAAAAGAAACTTTTTAGCAAAAACGTATGAAAAAATATAATGGAAGAAAAATAAAAACAATGTCTGCTTAAGCAATGTAACAATTACATACTGATTTGATGTCATCCTGCCAAATTGCATCAGGATGTAATGTAATCAGATGATACTACTTTATAAGCATGCCATGAAAAAACTGAAGGGCTGTCTTGGAGTGACATTTATACATTTAAGACCTCATTAAAAAGATAGTTTAGCAATGAAGGCAAACATGAATATTACTGTTGCTAATACTAGATTTCTTCTACTACAAGGAGCAGGGATATTTGAAAAGGGCAGGTGGTGGAAGTGGACAGTAAGGCCTCAGGAAGCACTATCATTTCTACCATATCAATGTAAATCTACATGTAAATATATGCTCATATTCATACGGTTATATATATGTTCAAGCACAGTCTACTGATTTTGCATATGTATGAAGTAATAGTCAACACTGGATATAAAATTTGTTAGATGATTTAAGTTCTTAAATTAAGACTGAACTGGATCTGATTTCAGTAAAATTGAAGCACAAAATAGAAAAATAAGACTTTCAATACTTTCATTTAAAGTTATCTCTCTGTAGAGTTAAAAACAGTAACTAAGTGATTGGAGCAAACAGGTGATCTTTGCATTGCATCTAGCTGTTCACACAAAGTTACACACTGTTGTAATTGCACATCATGAAACTTTTGATATATTTTAACTCTCTTTGCAGAAAACTGAAAATGTGACAATAATTGTCACAGTTGCTTGAACAGTTCTTTCTTGAACACTTCCAGGGATGGAGGCTTCACCACTTCCCTGAGAAGCGCATTCCAAAAATTAACTACCCTTCCAGTGAATATATTCCTGCTGATGCCCTACATGAATTTCCCTTACTGCATCTCAAGGCTGTTCCTCTCACCCTGTCGCTGGTTCCTGGGAGAAGAGGCCCCTATCCCCCCATCACTGCATCCTTCCTTCAGGGAGCTGTAGAGATCAACAGGGTCACCCCTGAGTTTCCTTTTCTCCAGGCTAAACACCCCCAGCTCCCTCAGCTGCTCCTCATAGGACCCACTCTCTAGACTCTTCACCAGCTCCAGTGCCCTTCTTCTCTGGTCTCCAGCCCCTCCATGTCTTTCTCGAGGAGAGGGGCCCAGATCTGCACACGGCACTTGGGGTGTGGCCTCACCAGTGCCAAGTGCAGGGGGACAATCACTGACCTGGTCCTGCTGGCCACACTGCTGCTGATACAGGCCAGGATGCCACTGGCCTTCTTGGCCACCTGGGCACAATGCTGGCTCCGGTTTAGCCAGATGAGTAATTTAATCTTTATGAGATTCCTAAGGAAAAAAGTGTAACTCGGGAACATTAACTGTGGTATTTGATTGTGAATTCTACTAAGGGATCTACTTTGCTTAATTTAGGTTTCTAGCTTGCAGTTAATTTCAGCTGTGTAATAAACATAAATTCTTAGATTAGGCCCTTCACTTTTGCATACAGGTGGGTGGACAGGGCAGGATGAGTTAAAAGCCTCAACAGGAAGATTTATCTACTTGCGGTAGGCACTGAATTCAGTATTTATATGTACATGACTGTCAAATCGCAGTATACTGAAATCTAAAATGTGAAGACTGAGTCACAAAGTGTTTCTAATAAAACTTATTAAAAGCAAATCCTTTTTTAAACCAAATATTTGCTCTACACTGTAGTGGTCTTTTCTTAGGCGCACAGTTAGACAGTATGATAACATACGGTGACAGCGAGTTTAAGTTCTCCTTTAGTTAAAATTGGTTCACAGGTTCTTTTTTAATGAATTTGGCATTGAAGAAATAAACCTGTTGAGAAGTAGGAGCTGCCATGACAGCATAGAGCAAGGCGTCACCGTGGAACTGTATGAAACATGGTCATGGCCAGAAACAGCTGGAAGGGAGCCGTGGTAAGCTCTGCACATTCTTTTGTGTGACCACTTCCATTGGTAAAAGCAGCAGAACAAATGGTGTCTGGTAAGAATCAGCATGTGCAGAAAATGTGGCTTCACCAAAAGCTTCACAGTGTTCCAGTCAGGAAATAGAGATTATCCCTCGCAATATTTCTCTATTATCTTGTGGAAAGCTTATCCTACATCTCCCAGTTTTTGCTCATGTTGTTAGTTTGTTTTCCTTTGGTATATCTGCAGATCTCAATACAGATTGAAAACATTTACCTTCTAACTGTCTCCATTCTACGCAACACTCAGTTTTACTGGGAATCTCTATCTAAATTTGGAGACTTTACAAAATTGTTTTTTTATTATGTATTTTTGTTTGTTTTCTGATAGAGTTCAGACGCCATGACACGTCATAGAGAAGAGCAATGTTTCTTACTGTTTGGTCCTATCCAAAAGCTGTGAATTTCTGACAGCCTTGTTCAAAAAGAAGAAACACTCAATATTTGGTAGATCTATAGTTATTTAAACCCTAGTTTATATATGAGTTTAAAGATCAACATGAATACACAAAGGAATAAGTATAATGTATTCTCATGACTTAACCTGAACTAGCAACCAAGCCCATGTAGCCACTTGCTCACTCCCACACCAGTAGGAGTGGACTGGGGAGAGAACTGGAAGGGCAAAAGACAGAAAACTCTTTGGCTGAGATAAAGACAGTTCAATAGGAAAAGCAAAAGCAGCACACTAGCAAGGCAAAGCAAGGAATTAATTCATCATTTCCCATGGGCATAAAGGTGTTCAGCCATCTCCAGGAATGCAGAGACCCATCACAGGTAATGGTGACTTGGCAAGACAAACATCATCACTCCAAACGTTCCCCCTGCTTGCTCCTTTCCCCACTTTGTATATTGAACATGATGTCACATTGTCTGGAATATCCCTTTGGTCAGTTGGGGTCACCTGTCCCAGCTGTGTCTTCTCCCAGCATCCCATGCACCCCCAGCCTGCCGTTTGCCAGTGTGGCAGTAGGAAAAGCAGAAAAGACCTTGGTTCTGCATAATCCCTGCTCAGCAATAACAAATACATCTCTGTATTATCAACCTTGTGTTCAGATAAATCCAAAACACAGCCCCATACCAGCCACTGTGGAGAAAATTAACTCTCCCCCAGCCGAAACAGCACATACATTCTGACTCTGCCTGCCTGCAGTTATTGACAGGGGCACACAGCAAGCGCTGGAAATTTGTCTGACTATAGGCACTGAAAAAAGTATACAGCAAGCTACACATTCTGCCTCATACTGCTGACTTGACATAATTGTAATACCAGTTTGGGAATATGGGGTCTAGGGTTTCAAAAAATGAATCTAAAATTACCTGCAGTGTTGACCAACCTTTCTCTTCAGGAAAACAAGAAAGTGTAAAGGCCAGAAAAACAGAGAGCAAACAGCAGAAGCAGAATTATGGCAGAGCAAAGAAGCCAGAGAGAAGGCAAATCCATACAGCTGGACACAACAGGGAGAGTACTGGTTTATGAAAGAGACCAATATCTGCAGAATTAATGCACTATGTACAGAGATGTGAGCCATGAGAACGCCATGTTTGGGGGAACAAGGAATAAAATTGAAAGTTTTCTTTGGAATAGAAAGAAAGCAGCCATGCAGCTGACAGAAATATTTCTTTCTGATGTATTATGCTCTTTCATAAAAAGCTGCTTCATTGAATAGAGGCAGTGTGGTACTATTCCACCATGATCCATGTAAAATATTAACACAAAAACATCACATCACATTTTTTTTATGCTGTATTAGTTTTACTGTATGTAAAACAAATTCTTTTTCCCTTTTATGATTAAAAATAAAGAGGTTCTCCAAGAGTTAGCTATGATAGCACTTACAAAAGAAAAATATATTTTTTTAATGAAGGGAGTACAGTTCAGCATGAGTTTAATGGCCAAATCACTATGAAAATACTTGTATGATGTATAAATAAGTACATTTATTATTGAATGTATATTAAAAAAAATAAACAACAACAACAAAAAAAACAAACCAAAACACAAGACTTCAGGGATTCAATCTATAATAATGTGTAAACTGTGCATAAGAAAAAAGTATTTAAAAGCATCAGTATTTTTCCCCAAAAATTAGCTGGAATTCTACTGAATTTGTGGAGCTACTTTTTCAAATTTGATGTCCTGAGTACACTTAGTTTTCTAGAATGTCCAGTTTTATCATACTAGAAATAACCTACAATTTTTATCGTGATAAAATCAGATTAGATATCCTCCACTGTGCTTCTCCTCAATCATATAAAAGCTGCTTATAATCTAAAGTATCATCTGTTGGTTTATTCAGCTTTAAATATTCTTATCCCATGTCCTCAGACACTTAAGCCATTAGTTTTGTTCTCTTTCAGTTTATGTTCATTCAGCTCTCAGATTTGTTCGTTCACAAAATATACAGAAAACTGACTGTTTTGTTTGGAGATGCTGTTATGAATTGTCATCTGCTTACTAATTGTGAGACTAACTTACCCTCTATTTCATCCTTTTCTGAGTCTATTGATTATTCTATCGATCTATTAATTATGTGTTTGCTCTTTTTGGACTTGTAACAAAATGTGCCTTTTATTGCTTTTTTCCATAGGTTTGCTTTAGACACAAGCAATAAAAGCTGGCAATGTTCTTATTGTAAAGTCAACCCTTTAGATTTTATTCTGTGATTAGTAGTTGATCACCAATAAAGATTGTTTTATCTTTGTCTAAAAGACAAAAGAGATTAAATTTGAAGGAGAAAACCTGTGACATTGTCACTGAAGGAGAAAGAAGGAAATGAAATGATGCAAGAACACTCTATGGAAAATATTTAAAACATCACCACTTAAAGTGGGGTCTCAGATGTCATAAATTATAATTTAAAATTATGAAGAATTAAAATTACCCAAATTTGAAATATCATCTACAAGTCATATAAAAATACAGTCTTCTAACTGTAGTCAAAAAAACTGACTAATGTAGTATGTACCAGGCACTGGACATGATAAATATTATAATGTAAATAAAATACATGGGAAACGAGCAGAGATAAAATATATAGTCATTGATGCTACAGAAACAGAATAGGAAGGCCTTCACATGTTGAAAATCCCTCTGAATTCATGAGTGTGCAGGAAGATCTTGGGCTTAGCCATAGTCTCTGAAACCTTTTCCCCTTTTTTTCTGAGAGAAGATCTTATTAATAATAAAGTTTGAAAACATTAATGTTTAAACCAGAACTTGATAGGAAAGCTACTTCCTTTAAAAATGTATCTTTTTTAGTCTAAGTACACTTGAAATACTCTTAATGATTTTTACTGATGCTCAATGCATGTGATAAATTTTATGAAGCCTTTTATCCCCTATCCTCTTTCAAACCTTCCAAATCATAACCAGGTTATGATCAACAGGTCATAGCCAGTTCTGTTCAACAGAGTTGAACAGTGTTAGCTCAGGGGTTTTTTTGAGTGTTAGCTCAGTTACTTTCAGATAGGAAAGCATTAAACAATCTGACTCTCAGATAACCTAACTAAGCCTAAAGTATATTAGATGGTTTAAATCCCCTATCTATATATTTCAGAAATAAGCCAGAATGAAAAACAACAACAAAGATGTGATACGAAGAGGCAAAAATATTTTGTAATTACTGCACTTGAAAAAAGTTTGCATCTTGAATTATACGCTTTGTACATAAATACAAGATCAAGCATATTAATAAAATACATGTGACTATGATAGCTTCAGAAAATTCAGTCTCAAAATTTGAACTAAAACTTTAGTTTCATCTCAAGGAACTGATTCTTTCCAGAAGGAAGAATTATTTTTCACAGACGATATATTAAAAACTCAAAAATCCTAGTCACTAAGAAATAAAAATAGATTTTGGAATTTCCAAATCATCTTGATTTTTTTCATGAAAGAAAAAAAATATTCCACAGGCTCAGAAATCCACTGGGAGAGTAACATTCAATAGCGTCTGCTTTCAATAATCAGCAATAATTTCCCATGGACAGCTCCAAACATTCAATGATTGAAAAAAACACTACTAGAACACTAGACAACTGTAATGGAGTTTAGTTCTTAAAGTAAAGCTGTAAATAAGTGCATATAATCAATAGGATTAATATTAATCAATTTTGCATTTAAAAAATTAATAAAAGAAAGACACTTTTAGTAGCTTCTCTGTGTTTGACTGAGCTAGTTGTGACTGAGCTAGTTATAAGAACATGGAAGTGTTCATTTTTTCCCCTTAGAGGAAAAAAATCCAGGTTTTACATACATACATACAAACATACATACATACATACATACATACATATATATATATATATATATATATATATATAAGCATATACATATGTAATAGTTTATAGAAAACATGGTGTGATCTCCTAATAAAAAATGCTTCTAGAGGGTTGCTTCTTTGTTTGATGGAGATTTTATATGCCATAAACAATATACTGGTAAATTTTGTTACTTTAAGAAACTTAAAATAAGATTAGGGTCAAAAGGGTATTTGCTACACAATTTTTTTTTTTGAGCGGATAGTCAAATTAATGTTTTAATGCTTTATAATTCTCTAATTGTCTAATTGTCTAGATTTGTCTAATTAGTGTAGAAAAGTCTCATTTAAAAAGGCAAAAATTACTGTCAGAATTTCCCCAGTATCTTCCTCTTTTCTTCAGCAGTACCTTTATTCTCCCATAGTCTCTCCTGGTCCTAAAGTCAGCACTTTTGATCTTCCTCAGGAAGTGAGGTAGATGCAGCATTTCTGATTCAGCAGCACTAGCATTTCCTTGCTGGGAGGAATTTAATGCCTACAGTAGTAGAGTCTTCTTGCCTAATCTTATAGTCAGCTTGCTTTTCTTTTTAAATGATTCCTGCAACAATGGTCCTCCGTCCCATGGGATCCATCTAAAGGTGCAAAGCAGTCTTCTTCAGAATCAGCCTGGGGCTATTGATGCACTGTTATCAACCAGAGATAGACTATGATACAGAAAATATACAACCAAATCCATGCTATCATACCATGTACAGTACACGAGAGCTGCTACAGGCTGGAACCAGCTCAGTCCAGTACAAGCTCAGGAAAATCCTGATACCTTGTGGTGTCAGTCAGTGTAATGTCTCTGGTCTCCTACCAGTAATGATAAAGTGAAATTTACTGGGCTGGAGTGTAATCATCTTTACCTTCAGTAAAATACAAGCATAACTTAATGGTTGAGAAAAGGTCACTGATAGGGAAAACATGAAGAATCCCACTAAAGGAAAAGATTCATAGACTGAACCCACCCTATCCTGTTTTTTCACCTCTGTATCTCAGTATCTTTTTCTTTTTTGAGCTCCATATCAAAATGTATTGTGTTCTTATGCTTATTAATATTCTTAGTAATTTTTATAAGCCTTATCCTTCTTGCTTCTTTTGCACAGTGAACTCCTGATTTGCATATGTTTTGACTTTCAGTCTTTTTCTGAATGACGTTTATATGGGGTTTTGGGGAACTGATTTTCACTTTCCTTGACTTCCCTCATCAATTCAGCCTCACTCATTGCAGGCTCAAATTTCCACTGCAGTATTCCATCCAGCCACTCTCCCACTTGCCCTCCTCAACAGGAAACTGTCAGAAAATCAGATGAAAAACCACTAGAGATAAAACAGAGAGAACACTTAGCAATTGGTGTTATGGGCAAAAGAGAAAAATAATTGAATTTATTGTCAATTCCCATAAATAATTAGTGATTTGAGTGTTGGGAAACAAAGACAAACAATAAACCACTTTTTTTGCCACTTTTCCAGGCTTAGCTTCACTCCCAGTTTCTGCTTCACTGCAAACAGCTCTCTCAGTCTCTGCAGCACAGTGGGTTGGGGTTAGGACATAGTTTCTTTTTTCATCTTCTTCCTTTTCATATTTTTCCTGTGCTCCAGGATTGGTTCTCCATAAGGATACAGAGCAAGGTCTTATCCATGGGTCACAGTCCCTTCAGAATGCTCGTTCTGCCTTGGAATGTCAGGACCACATCTAAATTACATTGCTGCTTCATCTTCGTTGCTAGTGTCAAACAAGTTTTCTTGAATTTAGAAGTAAAAGCTGAAGTTAAAAGATGAGATAAAAGGTGAAATAAAAGAAGCAGAAGTTGTAAACAAAAAAAAATTACAAGAAGGCAGCATTTCAGAAAAATAATCCAAATAATGGAAGCATTTTGAAAGTGTTTATTGATGAACAGTTTTTTTTCCTTAGGTTTTACTGTTTAAACTGTTTAAATCAGGACTAAGTGTATTCCAGAGAACTTTCTTTCCTCAGTTGTGTTTATAAGCATTACAATTAATTGTCTATGATGGGAGAAATATGAATGTAGGCTAATCCTGCATTCTCAAAATTACCTCCTGTATATTCAGAAAGTAATTGGAGTTTAGTTGTTTGAATAAGAGTGAAAATAGATATTTTTATTGCTTGCTTTCAAATTTCAAGGGACAACACAAAAATTTGCAAATTAAATATTTTCTCCCTATGTCTTCATGAAGAAATGTTGAAAAGCATCTGGCTGAAGATCTTCAAGGTGCTGGCGATATACATGTATTTAACTTTTATTGGTTTTCTGAGGTTGTTACATATGCATTAAAAGAAACTAATCAAGACAAACTTTCCTCACCTGCCCTCTGCAAATTTCCCTTGTGGATTATTAAAAGATGCATACAATGATGTATTGGAGGGAAAAAAATTTCAGTTTCCTGCTTTCATTTTTTATTACAAAATTTTTTTGTACTTTGCAAAGCTTTCAAAATGTACACCAAAATATGTTTGTATTATTAGTCATAGAGTGATTTGCAGTTGCAGCTGTGATTTTAGTGGCAGAAATCAATATCACTCTTGCCAGCTGATATTAGAAACATTACATGAAATGATGAATATCTAAGGTTTTCCTAGAAGTTCTTTTTTTTCCCCTCTCCCAGTTAAAACATAAATCATTCATCTATACATTTTCACACACATTTCCATAGCTGGATTTGTGCTAAATGTTTTCCTAGCATCTTCTGTCATTCTTTATTACTTTGGATTTACATAATAGTCCTATATTTCAAAGATATTTGAAGGAAAATTCATCTGTGTCAAGAAAAGAACTTTCCATCAGGAATAAGAGGATAGTTGAAATGAAAAAAACGTCAATCCAATGCATTCAATTGAATTACTAATTGCATTCAGACCTGACTTGATTTTCCATAACACCAGGAGCTTGTGTTCAGCTGTGTCTGACCTAAATTTTGAGCTATTCAGAATAAATAAATTAGTCACATTGCAGCACTTGTTAACCTTTCACTAATTGCCTTTAGACTGATTTGGACACTTTACTTTTGGAGAAAGAATGCAAATTTTAGCAACAGTACAATGCTAATATATGCAAACATACTTTATGTAATGATATGTTGAAATAATTTTTTTTAATTTTATTGAGATGTAAGCTGATGCAGAATTTTTGAAGGCATTTATTAAAACTATTTATGCAACAAAAACATGAACAAAAACCACTTCTTAAGTGTCATCAAAGTAAGAAAAATACATTCGTTTTATGAAGGCATCTGTTTGTGTTTTTTAAATTCTTATTTTCTGTATTTATTTCTTCCACGCTGAATATATATGCTAAACATTATTTGCAAATTGCATTTTTTGTTATTTCTGATCAGACAAAGGTTTTCTTTTAAAATAAAATACCAAAAAGAACATATAATTTACTTTTAACTCCTTTAAACTTTAATGTGAATAGTTGATTCTGGGTCATTGCTCTATGAAACCTATTGAAATGTAACTTTCTGTTTCAAGAAACCAAGAGCAGTTATGTAAATGTCATTGAACATTTCCAAGTGTGGTTTAAATTGGTATTAAACTTGAGAATGATAAGACAATAAGTTGTGTAGGTAGGGCTAATACATATAAGAAGATATTTCAAAGGAATAGTTCTGGAGACAAGCCGAATATGCACAGCACATTTTGTCATAGTTCCTACCTGTTCCTGTTGTTACAAAAGGGAGATGCCTAGAATGGTTTCTAAATAGCTGATTTGATAGAGAGAATCAACACTACTAACACTGGTGTAGCATAAATTGCAATAGATCTTGAATAAAACTTATTGCTGGTTACTTGTTAGCTATTAACTTGATAAAATTTTCATGAAAGTGTTTTTATCTAAGTCTGCTCTGAAAGCCTGTATTATTATCTGAGGAAATTGACGTGAACAGGGAGCCGGTTTCACCTGCAGATGCAGAGCTTCAGATTTGACCCCTGGGAGACACCTACCTAGGAGAAAAGACATCCTTTACATCGTGGTGAGAGAAGAGAAAGAAGAGTTGTCTCATGGGAACTAATATGTTAACTAGTTAGTTACAAATAAGGTTTTGTTCTTGGTTTTGAGATATGGTTGGCTAGTGGCCAGATACATATATGGTTCTTTTCCTTATCCTCGTTATTGATTGGATTCTGTGCCCTCTACCTCATCTATATACCTCGGTGCTTTCCGGGTTTCAGGGTCTTTGAAAGCTGTCCCTTGTACCATGCGGTTTCTAAGTTAGTTATTTTTGCATTAGAAGTTCTTTGTTTTGAGGCAATGCCATCGTTCCCATCTTATTATGCCACAGACTCCCTGGCTGGCCCAGTTCTGTTATGGTCGCTCACAGCGGTCATAATTGTCTGCATTCATAACATGATAGTTCCCTATAATGCTTGAAACTCATTGCATAAATGCTAAAAAAAAAAAAAAAAAAAAAAATTTTTCCTTTTTTTAAATAAATTTAAAAAAAAAAAAGTTTTCCCTTTTTTCAAGTACATTGATGCAATACTTAGTGTGTATTTAGCTATTTTAAAAGTAAATAACAGAATAACAGTACTATTGCAAGATGCATTCAATAAAATTCCATTTTGTAATTTCAGGCATATTACTATTCAGACATTAGCAATATTGCATTAAAACAAAGGACAAAATTATTATAGTAATAAGGTATTTATTGTTCCAGTAAACTTTAAATTTTATTCAAAGTCATAAAAAGATGCAAATCAGATATATGAGATATTATTCTTGCCCCAGCAAGCATGTGCATGTGCACAGATGCACAGATGTACAGTTCCCATTAGACAGATTTTAAGCAATATACCTTTTGTGCTGCCACCGAAGACATTCTTGAAACTTTTGTTCACTCATTACCTTATTCTATCATCTTCTTTCCTTCATCTCCGTGATATCTTACTACTGATTATCTTTTTATTATTGTTCTATATGTCACATTGGACCTAATATTTTCTTTTCCCCTTTGATTCTCCTTTAAACGTTCACCTAATGGACTGGACTATGGCAAATGCTATGATTCTCTAAAGCTTAATACTGCAGGCAATCAGTGTAACAGAATTTGTTAAATTAAATGTATCAGGAACATCTGGCAAATCTCAAAGTAACACTGTTTCATATTTATTAAATAACATTATATATTTTTATTTCATTTTTCACAGCACCTGTTCAATGCAGCATCTCAGATTTTTCCCTTGCTTCATCATGAAAATTTAAAAAAATAGAAAATATAAAATAAACACAGAAGAAAAAAATCTCTTAAAGCTGTTTTTAAAGAAAATTAATCATGTCTCTAATTCTATTCAATATTATACTATCTTCTACATGTAATTATATCAGCCATTATTATCACCATAACATATTTATTGCTTTTAAAGCCTAAAGATATGAATGGAAGTAATTAATGAATATTCCTTAGTAAATATGGTCTTCAGGTACTACTCTTACAACATGTACTGTATATTAACTTTGCATGCCTATTTTTTTATGTAAGATTTTAACAAGGCTATGGAAATTTTATCAGCCTAGAGAAAGGAAAAATAAATACATAAATAAATGACTTGATAAACTTGAGGTTGGTTTGGGCATAGATTCATATTGGAGATATTCAGACTCAGAATTAAGCAAACACAGATGCCTATGGTTTCTACATGCAGTAGACCCCAGGATGACCCATCTGCCCACACAAAAGCAGGTCTTCCTGTGGAACCCCAAGGCTTCAGACACATGCACAAGAGTGGCACAGAGACATGGGACATGCAATAGGGTGACACTCCTTAAAGCATCAGCCCGGAGGGGCTAAGGCCTTTCAATGACATTAGATGTCTTGGTGGGAGTTCCAGATGAAATATATTAATGAAACCTTGTTAGCCAGTATGGCCTTTCAAAAGTAAACATGTGGTCAGCTTAAGAAGTTTCTTTAGGATTCTCCTATTTAGAAACTAAATAAAAAGTTTAATGGAATTTAATACCACAAAAGTCAATACCTCCTGAAATTTACAAAAAGCAAAAACAAAACCACAAAAAGACAAAAAAAGAGCCCCACAACAAAACCCCAGACTCCTCAAATATGAGAAATGGTTCTAAGTGTGTTCAATGTGATTAATTGTAAGAAATAAGGACTTAAGTGAAATAATTTGTCTTCTAGAAAAGTCTGGGTTTCTTTGATTTCTATTTCATTGAATCACAGAATCATGGAACAGCTCGGGTTGGAAAGGATCTCAAGAGACCCTCTGTTCAATATTTTGCTGGAAAAGCAGCCAACAGGAGATTACCTAGCTCCCTGTCCAGTTGCATTTTGAAAACCTTGGGATGGGGACTCTGCCGCATCCTTTGGAAGGCTGTCCAAGTGAATGACTGTCTTCTTACCATAAGAAATTTCTTTCTTTTATCAAGCTGAAACTTCTCCAAGTGCAACTTGTACCTGTCACCCATTGTCCTCTCCATGTGTCTCCTTGTGAAAAGAGAGGCTCCATCCTCTTTGTAGGAAAGCTTCAAGTACTGGTTCCCCTTGAAGTTTCTCTTCTGCAAGGTGAAATGATGTAGTTCCTTCAGTCTTTCCTCATCAGAGTGTTCTCCAGTATTTTGTTAATCTTCTTGGCCCTCCTTTGGACCTTTTGAAGTCTGTCTCCATCTTTCTGGATCTGGGGGGACCAGAACCAGAGACAGTAATTTAGGTGTAGCCTGACAAGCGCTGAGTCTCTCCCTCTCTGCCAGTAATACCCTTGCAGATATAACCCAGGATCTGATTTGCCTTTGTTGCTGCAGCATCACACTTGCTGACTCATGTCCACCTGATTCACCAGGACCCCCAGGTCCCTCTCAGCCAGAGACAGACACACAGATCCAGCCTGTATTGGGGTCTCTGGTTATGACATCCTAGGTACAGAACCTTGTATTTTGTTAATCTATCACCCATATCACTGTCCAGCCATCCAATATCTATCTTGCCAATTTGTTTGGTACAAGGCTGTGGGAAGCAGTGTTAAACACTTTGCTGAAGTCCAGGTTAACAGCATGCATTCTATCCTGACAAATCAGGCTAATTAGGCATAATTTACCACCTGAATCATTTGATTTGGAATAGTTTTCAGGAAGACTCCTCACAATACTTTTCCAAGAATGAAGTAAAACTAGTGGGCTGGTGTTTCCTAGATCTTCTTTTGGGCCCTTATTGTGGATGGCATTGTTTCTTTTTCAGTCATAAGTTCCCTGATCTCCAGGGTGTTTCAAATATTATAGGCAGTGACCTTGCAAAAATATCAGACACTTCTCTTGAATCCTGGGTTGGATTCTGTTCAGGGACACAAATTTGTGTGGGTTGAGTTCTTGCAAGAAGCCACAGACCAGTCCTTCCTTGACTGCTGGTGTGTTGACATGTGCATTGTCATTGCTGCCCAGTCCTGTGATCTTGTATTGAATCAATATAATTAGTAATTCATATAGTATATATATGTTCTTTCATGAATATGAAGTAATAAATTTGAGCTGCATCAAAAGGTACTCTAATTGTTACATTACTACATTGTCCTAAATATATTTTATAAAAAAATTATAAATATATTTATACATTACAGTATCAAGTGGGAATAGACATGGAAACTAAAACAGGGCTTTGACTTTTTCTTCATTTTGTTACCCTTAACATTTTAAAATGAGTGAGTTTTTATGATTATTATTTTTAGTACCTATATGAAGGAGAAAAATAGAAATAAATTAGGCATTTTCCTTATTTTGCTCATCTGAGTGTAGGTGAACAGAATAAAGTGATATAAGGAAGTAGCTAATTACTGTGTCAGCCATACACTTTGCTAAATAAAATGTAAAGGGAAGTGTGTTAGAGTACTAAATGTAGAAATCTAAGCCTTTAAAGTTTTGGAACCTAAAATAACCATTTTGGGGCATATCTAATGTCTGAATGTGCAGCTCAGAAAATGGAATAATTAACGGATGAAATTTGCTTTGCACTCAGCGTCCTTAATTAGTCCAGAATTCTGAGTTTGGATAAATTGTGCTTTATGCTGTTTCTCTCTGAAATAGCCCACAAAGATCTTTAATATGGACCACAAACTGCAGCAATGTGAGGCATTCTGCAACACATAAGCTACCTAAATGTGTGAGACAAAGTCATAATCTTTCAAAACCTCATCTACCATAGTATAATTACATGATTACACATCTGAACTTCTCATTTCATCTTACTTTAACCTGTTAATCAAAAATGTTTTATAACAGAGATGAGTGATAATACCCCTGCATTTTGGAAAGTTACTTGAATTTTAATAATGTTATGTTTTTCAAGGTTCATAATATATTTTCAATTTACTATGGTTTGACCTTGGCAATGGAGTTTCTTTCTGTCAGATGAAAGTGTAGGGAATGTACCTAAGTTTTCTACAGAATAATTCATAAATAAGAACTCTTTTTTCTCTTTTAAAAAAAAATTACAAATAAAAGATAGAAGTTAATTTTAATATTATTTTAAATATGTCTTTAAAAAATTGAAAACTTTATCCCTGGCCAAAAAAAATTAGTTTTTCTGACAGAATTGCAATTAGAATACCATTATAAGTACCCCTTGCAAAGTATAATTATGTAACCACTGAAAGTAATGTTAACTAAGTGACTAATTCTGTGTCTCTGAAACACAAAAATGGATTAAGTTAACCAAATTTGGATATTAAATTTAGGGAAAAGAAAATATCACAATACATTTTATGTTTCAGTTCAGATCAGGACAGGATAGCTTTCAGCTTTGAATAAATTTAATGAGTAAGTAGGTAAGAAAGATATAGAAATAAAAGTTTTGTTGGAAAGTATACCTCACAAAACAGGGAAAATATGGTGCTCAAAGTACTAAGTCCAAGCTATGTTTTCCATCATCTCCAGTGCAGTAAAGCCAGTAAAAGGGGAAAAAAATGCACAAAATACTTTCCTTCATGAAAGAAATGAGAAAATTTATATTTTATATGTCTTTTTTTAAGGTAATAATATTATTCTGACTGCAGAGAATTAAATCAAACAGAACCTGTTAGGTCAAAATTAACACAAAACGAAACATTGACAGACATAAGAAAGGATATCTTATTACGAGCCTTTGATAGATCCATGGAAAAACTGTTAATTTGAATATACTTCTCTGTTTAATCTGGAAAACAGGATTTCTTTTTTATTTTTTTTTTTTTCTCAAGACTAAAATTAATATCGAAGGAAACTGAGAACCTCAGCATTTCTGTACTAGGAAAGATGAAGTACAGGAACTAATATGTATATAGATGTGAATTAATTAATAAGTCTATATGTGATAGAGAGAAAAGAGAGAGTCAATGAGGCACTGTCACAGAAAAAGAGTGTGGGTTGTTTTTGCTTTTCCAAATAGAAATGCGATTAACTCAGATGAGGAAAAAATTGTAAAAGGCACGTATCCAGAGGCTATGTGCATAAGTGGATTTTTTTTTAATCATCATTTCACTCAGTATTTTTTTTTTTTTTCATTTCAGTTGTTTCTATTTAAGTTGAAGTGAAAAACTGTTATTTTACTCTTTGAAGCCTTTTTGTCAGTCACTGACACCATATCCTTGAGTGAAAAGGCTTACATGTGTTGAGGGCAGTTGGGCTTGTTATGATAAAATAAAGAGTAGGAAAGGAATGAAGAAGGATTTTATTCTATTTCAGGATGACTGAATCATAAGATTTCATAGTGGGAGAGGCAAAGTATCATCTGATGAAGAAAGAGTATTTGAGATGCACTTACAGCAAACAAAGTAAGTCAGCAAAGATGACAACCACCAACAGCAAAGGAGCCTCAGAGCGAGCTATATCTAAAAAAAATAAATGCAAGAGAAAAGATTTCTTAGAAAACATGTAAATTTATTCTGAGTAATAAGATGTCAGTTATTTTTAATGGACCCCTTTCATTATCTTTTTCTGAAGAGATTTTTTTTTAATATTTATATACACATACAGAAAGCTCATTAACTAATACTTAAGAAATAATTGTAACATTTTTTAAAAGTGTTGATCTTCTATTGTTGCCTTTCTGTTCCCTCTGGCTTTTATCCTGATAATGCATTGCATCAATGCATCACTAGGACAACAGTAATCAGAGCTCTTACAGATTGTGCATTGTTGGCAGACACTTTTATAGCACTTTTATTATAAAAATGAACTATTATGGTATTTCAGTATATCAGATGGAAAGAAAATGAGCCACGTTGGGAAAAAAAAAAGAAATATATACATGAAAGATCAGCGGATGAATAAAAAATTTGTGATCTCTTTTGTAAAAAATAGAATTATTGATTTTACAGGTGAGCTTCAACTTTTAAATAGTCCACATTTTCTGAGAGTTAAATTTATAATGATCAGCAGAAAAGGACCTTAAGTATCAGGCTATTTTTTACTGTGATTCTATTTCTATACATTGTATCAAAATATGTTGTGTTTAAGCCAGGTGTTGTTTTTCTTTATCATGTGGCTTACCTTAGAGTTACAAGCTTTACCACTTCTTGATTTTTAGAGGACATGAGCCGCCCCTTGGAGCCGGCCTTTAGAACTATTTGGCACATGATCCCGAAAGCCACTTTGATAATATTATTTGGAATTAACTGACAGAACTGGCAGGTAGGACCATCTGTCTCCTGTGCCTCTTTATGTTTTATGATATGTTAACTAGTGACAGACTTTGAGTATTGCATTGAGTTTGCATGGCTGTGGTCTACAGAAGGTGCTAGAAGTTTCCTGCATGTCCAGCAGAGCCAATGCCAGCCAGCTGCAAGGTGGATGTGTTGTTGGCCAAAGCTGGAGCCAGTCAGAAATTATGACAACACCTCTATGTTAACATATTTAAGTAGAAGACAAAGAAATGATTGTGAATAATTAATTGCTCTCAGAGAAAAGTGGAGTGAAAACATGTGAAAGGAACAACTCTGCAGACACCAGGGTCAGTGAAGAAGTGGGGAAAGAGGTGCTCCAGGTGCTGGAGCTGAGATTTCCCTGTAGCCTGTGGTGCAGACCATGGCAGAGTAGCTGTGCCCCTGCAGCCCATGGAGCACCACAGGGATGAAGAGATCCAACTGCAGCCTGTGGAGGAGACCCCACCAGAGCAGGTGGATGCCTGAGAGAAGGCTGTGAGCCCATGGGAGGCAAATATCAGAGCAGACTTCTGGTAGGGATCTGCAGACTTATGGTGAGAGTAGCCCACCCTAGTGCAGTTCTGTTGTCAGAATTTGTGACCCTATAGGGAATCCATGTTGTAGCAGGGGAAGGGATCTTCTCCCTGAGCAGCACGAAAACTATGTGTGGTGAACCAGCTCTAACTCCCAGGGCTTATCTCCCTTTCACCTCTGGGGAAAGAAGGTAGAGCTAGAAAAGAGGTGTGGTGGTGTATTCTCCCCTCACTCCCCATTTTCAGGCCTTTCACACTGTGATCTGAGAACTGCTCATTAGGCCTTGGCACTTGATGAACAGCACCTGGACTGAGCTCCTCTTGAGCTTATTGAAAATGACAGCTGCTTCCAGGAACTGGTGCTGTCTAAAGAGCTCCTGCCATTTTTTTTTTATTAACAGTCCTATGAGAACTTCTGAGCTCTTCTGGACCACAGCAATCAGTATTGTCACTTTTATAATAAATCTTTTTTTATTGATACTTTTCGTGGTGATTTCTGTAAGTGATCTCTAAACACTCATTTGTAACAGGAAGGAAGGGTTGGGTGAAGCTGTTTTAATATCTGATTTTATTAGTAATAAATTCTATTAATATCCCCAATTCGAGACTGTTTTGTCCATGATGGTATTTGGTGAGTGATATGTCTCCTGGACATTATCTTGACCCATGAATCCTTCCTTATATTTTCTCTTCTATGTCCAGTTGTGAAGTGGGAGAGTGACTTTGGTGGGTACCTGGCTTCCAGCCAGGGTCAACCCACTGTAAGTGTGAATGTCGTGAAGCTGTATATTACCTCATTCAGTCTTGCAAGACTAAGTTCATCCATATTAGAGGTCATGTTTAAAAGTCCCCGAGATTCAGAGGAACATTGCACCTTGTCCATAAGGCAGTCAACCTCATTTAATCAGAAGGGAAAAGTCAGCTACCTAAGAGAATTTTCAGTGCAATCACTCACTCATAGGAAATTGAAGGTTATTCTTATGATGATTTTTCTTTTTGTCATACAGAAATTAATCTTAATTAGAGAGAGTCAAGGACTTCATTGCTATTCCCATACCAAATATTAAGTCAGTGGATATCTTAAAACTGTACAATTGCCATGTAAAACAAGAGATTGCGGATGAACACTGATCACCATTGCAAAGACTCAGAATAATATGATAGTTGAATACCTTCATTTAACAAAGTTTTTTACTGAAGATTATTTTAATGAAGATTCTAGTGTTACTGATAGTCGCAATCCATCTTATCCTCTTATTAGACTCTATTTCTAACTGCTTTCTATTCTGTTTGTGTTGGGGGCACAGTAAGTAGTTTACTATTAAACTTCTGGATTAACAGGGAAGGAGATGGAGGCTAGCAACTGGAAAGACATAACCTCTAAGCTGGAGACCAGGTGTAACACCCAAGCTCTGGGCATGGAAACGGAATGATCTGAAAGTCAGTGTTTGAAGGATCAGTAAATGTGGCTGGGCACGTGACTTGGTGGTGGTATGTGTACATTCCAATATGTAAATTTTCCTAGTGGATAGCCCTAAGGAGGAATAGGGTTGGCCCAGTTTCTACTGCTCATGCTTATTTGTGTGTTATGTTTGTGGGTATGCCTGTAAAAGTTCTGTCCACCTGTTTTTGTGTCCTTCTGAGTCCATATAATGTGTATTTGTTGGGGCAAACTTTTTGTGAACACACGCTCAACCTCACTGCTGGCAGGACACATCTCTGAGAACCACAGCAGACTCTCCACCCAGCCAGCCAGGAAGAGTGGTATCTCCTGAGTCTTCCAGCCAAGCCTAGGTTTTCTTTTCTTTTTCTTTTACAAATACCTACCTTCTCACAACCCTCACAAAACCCATAAACCAACAAAAATATGTATCTCTACCTTAGTAGTAGAAGTTTACATAATAGATGTAGACATAAGTTACATAATAGATGTAGACATAGTCTACATACTTGCTGCAGAACAAAAGCAGGACAGGGAGTGCATCCCATTACTAAATACTTATTTTTCATATTGTTTAACTCTTTTTCATACTGTTAGCTCTTAAATAATTTCCTGACTCTGGTTTTTATTATTCCATTTATCCATCTTCATGCAAATCTGACACAAAGAATACTGGCTTGGAGTATCATGGATTCCAAACATCTGACATTTGATTTTTAGGTCTGGGAATTAGCAGATCATCTTTAATTTAGCAGTACAGACATAACCTTACAGGCCTAATATTTAGGTGGCTAAAACGAAACAAGATTAAGTAAAACACATATAAAACTGCTATTTGATAATATCTGATTAACCTTTTTGAGGTCTTTGGCCTTCTTCATATTGTGGCCCTAAGTGGAAAAAAATAAAACAGGAGCTGCTAAGCAAATAAAATCTAAGCATTCTCCTGAAAGACCATGGGGAACCTAATAACTTCATAGGCTTTCTACTTTTTCCATGAATTAAAATTTGTTTTGTCAGAGTCTCTAAATTAGGAAAAACCCTACAAAATGGTAATATATTTTATTCCTGAATGCATGTGTATGGGTGAACTGGATGGGGATAGAGGAAAGAAAATATATACAAGGGTAACATTTCAGAGGAAAAGACAAAAATTTCAAATTTGAAAATGGAGAAGGAGGGATTCATCTTTCTTAGATATGCACAAAGAGTTAATACCATTTAGAAAGAAAAATAAAAGGTCTATGTGTGTCCATATGACTGAAAATCAGAGAGAAATTATCTTTAGAAAGATAATGTTTGAACATTAATATATTAAAATATTGTAACAATTGGTTTCAGTGATGGTCTGGAATTAACATAGAAGTAAAATTGTAATTCTTCATGAAGTTAAAGGATTGCTAGATAGCTAAGATTAGAGGAAGTGATATAACGAAATCAACAGTAATTGGAATTGCTATTAGATAATAAGCTTATTCAAATTTATGATTAATTTGAACCTAAATATTTCAAATTTCATACAGGTCAGTGACTTCAATAATGAAACAAGCAAAAACGTAGCTGTTTCAATTACTTTAAAAGTTACATCCTTAGATTGAATGGTCCTGCACAGATAATTTGAATTCCAAGGATTCCTCTGACTTACATCAGTGGACGTTTTGGTATCACAGCGTACTTTTTTTCCTTCAAGATAGATTTCATTGTCACCTAGCAGCAGCTAAAACATGTATACCTTAAAGGGCATAACAAAAGAATGCTTTACTGTACATCTGTAATATTTTTCACTAGAGATTTTAAACTGAAATGGATAAAATGTTTAAAATTATATATCACTCTTCGAACAAAAAGATGTGAAAGACTTCCAACATTCTTTGAATTTGTGAGAAAAATTAAGTTCAGTGACTCTTGCATGCTATTCGGGAACTGTCCATTACTAAATAATAGTTAAACAATACAAAGAACTTGGAAAATATAATGGTTAGATAAGGTTATTCATATGTGAATAGCACATTATCATCAACTGAATAACAGAAATAAATATCATTTATCATTGTCAGTCACTGTCAACTCATGCTCAATGTAAAAGACTGTTGATTACTGAATAATTTTGAATAATCTTCAAATAAAACTTTACCAGCTTAGTTTATTCTCCCATTGCAGCAATAACAATAAGTTGATATCTCATTTTCTTGCTACTTTTGCATATATTTTATATCAGTCCATGATTTTTAATTGCAAAGGCAAAACTAGTAATGAAAATTGTGCAGAAAATTAGTAGAACTTTGAGTCTGAATTATCTTTAGCATAAAATGACTTTTGTGTAGTAAAATAGGCCTTCAGCTTTCTAGGAAGCAAATTTATTCTCATGATAGTTAGCATCTTCCTGATAATACTTAAGAAAAACATTATTCCTAACAAAGGGGAATATAACTTTTTTTTTTCCTTATTGTGCATAAAGACTAGTGTTTTTCAGTGCTTCTTGACACTTTGGGAATTTAAATTTACATGTGGTAATAGCAGTGCATCATATTAGCTGAGTTGCTGCTCAGACTACCATTATTCTAAATTTTAAAACTTATGGGTCATCTACACCACCTCCAACCTGAAACACTGAAGATCTAGTAGAGAAGGATTCTTCACTAGATTATATGTCTAACTTTAGAATTCTTAACTCGGGGAAAAAAAGCCAGAGTCAGACATAGGATACTACTATTAATAAGAAAATATGTGTCCAATTTCAATCCCTTATTTAGGTGTTTTTTTCTTTAGATTTCTGGAGTTTCACTAAATTGGGGAATATGTCAATCAAATCCTAAAATATGCATTGAAATGCTTAAGAAAATATGAGGGATCTACTCCACCACACATATGATTTTATTTATTAAGTGGGAGAGGTCGATGCCTGAGAAGGATGTAGGAGCACTCTCTACTCTTGCTGTAGCAGAGCTGCCGTGGTTTACAACCCTTTTTCATGAGTCCTGCAGATTTGCTGTAACTACATCTTTAGAACTGGGTTGTTGATATGGGCAGGTGTAGCAAGCTGAGAGGCAAGTATGGGTTGAAGTGGAGGATTGGTATCCAGACATAGTCAGACACTACAGCCTAGAGTTATGCAAGATTTAATCTGTTGAGTTTAATAAGCAAGGTTGAAGGAATAACTTTTTAGAAAAGAGACAGTGAAGACATTTTAGCTCTTTCCTTGTCTCCAGGAAAAGCTAACAATGCATTTGAATGATCCTTAAGACCTCATCAATACGGAAATAAAAATGGACAAAAAAGATTAAATGAAATTATGGAAGCATAAGGACCATGGAAAATCCAAATTGGCAGCTTTGTCAAGTCTGTTTTGTAATCCCAGAGATAATTCATCTAGTCATTTTAATTTGCATCCTGCATGAGACTTTTAGACACTAATCACTAGAGAGAGTTATTTTGTGTTGTTTTCTGATTGCAGGCAGTGCAATTGGTAAAGAATTACCAGGGTAATTTAGATCATCAAGGAAAAGAGAGCATTTTTATTATAGTGTCTAATTCTATTTGTTCAAATAGCTCCAAAGAATATGCACAACTAATATAAAAACCTGTCCCAATAGCTGCCCTTATTTGTCTGAGAAACAGTCTGGCAAATAGAACATGTGGAAGTTTGCTTTCACAAAATTTAGGGTCCTGAGTTTCCCCTATGCCTGACCCATATTCCTCAGGATTGCAGACCCACTAGTGTATGATTAGGGTCATCCCAGGCTGACTATGCCCCTGTCATCACCAATTAGCTCAGTTGCATTGGGGGTCATCAGGTACAGTATCACATCCCTGCTTGTAGAGTTGTTACCTTGTGCGAGATGTTACCCTTCATGCATTCCAAGATTAGCTATGCTACATTTTCAGCAGGTACCAGGCTGATTGAAGTCTCCCAGCAGAACAAGCATCTGCCAGCATGTTACGTCCTGGAGCTGGAGTCAGGAGGTTTCAGCAACAGGCAGCTTGTAGTGGACACCAATTACCAGGTGCTCTCTTTGTTGTCTCAGTCCCTGATTCTTACCCACAAGCTTTCAACCTGTTCATGGCCGTTTTTCAGAGAGCTCTTTACACTATTCATGTCTTGATATAGAGAGATGTTTCTGCCCTTCCTTCCTTGCCTGAGCCGTCTGAACAGCCTGTAGTCATAGATAACTAGTCATTGGATTCATCACACCACGAATGGTTTTTCCATCACTTCCCTGGATAGCCTTGTCCAGTGCTTGACCACTGTTTTAGTGAAGAGATTTTTCCTAATATTCAAGCTAAACCTCCCCTGACACAGCTTGAGGCCATTTCATGTCATCCTATTTCTTGTCACTTGGGGAAAGAGACCAACACCTCACCTTCCCACAATCTCAGGTAAGTGTTTCAGAGCAATAAGAGCTTCCCTGATCCTCCTTTCCTCCAGGTCAAAGAATCCCAGTTTCCCTCAGCCGCTCCTCACAGGATTTTTTTCTCTAGATCTTTTACCAGCTCCATTGATGTTTTTTAGAAATCACCTGTCTTGGCTTAGGGCCTGATCACATATGTTCAATAAGTAGCAGAGAAGAGTGTAACAGCATAAAACCATCAGGCAAGAGCAAGCAAGGAAAACTCACACCTTAGTTGCAAATTTCTGGTTGATGAGCTCTCAGTGCTGATCACCTGGACCCTAAGGATAAGACTTAACAAGACAGCTGTCAGTACTAAATGTTCAATTTCAGCTCTATGGAAATGTATAATTGCAAATTATATATAATTTAGAATATATTTTTTAAAAAGTGAGAGTTTTGTATAAAGAGCAATGATCATAAATAATTTGTAAGAAATCACCATTTGCAAGAAATATTTTGCTAATGAACTTAGGAAACTTTAGTTTTACAGTTTAAGACTGATTAAATCTGTCAGTCTTCTAAACACTCCATAGTAATCTGCAATTCCCTGATATAAGTATAGATATATATTCATTTGCCACAAAAAAGAGGAAGAGAAATGTCTGAAGTTTTCAGACATTCACTTGAGTATAAGAACCTCTCTCCTGTGTTTCAGTGTCCTTAGCTTTTCCACTTAATTGCTATTCAGCAATACTATTTGCTTAATGTCTAAATTTTAGGACAAATAAAGAAGAGATAAATCCCATTAGAAGTCAGGTTGCTGAAGAAAGACAAAAAAGGTGATCAAAAGGAAGAATTATTGGAGAGAAATAGAGCTAGAAAAGGAATAACACATGTAGAAGACTGCACAGAGAGAAGAAAAAAAGAAAAGATTAAATTTAAAAAAAAAAAAGATTAGTCAAGAAACCATCTGTTATTGACCCAGCCAAAATGGAACAGATTTAGGAAAGAAAAAACAGAGTGAAACTAAAAGAAATAATATAAACTATGTAACTATTGCAACCCACTAAATAGAAAGTTTGCTAGCAATATTTTGAAGGAAATTGATTGTAAATTGATGGCATATTTTTCCTACTTTCCTTTCGATATTTCAATTTGTAGATCAACTGCCTTTAAAAATATCCTCTAATCATATTTTCTTGGGAATTCAATATTTGGAAGAAAGCAACCTTGGAGAAGCTGTATCTGGGCAAGGAAAACAAGTGTTGTTTTTTTTTTTTTCCGAATTACTGGGTTTAGATAGAAGCTACATTTGCCAAGGCATGTTTCCAGATGTGTCCTGTGCCAGTAGAGATGCATTAAGAAATCACTGTTTTGTTTTTAAATAAACAAGAAATTGTAAAAAACCTTAACTTTAAACCGATGGTATCTTTATATCAAATAAATGAAGAAAAAATAAAAACATACTAATAAAAAAATCAAATAATGACAGTTATATTTGAATAATTGTATCTTATTGCTACACAATATTAGTATTTCTGATTATTATATTAAATACACTTTTCCATTTAAAGCAATAAAGCTGGTATGAAACAGCTTCATAAATATGTTTTGAATAGAATAAGTAATTAGTCTTTAGTTCAAAGAGAGAAAATCTATCAAAAATGTTCTGTTTCTTTGTGTACTTGATTTATCTTTTACTATGATTAGAATATGAACAGATAAATGTTATGAGAGATAGCATATGAAAGACATAAACCACTTCTGTAGTAGGTTATTATCAGAGAATTAGGATTTACAGAGCAGATCTTTTCTAATGGCTTGAAGTTATTTTTGAGTTTTGTGCATTTTTATTACTATGACTAACAGGATTAGACACTATACGATAAAACTTTCAATCTTTTTTTTTCATTTATTTTAACACCAAATATTTTAATACTGTTTTCTTAGGATTTTTTTGTCAACAATGAACAATGATTAACAGCTCATATCTACTTCTTATAAAGCAGAATACTACACAAGGAATAGCCTCTACTATTTCTCATAAAATATATCAGCAGCCCTCCATACTTTTGAATATAGATAAATTCATTTCCTAATAAACTGCATTCTGCACATAGTCTGGAATGATACATACCATGTTTGTTATGAAGATCAAATTGGTAATTATTAAATTTCTTAAACCCCATAAAAATTTTTTTTTTCCAGAATTTTAGACCTATGTTTATATCAGCATCTTTGACCATCTCCTGTTTAGAATACATATCAATGGCTATATAAATAATCTATTCTAATGGTGCTGAGGACACAGAGTTCTTGCCTTTGTTGTTTTGTTGGTTTTTTTTTTAATTAAAGAAAATAATTTTTATGCAGTATATAGTATCTAAGTTTTAATAGAAAGTTAAACGATTAGCCTTTCTGAATATTGTGAAAGCTCCCACTAAAAAAATACAACTTTAAATTACAGATGAGAGAATCAATATTACTGCTGTGAGTATATAGAATATTTTTCATAAAGAAAATAAATAACACTGACAACATAGATAAAACAGTGACTTAGTGAAAAAGAGCATGAGAAAGAATGTATGTTTTATAGTGGAGTTTATGATAATTGCCTTATATTACCTGAGCTAAAGGTCAATGTATGTTTCACCATCTATTTTCAAATTGTTTTACTAATAAATATCTATTAACCATCATATACAATATATGGGCATAATCTGCATGGACGTACTAATGTTGTGTAAGAAATCTCAAGAACTGCAACTGAAACATGATAGATTTTGACATTGCCTTCTGTTGAAAAGGAAGGGCTCAGATGTACAAAATTAAGTCAGTGGGGACTATCCCATGAATTTCAGTTGGAGCTGAAAAGACAGTTCAAAGTAGGCACATGAATCACCCAGACCACCGAGTGACCACTAGGACAGCAACATCAGAAACATCAAGACACTGCAAGTAATAAAAAGGAGATACAAGCTGACCAGAGCTGAGGATCAACTAGCAAAGTAAAATTCTGTTTCACATTCATAGGAAATCTTTTTCTGTGAATTCTGATTATTACCTGTTCTCTTTGCACTTCCCTGAGGAAGCTTCCTTCTTGGTATAAAATCCTTGTTGTTTCTACAGTTCTGTAAACATTCCATTCTGAAATGCACTTTGAAAACCTGAGCCCAGTTTTTCCCAAAGCCTCCTTCTCTCGTGGTGGTTCAGACTGTATGCACTAAAATCGATGAGCCCCTGCCTTTGCAGTAGCCTCCTCTGGTGCACAAACCTATCCGTTAAAATAAAGATACTCAGAGTAACAAAAAGTCATGACAAATTAATCAAATCAGTTACTTTTAAATTCCAAGTCCATTTTATGTTACAGAAGAAATTGTATTCGATTTTATTTATAAATATTTTGTTCCTAGATTTTAAAGCACACTTATGGATAGCATCCATGATGTTCTACTGAAATTGAGTTATATAATTATAAAATTCATTTAAGTTCCTGGAGTGTCCTCATAAAATAACACGTCTTAGACTGATTAACTACTTAATCTGCATTGAAATACCTTTATGCTGTCAAAAGTTAGGAAAAAATTGATTTTGTATTCCTAATCAACTTTATTGTTTCCTGTACTAGTATTGCTTGACATTTGTAACTAAGGCTGTCGTAAAACGGAAGACATATGTGCTTTAATAACAAAAATTTTGCTTTGCTTTGTACTTATTTTTAGAATGCATAATTCAGAATCTATTTAAAGATGCAAATTATTGTAGCAAAACATCATGGGGCCATAAAGATTTATAAGCTGTTAAATGATCTTCAGGGCAGAAGCAAATAACATGTAACACCTGGCATAGACAGTATGTTTAACGATAATACAAATCCTTTATGGTACATTAACACCTTCAGAAATGAATAATGTCCTAAAATCAATTTCACAAAAAGTTACAGATGAGGGTCAGCACATAATGTAATTGCACTGAACAAAATCAGCAAATAGAATTTATCTAACTCTTCTGTGCAAGCTCTCTTACCATTAATATTCCCTAACAAACAGAATTTAAGGTGTGTTTGTGATGGATGATATTTATTTCTTTGAGGATCTGAACTATTTTGCTATTTATCAGAATTAGAGTTATTATGCATCCTATTCCTCATTATGTGCCTAATTAATTTGCTGTATTAAAAATTCATCTTACTTTGTTCAGATCAGGCAAGCCAAAACCTTTTAATTTCATTGTGCTCAAAAGATTAATTTTCTTTGCTACCATAAGGACTAATAATTTATTCATATTACCTGAATCAATCAGAAAATCAGTTATCCCCCCCCCTCACATTTATTGCAAAGCTAAGGGGCTTTGCTGAGAATTTGTTTTCCTGCAAATTTAAAATATTTAATTGGCAGGAGTGGTGCTATGTTGAACTAAGTATTATGAACTTTTGTAATACACATAGGGGTATGTAACAGCTTTACCATGGAAGTAAGACAGCAAATGGTCATGCTGAACATCATAATTTTAGTGAAACTCACTAAAAATGTTGAATTGGGTTATTTTACCTTGGAAGATAGCTAAGGGGTTGTGATAACTGATATTTTTCAGATTTTTAATAATTCATTCCATTTTTTTCAGTCTGTCTCAAGAAAATAGAACAATTTAAATTCTTACAACAATACAGTGGAGTCAAGAATTTTAGAAATTAACAAGTAAATAAATGATTAGATGAACAGTATATATATTCTCAACATTCAAAAGACTAAATAATTTTGACAAAAGTTGGTCTTTGATAAAGACAAACACTCAGTTCCACTATCTTCTTTGAAATAGTTACATTATAGATGTATCTGTACACATAAGAAATACATATACGGAAATATGTAATTTTCTGTTCAACTGATGATTTTTTAATCTTTTGGAAAATATTGTAGTTTTACAGATTTTTTTATGTTTGAATTTTTTTTTATTAATCATACTTTATGAAGACTTTTTTCTTTGACTTCTTTGAATAATTCAAGTGCAAATATAGGTAATCGTGTTAGATCTATATTGTACCCTTTGTAATATTCCAAATTCTAATAAGAAGCAAAAAATTCCAAATGTATTGTTTTCCCCCTTTTACTCCACTATAGGATATGTATTTCACATGAAAAATTTATTTATTAATAAAAACTATATCACTTTTTACAGACTATGAGCACATATAAAATCAATGCTCACACTTTTTACTAAGAAATATGATGGCTAAGGTGTTCAATTTATCAATGACTCAGAATGAGATTTATCTTGGCAAACATTAACTGTCTTTAAATTTGATATGTAGTCTAAGACAAACTGTGTTGATTAATTCCATTTCAGAGTCAATGAAAGGAGACTGAAGATATATGACTATAAGATACATGGAAAGAATGGACATTTTCAGGTGTACATTTTCAGTAGCTCATTAAATTTATAGGAGGATGAAAAGAAGCAAAACGAAACATATCCTTCAAAACTGTCATTAACCTAAAAGCATATCTGCATAACAGCAGAGGTAAAAAAAGAAAAGATCCATGTGTGGCACTAATGAAGTCTTAGAAATTCATGAAGTTCTCAAGAAATATCTGGTGAAAGACCAGGTAAGATAGTATTCAGGCAAGTCCTGGAAGTTGCCATTGTCCTGAATTTTCTGCAGTGTAAACTGTCATTTAAGGATTTGCCTACCACCTTGTAGATTTTAAGAACGCAACTATTTTATTTCCAATAAGTATTGAAACTCATAATAAAAATTGGTTTTCTGTGAATTAACATTCACTTTAGTAGTAGATCCATGGTAGATGCATGGTAGTAGCAGATCCATAAGCATGGAACTTAACCTGAAAGTTTCTCAACTTCATGACCATAATTGAATAATAAATGAGAAATATTGCAAGAAGCTGAAGTGCTTCATTCTAAAGCTTTCTGAGTATGGCTTGAATTACTTTTCATTTTTAAAATATTCTTCAAATTTGTCACCCAAAGAAGAAAGGGGAAAATGAGAAATAAATATTTCTTTTGATACCAAATTAATGCTCCATTTTCAATGATTTCAAAAAACCTTCTTAATATTGCTGTCTGAATTTTGGGAAAATACATGTTCCATTAAAACACACGTTCCACTTTTTATCCAAGTATTTTTAATAATATTTCACTTTTTTATCTATAAATGCAATCTTATTTTCATGTAAACTAAAGAAAAAAAAAAAGTCAAAATCCTCTTAATAATGGCCTTACCAAGCAGAATTATTATACAGGGGTCAAAGAAGATGCAGGTGAAACCAACACCCTGAATCTGTGGAGAAGAAATGTGACTCTTCAGAAAAGTGAAATGCTGGTCCAAGAACAAGCCCCAGTCCTTAGCACATTCAAGGGCTGTTTCATGTAAAATTGGTACACAAAGAGGTGTTGATAAGAAAACTCAGGCTCTGCATTCAGATATTTGGACAAGTTTTCTTGCATTTAGGAGACTGTTAGCGTTAAACTACTCTCTCTAAAGAGACTCTAAATTGCTTTCTCTTAAACAACAGTCTTTTATAGGCAATAATATCCTGAAGAGCATTAAAAATTATTTTTAAGAATAGATGATTCACCAGATTGTGCCTCTCAGGCTACATCTATCCCAGTAAACCTAAAAGTCAAGTCATGGCCTTGAACACTGGCACACTTCTCTCTGCCTGCCTGCATGCTTTTCAGTGTGTTTTGTCCCACACCAGCCATTATTATGCTCCCACTAGAGCTCAGATGTCCTCTGGGGAATAACAAACTTGCTGCAAATAATGTGGTCAAGGCCACCCTGCTCTGAGATGGAAGTGAATCTATCCCCACAAGTGTGAGTCAACATTTCACACACCTGAGGGGACAGAAGAAAAAAGTCCTGGCCTCTTTTACAACATGGAAACATAGCTTAACAGAGAAAGATAAAATTTTTGCATCCTATGCTAGGAATAGCCGTAAACATTTGCTATTTTATGAAAACCACACCTTTAAATGTGTGCAGAAGTTTAAGGTCAAAAGCTGATTGGTTACACAAAAAACATTCCCATAATTAAGCAGCACTGAACACAAGTGTTTAAGAATCTAATTCTACATTCAGGTCCAGTAATTCCCATATGTAATTAGCTTCAGTAAACTTTCTAGGCTGTTTTTATTTTATTTAATAGCCACTTTCAACTTATTTTGCTCTCGCAATATCTGAAATACTAGACATTATAGTTTTGTGGAATTTATGTATCACTTAATAGACATTTCCCCTTAGTAGATGCTAAGAACAAGATTTTGCAACGCTTGCCTAAAAGCATCGATCATCTGACAGCATGGGGAAACCAGGCACTGAAAGGTAGCAGCAAAAGTTTTTTAACTTGTAGTGGTACCACACTACCTTCTCAATCCTGTATGCTGTTATGGCATGGATGTCTACAGGGCCCAGTTCTATTACCTACGTTAACTATATGTTACTGTAATAAAATGTGCATAAATGTACCTCTGCTTTTGAAAAGTTTATTATGCAAATATCTAGGAATTACTACTAAAGAAGTCCTTGTAAAACATGAATTTGTAAACTTCTCACAAAATCCAAGCTTCCAGGTCCTTATATAAATTGCCATAGATTATCAATTATCTGTTCAATCAGGGACGATTTTTCAGCATGGTACTCCACAGTGTTTAATTCCTGCCCAAACCAAATACACCTACCTTCATAAATCCTTTATGACCTTTTCTTGTCTAAAGCTGCATATGCCTCATGCATCCCTCTGCTCTGTTCCATAAACAATTCATAGAAACAGCACGAGCTATGATCTTTTAATGCACAAAACATACTTGAATTGTTTGGTTGTCTTAATGGTACTAATACATTTAAAATGTACCAGTGGATTTTAATAACTTAGTCACATATAGGACTACATATAGAACACTACAAGGCAGAGATAACAATTAAAAGGATTTGTGGGTTTTGTATTTACTCTTTATAGCAACTGTTAACTATTTTATATGGAAGGTACACTCTTTGGATTTGTATTTTAATGCAAAATTTTTTTGATTTTCGCTCAAGTTAATTAAATCTATTTTTCCAGCATATTTGGCACATTCTGAAATGGTTTCTATTGTAAAATTTCATCATATGCATGCATGATTGGCTATTAGTAAATAGATATCGCATATATATATATATATATATAGCAAGACTAATAATGATATCAGAATGATACAAAACTGTAAAACCCACAGAAATTTCAGATACAGTGGAGCTTTTAGACCAAATTTAGATCTTCTACTGAATATAGGTGCATATATTCAAAATCATAGGGACGTGATAGTCCTCTGTCACGTGCTACTTTACAGTGAAGCGCAAAAAAATAGTTGCATTGAGAGACACTTTAACTAAAAGTTTCCTTAGTTTGACTGAGATGTTCTGCATGAAACAGAGGTTTTCTGAACTGGTTAGAGCTCAGCAGTCCTATGAGTAACCTTTATATATGAAGTACATAAAATTTATATTAGTATGAGCTACTTTTGTAAACAGCTATTGTTAAGTATATATATGTGTGTGTGTGTGTGTGTAAATATATACAAAAATTCTATATCTTTGTATGTATTTACACACACACTACTCTAATTATTAAAAAAAAAATCACAAGTCAGAAATTCAGAAAATGGTGCAAACAATATTTTTTGTGTTTTTTCTACCTGGAGAGGTTTCTCTCTTGCCATGGACATGCATGTTATGATTAAATACTTAAGGTTACTATCAGTTTTTCCGCGGGAGCTACTGCACAAGACCCAACAAAATAAAAAATTCATAAAAAAAGGAAAAAGCAAGAAGAAATGTAGGGATTAGAATAGTTGATATGAAAGTAGAAGAAAAAGCACAGGCTTTACAGACAAATTCCACTGGTTAAAACATGGGAGCTGTCCCATGACTTGGCACTAGATTTAGACTTCCACCCAGGCTGGTAAGGTCTGTAACTACTAAAGCTACAAAGCTGTGCTTCTTTTTATATTTTGTTTATATGACTCAATGATTCTTGAATTATGTTCTGCACAGTGGAACCATCCTAATAGACTTAGTAGCTTACACAATGGTTAGTGCACTTAAGTGGAAAATTGAAATATGGTTTTTAATCTACTCATGCACAGAAAGGAACTGGACCTCTATCTCACTCTTTGTATGCATTTTTTCTTTAATATAAAGGCAGTTTCAAAAGCAGACAGATACACTACTGGATTAAAAAAACCCAAACAATAAAACCACAATAAGCAAATAAACAAACCTGTGTTTCGCTCAATTATCTGGAAGACTGAAAGTAAGTGGATAACTGACTTTACCTGGAAACTACTGACTCTTAAAGAAACCTTTTTGTATGTCTTCTGAGTGAGACTTTCAAATGGAAGGCTTAAGCTTTATATATTCACCTAAAGTACTGTGAGCATTAAATCTAAGCATATTCTTGCTCAGTGTTTTGAAATATCTGGCCTAAAGTCAGTGCCTTTAATGTTCCTCTTCTGACCCACATTCACTATTAATGGGTATTTGATATGATTAAGCTTTATTTTAGGTTATAGTCTTTACCACAGTGAGTGAAGTGGAATTAATCTGCTGTGTGGTAAAATGGCTTGTCAGTATACACATTTATTAGGTGTAGTGATAAAGATGCAACTTACAATTTTGCAGCAGCAGTAAAATCCCCTGGGTAATGGCAAAATGTGATGGCATAGATGCTGAATGAGGTGGTGGCACCTGAGAATAAAAGGATAGCTTTATGAAGGGAGAGGTATGAAAACATACACAACCCAGTGCATGTGTCTCTGTGAGAAATTTTTTGAAACTGCAATCAGGGAATGCATTATAGAAAAACATAGCTCAAGATCCTTGTACCAGATCATAAAATTAAAAGCTATTTATGCTGACAATTTATATTTTTATGTTATCTGACTTTTCATGAAAGATACAGAGCAAAATATTATTGGTTTTAATCCAATATACAGAAACCATTATTATATTTAAGATATCTGGAAACATAGGTGCATTTTTATGTGCAGTTATCATAAAATTTTAAAAGTGAACTAATTGAATCAAACACAGACACCCCAAATGATATATCCAGATTTAAAAAAAAAAAAAAAAAAAA
>VWZS01000780.1:408920-421886 GCA_013397075.1 Rhabdornis inornatus | reverse complement strand
AAAAAAATCAGGAGTGCATGATAATTCAGATTTTCCCAAAACTTATGTTGGCAGTTTTCTATATCTGATGCAATGGCTGGAACAAATTCTAGAAACATAAACCACAAAATTTACATAGTAAAGACTAAACACATATAAATTGTATAATATATTATTTACAATGGGTTATGATAATTGTATTCTTATGAATAAACTTCTCAAGGATATCTTACATTATAAAAAGGAACATTTGCATTATCTTATAAAATAGCAATATTTTCTCAGTTGGTTATATTTCATTAACATAATATGCTCATTTGAGCCCTTTTAAATGACACAGAAGGAAGACAAGATTTGCAACATTGAAACTGTTCGTTTTGGGGTTCTTTTTCTGTAAAAACTGCAGACTGCAGAGTGGTCAATTTGCATTATTGAAAACCATGTAGATTTTCTTCATAACTGACAAAAATCAAACCATTTTCATAAAAAAACAAAACAAAACAGGATTTAAATTTCTATTATTTGATTGAAAGCATTGTCTAGTTAAAGTAATAAATTTTAAAAGCTTTTTTACTTTTCACCCCTTTTTTTAAGTTAAAAGTTAAGTTATAAAACTACAGATTTAGAAACCAGATGCAGCTCCTACTGTGTGATTTAAAAAAGGGTACTATCATGTATATATAAACTATAACTACTTTCCCCATGTAGCTTTGGGGAAAGACTCTTCTGGATACTTTTTATTATTCTATATTCCATCAGAACAACTTCTGCTGATGTCTCTGAGGAACAGTTAAATTGAAAGTCTGAATGCAAAAGCAAACACCTTTTGTTGCGTGCATTAGGATAGACGTTCTATACATCATTCTATACAATATGTTCTTTAGAAAATAAATCTGGATGATTTCTAACAGTGCTACTGTCCATGTAATAGCTATAGATTTAATTAGGGGAAGATGACAGGTTTTCCAATACTGTGATAAGACGTGTTTTAGTCAAAAGGATATCAAAATTTTGCCTTTTCATCACAGCAAATGAATGGCTTGTTAGCAAAATGTCACTGCAGAGTTTGAGAAGCCAGCTGTCAGAAAATTAGAAAAGGACTGCCTAAACCAGATGTACAAGATATGCATGTTATTTGTTCACGGACTTCTTGATTGCTTCCATGTTTCCTATTTCTAATAATTTTGCCTAAACAATTTTAAAGAAAGAGTTTTTCCTTTGGGGTATTGTGGGGGTTTTTTGTTTGTTGTTGGTTGGAAGAGGGGCTCTTCTGCAAGACAAAAGGAATGTTCTCCTTTACATTTTACTTTGTAAGCACAGGGAAAACTAGCCCATGTAATTATGATTGCTGACAGATTGCTCACATTCCTTGGAACAATGAAGTATCATGATACCAGTGTATCATTTTGAAGATGCAGAACAAGCATTTTTGTTAATAAACTGGATGTGGCCAGAGGTAATCTCACATTACAGAAAAACTGCAAGGCTTTTGTTCCTGTTTCTGATCAAAACCACACTCCTAAGATTTATAGAAAAAAGAAGTCTTGCAGGAAAACTATTAAATGTAAATGAAAGAAAATTTTAAATGCTTGCTTCTGGAGCGCAGGTTAAACAGCCAGTGTGTTTCAAATTTCAGTAGCTGGCTCTTTGTGAGCAACAGCATTAAGTATCAAAGGTTTTTTTTAATTTGTTAGATATTTTTTCAGTAATTTACTGCCATTATGAGTGAAATGAAATTTATAACCACATGTTAAATTTGCACTGAAAGGAGAAGCAGAGAGGAGAAGATTGAAAATGTTCATACTTTGGGTACAAAACTCAAGAGTAAAAATGAAGCACAATAAGCAGATAGATTGTGAATACTTTTCAGAAGTTTCTGTGGTAAGAAGTCATGCACAGTGGACAAAAAGCCAATAGAAATAATGGCTCAGGGAAAGTGGAACAGGCAATCAATAAGAAACAAGCCCTAATTAACCTAAAATGATGAAAAGAGTACTGTACTGACATGATTTCATGTTTTCTAAAATCTGTTTCCCGGTGTTGTAATGATAAAAAAGCAAGGAAAAATGAGAAGGATCCAAAATCAGAATGGAGAATTTACTGAAGGCATGAGGAAAAAGGTAAAGCAAACCTAAATTTTCTATTGTTTTCGCTGCACAGAAAGTCAGTACAGAAAGTCAACAAAAAAATCTGTGATTTGCTACCACCCCCTCACCCTCCAAAAAAAAAATTTAAAAAAAAAGAAAAAAACCCAACAAAACAGACAAACAAACAAACAAACCAAAACCCAGAAAACAAAACCCAAATAACTTTCTGAAAGTAGGGAAGAGAAAAGCAGGATGAAAAGGTGCAGGCACATAAGAGATTGCCTTATTTGATGGACAGGCCTAAAACCTGCCTTTGTGGTTACTTGGCAGGACTGAACACTGAGGTGAAGATAAGTTTGATGTGTTCTTGGACAGAAGCTGAAAAAGAGAAAAATATTCTTTCTTCAGTGCTGAAAATTCTCAAACCAATCATAAGGTAAAATTGGAGTAAAGTATATGTAGCCTGGACATAAAATGAAAACTAAGCAGCAAGAAACAAAACATAACAAAATGTGATCATAAAAATCACACACTAATATAACTAATTCTTTAAAGATTCTATTTGGTAAGGAAATTCCTTTAATTAAGGGCTCATGCTTTAAAAGAATTGTGCATATGTTACTATAAAGCAGCTAATGTTTCTTGTTAGCAAATTTTTCTTCCTCTGGAGAATGAAAATAATCTTTACTTACAAACTATTACACTTCAGTACGTGATTTGTTACTTGTTTTACCAAAATTTAGTGATGCCTCTGAGTTTTCTGGGCAATAAATCATGCTCTGTCACAGAGAATGATGGCTTAGCCAGAAAAATTACTAGAAGCACATATTAATGACTATTCAATATTAAAAATGTTAGCCTTTATATATTCTATTGCTGCAAGTATGGTGGAAAAATTTCCGAAGAAATGTATCTATGAATCACAGTGACATCTTAAATACCCTGCATTAAAAATGGGGGAAAAAAAAAGAAGTTTTCTGTTAAAGACATTTTGTTTGCATTTTTGATTTTCCTTAAAAGAAAAAAAAAATCTTATTTGTGAATAAATATTTTCCAGTTCTTGTTCCAGAAAGAATAATCCTCTCTCTAATCTTTCTGTTTCAGAAACCTCAAGGACTTTTCAGACACCCGAGAAACCAAATTTATGCTTAATTAGGCTATTATACAACGACATTAATCTTCCTGCTGCTATAAAAAATGGTCAATCTGCTACAGGTATCAGATTCTGCAATGATACTGCACTTGCATCTGAAACAAAAAAACCCCCCCCACACAGTAAAGTATTTAATTAATCCTCAATATACTATGCTTGATGTATTGTGGGCTTTGTACAAAGTATTTTCATTATTACTGTCTTTTAGGTTTCCGAGTATTGAAAAAGATGATAGACAATGGAAAAAACTAAGACCTTGTGCAAAGTCATCTACAGTATAGCAAGGTTATTTACAGAAATGCAATGGTAAAGGACTACATTTGGCATCTTTAAATTAATTGGGCTTTAAATTCCTTTTAAAAGAAAATTTTGACATTAAAAACACAACATATAATAGCTGATTACTTGTGTTGATAGTATATCTGGTCAGCCTTGCATTCATTACTCAGAGAAGAAAAAAAAAATATTAAGATTTTTTTTTTAGGAGGAGCATTTAGAATATCTTCAAGATTAACCCACGTAGTTTACTCCCACAGGCAAATAGGAGAGGAGGGACAGTGAAATACAAGGTTCACTGAACTGTCAAATATTCAATACAATGGAGTCAACTGCTAGCTCTTCTTACTTGGCTCTGAAAACTATTATTTCCCCGCACATATCTTCTGTGGGAAAGTTCCTATGTTGTCAGCTATATGAGGAAGGGTATTGGCAGCAAATGTGATCCCAGCAGTGATGCCCACTGTCACGGTCCCTACAGGGAAAGCAGACTCAGCGTAATGTTTTGAATCACTTCAATACACTGATTCAGCATTTCTGATATAAGTAATTTAAAGGAATAAATTTAGCATAACATCAGGTTTGAGCCTAAAATAAGGGGCATCCTTCACAATGAGGCACATTTGACAGGTAGGTTTTAAGCGAACAGACTTACAGACATGCCCACAATCCCTAGTGTAGACATAAAAAATAAATAATGCACATTCAGCACAGCTTCTTTTAAGTAGAAGTAGTTAAAGGAAATTGTTGTAGAAAGGAAGAAGCTTCTATAGAGTGCATTCTTCATAGCTGAATTTAAATTATTTTCTGTATGAATTAAGGATATAATATGAAGCACAAATTAGTGTCATATAAAAGTGGAGGGGTACCTTAAACCCTTTATGTTTGCTCAGTCTGCCAATGCCTTATGCCTGACCAGTCTGTCAGTGTCCCATTATGGGGACTCCACTGTACTGGAGGGTGATTCAACTAACTTGCTCAGGGATACCTGCCAACAATATCAGAATCGAATCTTTTATTAGAGATTAGAAAGGGAGACCTGGATCTCCCTGCTTTTATCAAAAATGTCATCCACAGTTGGCAACTGCTAGCATCCGTGAGGGACTAACACTAAACAGTTTACAGAGTAAGAGAGTTTATTAACAAGCACACTGATAATAGAAAATTATGATAGATAAGGTTTGAAAATTACTGGGGATAGTAACTGTCCGCAAAAACAAATTTGGAGCAATATAGAGACAAGCTCAAATAAATAAGGAAAACTAGCTCAAGATAATAATTTAATGCTCATAAAATTCTTACCATCAGGTGTACCTATGGGAGAGAAGTACAGGTTCAACCCTTCTGATCCCACAAGTTATAATGGACTCTCCTCTAATTTCTAGCCATTCTTGACCCTTAGACTATTTTTTTACATTTAGGAGGAGCTTGAGCGTCTCTATTCACATGTGCTTTTGTTACTAATTGGTGTAAAATTCTCTCTACTTTGCTCTTAAAGTACAGTCAATAAAATCTGGAGTGCTTGCTCAGTGCGTACAGTGCTCATGTATCCACTCCGTGGTGCTCTCAGCTTCCCTTCCCTGCAAGTATTACCACAGAGCCTGGCTGTGGTGTCTTCACTCCACCCTCCATGTCATCCCTCTTAGTATGTCCTCAAGGTTGCAGGCTGTGTGTTGGGAAACAGTATGGAATAGACTCCATGCATGCCAATCGCATTCCAGGTAATAGCAATTGCATTTTATCCTATAGATTCCCTACTGTTACAGCTTCTGTTAGAATATGAATATAACTTTAGTTTTCTCTAATTTTGCTCCCAGTCAAGTTCCCACTGAGAATAGGACATTAGTTTGTCTAAATGAAAACAAAAAGGCTCTTGTTAAACTACAAGTATCATATACCTTTACACAATGTAGGGTGAAGCCTTGTCCCACTGTGATATTCTTCAAGGAAAAATATTCAAATTAATATTAAAATGTCTATTAAGATCTGTTAAGATTTAGGGATGTCTCTGCTAGAATTAAGGTGCAAATGAGACACATTGCCAAAGTCAATAATACAGATTTTATTTAACAACAAATTTGAGGCAGAGAGTTAAAAAGAAAGGAGACAGAGAGATCAAGCAGAAGGTAGAGCATCCATGGATACAGTGCCAGCCTGTTGATCTTCCTTCACCCCTGGGCTTGTCAGTGGTGTGAGGTCCCAAGGTTTTCACTCTTTATAGATTTTAGCAAGGGGATTAATGCTTATTGGCTAAACAGTTCTCTTAGGCTATTGGTTAAATGATTTCCTCACTTCTAATGCTAATTAGTTCCATGCAGTCTTTCTCTCCTGAGTCAGTGGGTTGCTTGGTTCGATGGGCTGTGAGACCATGGTTGCAATCTCCACCTGCTAGAATTGCCTTTTACCCAGTCAGAGCTGATTTCAGCACAGGTGGCTTTCCTTGTGGCCCAGAAATTCTGCATTCTTTGTGTCCATTATCAGTGATCCATTCTTCTCCCCCAGTTTTGTTACCTTTCCCTAGGTCTGAGACAACACCTGGACAATAGTACCACCTTTACCTTGAGTTCCCAGCTGTTGTAGCTTATCTTCCAGTCCAAGTTTCAGGTATCCAGGGAGGCATATTCAGGGGAGCTTCCGTAGTCATTGCTGGTCTTAGATGTCATGTGTCCCATAACTTTGGATGATCTTTGTTTGGCCAGTGATATTTGTATTTGCAGTTGCTTCTTTATGGTTTGCCACAGTGGGAATTGTTGTCTGGATGCCTTAACCGGGATGTACTACCCAGATCTCATCTCTGCCACATTGGAAACATCCTGTCACTCCCTTCTCTTTTTCTCTCATGGTACCGTCCTTCTGTGGCTTAAAGAGAGTTTGAGACAGGCAAGTGTGCTCTTTAGGTCCTTACAATGGCAAAGCTTCCAACCTTGTTCTTTACCAGTCCACCTGCAGTCATGTCATTACCTTCTCTCCCAAAAAATTTGCAAGCTCAACAACACTACTGAAATTAACATGGCACTGGATAGATATTGGAATAACATGATATTGGAATAACATAATATTGGAATAAATAGATAGATAGATATTGGATATATATTTGAATAACATCATATTTTGAGTCTGTGCTTGCAAGAGTAACCACTAATAAATCTGCAGGGATAAACTTTGTTATATTATTAATAAAAATATGAGGCAAAATGTACCGTTTCCCCCAACTCTAACCTTTTGCAACTACAGGTTTACTCATGTCAATCTGAAAAAGTTAATGCTTCGTTTACAATTTCAAATGTTACTTTAGATAATGTCTGTAGAAGAGATATTTCAAAACTGCTCGCTTCCTTTCTCTAGGGTAATCAAAAGAATTTTTTTTATCAGTAAATCAGTAAATTAACAGAAAGGACAACTGCATCATTAGTATTTAGAAACATTTGTTTTAAAAAATTAAAAATTTGTTGGTGACATGAAGGTCAGCATTGGTTTCAGTATTAAGTTCTGGGTCCTGTGAGGCCAAAGTGGAGCAAATATCAAGACCATAACTGTGCTTCAGAAGATGAGGAATCCCTTCAGAAGAGGAGGGATCACTTCATCTTCATGAATCGTCTTGAAAGACTCTCATGGGATAAGACCCTGGAATAGAGAGGGGGCTAAGAAAAGCCATTCACGGTCACCTTACTTCAAAGTAATCACCACCTCACTAGTAATTCATCTAAAAGAGAAAAGAATTTGGGAGAAAAAAAAAATGTCAGGGCACCTTTTGGGCAAGGAAATTCTGGAAAAAAGTAAATATATAAAAGGAATTTTACTGAAGATGGAAGGAAGGACAAGTAAGCTGGGAAAAAAGTAGAGACAGTGTCAGAGCATGCTTTCCTAACCAGAGACCTGTAATTGGATCTGGTCAGTGATGTCAAAGGCAGCAAGAAATGTTTCTCTAAGTGCACAGGTAACAAAAGGAAGACTCTAGGAGAAATGTGGGCTGCTGCTGAATGGAGTGACACAGGACATGGGAAAAGCTGAGATACTGAATGCTACGTTTGCCTTAGTCTTTACTAACAAGATCAGTCTTCAGGAATCCCAGCGGCCTGACACCATGGACAAAGGCTGGAAGACTTTGGTTGAAAAGGATCAGTGTGCAGAATATTTATGCAAAATGGCTATATAATCCATAATCCTTGATGGAATACACCCACAGTGGGCCGTGTCCTCTCCAATGATGGAGCTGACTGATATGGTTGCAAGATACACTTGATAATCTCTGAATGGCTGTGGTAATTAGGAGAGGTGCCTGTAGGTAGAAGGAAATCAAATACTACTTTTATTCTCAAAAATGGTTCTCAAGGAAATGTTCTCAAGGAACTTCATCAACCTAACCTTGATCCTGAGGAAGGTGAGTGACCAAATAATCCTAGAAAATATTTCCACACACAAGAAGACAAGGCAACAGGAATACTTAGCATGAATTCACTGAAGCAAAATGCCTGAACTGCCTGTTATATTTCTGTGATCAAATGACAGACTTGATAGTCGAAGGGAAAGCAGTGGATATTGTATACCTTGACAGGTAAGGATTTTGACACTGCCTCCCAATAAGATTCTCATAGACAAGATGTTGATGTATGGGATGGATGAGGATTGAGCTGGATTTAAAAGTGGCTGAAAGGCTGGGCCCAGAGGGTGGTGTTAGTGACATAAAATCTAGTTTGAAGTCAGCTGCTAGCTGGGGATTAATAATGGGCTTGATCCCATTCAACATCTTTGTTAATGATTTGCATGATAGAACAGAGTGGAGCCTCAACAAACTTGCTGATGACACAATACAAGGCAGAGTGGCTGAAATGCCAGAGGGTTGTGCTGTCATCCAGAGTGACCTTGACAGACTGGAGAAGTGGGCTGACAGGCACATAATGAAGTTCAACAGAGGGAAGTTAAACAGGGAAAATTCCGAAGTCCTGTGCTTGTAAAGGAACAACCCAAGGCACCAGTACACGTTGTGCACCACACAGAGGGAATGCTGCTTGACAAAAGAGGACCTGGGTTCCCAGCTGGTCACCAAGTAGAACACGAAACAGCAAGGTGCCCTTGTTTCAAAGCAAGGAAATGGTATCCTGGACTGCATTAGACAGAGCAGGTCAAGGGAGATGGTCTTTCCTCTCTATTTGGCACTAGTGAAGCCACACCTGGAGTCCTGTGCTCAATTCTGGGCTTTCCAGTACAAAACTGACATGGTCATACTGGAGACAATCCAGCAAAGGGCCACAAAGATGATAAAGGGACTGGAGCATTTCCTCCAGTGAGGAAAGTCAGAGATAACTGAGGCTGTTCAACCTAGAGATGGCTCATTTAGCTGAATTTGTAAAAAACTTAATACCCCAAAAAAACTTGAATGTTAAAGCAGATGACAGATGTAATTTAAAGTTTCTTTACCACTGTTAACACAGTTGCAAGTACGGCCTGAAATTAATACTGAGTTCCACTGCAGTTTTCAATATTTTAGCTCTTGCTCTCCCTGGTGGATCTGCTTAACACAGCGACACTATTGCCTTCATAAATCTAGATTTTACTGTTAGGAAAGGTTAATTAACACATTTTCTTCACCTCCAGTAAAAGTCTGTATTTATGACAGTGATGTTTTTAAGTGAAAAAAAATTCAGCTACTATGAACTAACCCCCCAGCTAAAAGAACTTAGATTTAAAAGTTATTATAACTTACAGTTCAAAAGATGCATATAAACTACTATTTCTATTTATTGGAACTATTTGGCAAATTAAGCAGACAATCTGAAAACAATTCACACTAAAGCAAATTATTCTCTTTCCTTTAATAACTCCTGAAAAATTATCAGAGAAGAAATTAGATTTGTGTGGGGTTTTTTTGTTTTTTTTTTTTTTCTTTTGTGATTAGAGAGTTATGAGAGTTATCTATAGATTCTAGGGTCCTATGAGGCTTTTTCCAACACTCTGTGAAGAGAGGAAATTTTTTTCTAAGTCTTGTTAATCAGGGACAAACCGGATACATAGTCAGTGCTTTTGAATTTCTGTTTCTTTACTTAGACAACAGCTGACTCAAGGTCTCTGATCCCTTTTTTTTGGCATTAGTTGCTACATAAAGCAACACAAATTATGAGAATACCTAATACTCTAGCAGAATACCTTTTATAGTTCTAGCATTTATATATGTTTCATTAAACCCTTTCACCACATCTCACCTGGAACACAGATTGCTGGTATTCAGTAATGTTACAGTATTTCTTTGAGCCTGTTTCCCTAATAGTGGCAACACTGATTTCCTGTTTTGTCATGATGGAAAATACTCTTCATTTCCCAAAAAATTGTGCTATCATACCTTTGCACAGGGAAGCATGACCTTCCATTATTTATTCTTTTGCTTAGCTGATCATGTTCAATTCACAGTAATTCAGAGTTGGAAGGGAACACCCACAAGGATAATCAAGTCCAACTCTTAAGTAAATAGCTCATGCAAGGATTAACCCCACAACCCTGGTGGTCTTATCACTTTTAGAAGCATAATCATACATAACCAACTGAGCTAATCTTGGGGTCACATCACTGATAGACATGCAAGTCTGGAAAGCAGGAATCCCATGAACAAATGGCATAGGCCTAGATGAAAAAGCAGGCTTTAGAAAAAAGAAAACACAGTAAAAATTGGCATGGTTTGAGAGAAAGGAGGAAGCAGCTTCAGAGGAGACAAAATTTGATAAGACACAATTTTTAAACCATTTTGGTTCTGGGGTGACATGAATCAGAGAGGTTATCAGTTTACAGCTGAGTTCAGCAGAGATAAATACGTATTAATATTTCACTGTCAAGCAGGACACTAAATAATTTTGTCATCTTCTGAGACCATTCCTATAGTTTCACTCAGGTACCTAAGGAGAAATTTTTTGCAAAGTCTCCAACACAGGAGTATATGCAATCAGTAAATACCTACCTGGAGATTATTCCAATTTTTCCATATTTCAGATCTTAAGTGAATGAAAATTTCACATCATATAACTTTCTCAAGATCTTTTCAGCATTTTTATTTTATTTCATTCATGAAGTTCTCTGCAAGTACAGATTATTTTTCTAGGCAATGATTTATGCAGTATTTCTGCTTCTGACAGGTGTAGGTAAAATAACTATAAGAAGAAAACCAAAATGTAACAGAATATAATAATTTCTGTATCATGGCAAGATACAGATTCTTCTTGGTGGACCATTAAGAAATCATCAGCATGGTAGTCTAAAAGGACACTGAGATTTTCCAACAGCTCTAACAAGACTGAAAATCCACTCTATTTTCTTTTCTGTTTACCCTTTTCTACTCTTTCTTTATATTCTGGATATAATATATATATTTAAATATTAGACCTCTTGCATTTACATTATTAAGTCAGCTCCCTTCAGAGAAAACATATTTCTAGTTTTAAAGCTTTCATACATATTACATTTTAAATGCAATCTAGTAGCAATTTATAATTCCTTGTTAAAAAAAAGAAAATGCAACTTAACTTTGTATTGGGCAACACATTAATACTTTGAAGAAACTTCTTAAGAAAATCCTTGGAATAATTAAATTGTCAACAGCTAATAGCATCAAAACCAGGTTTTGCTATTCACCATAATTGCCTCAGCAGGAAAAAAACTATCAGTATTGCTTTCTGAAGTTCAATGCAGTTTCCATTCAGTGCACTCTTACTTTGATTTTCTAATATATTACTTTGAAACCTATGAGCTGAGACACTCATTACTTTTGACTACAAATGGCTGAAAAATTGATGGGAAAGCTGATTTAGACAGCACACTCAATAAAAAGCCCCTTTAAAGACGTTTTAATGACAAAATCTTGGTGACCAAGGATCCATATGTCTTTCCTGCGTAATATAAAAACAGAATTCTGTTTTGCAGTTTGTGCTTCCCATGGAGACAGAAGTAGATTTGGGGATTATAGTCACACTTCCAACATAATCATATGCACTTTAAAACCTGTAGTACACACAGAAATATATCTCAGAATTATTTAAATACTTATCATAAAGATGCTTGTGTATGTTGGAAATAGAGTAAAAAAACAGGTGCAAATAGAAAATATTAGATATGAGAAACTAAGAGAATAAAAATGCAGAGGCAGTTTCTGCACATAAACCATAAAAAGATGGAATGGCCAGAGACTAAAACCAATCGACAAATATTTATATATATTCCAAATAAATATTTTTATATTATTCCATTCATGTATTTTCAATCAGCTAAAGCAATCAGGATGCTAACAGATATAAGGAAACGTGAATTTACTGTAGAAGGTGATTTGCAAAACTTATTGAAATTAGATTTACCTAGCTTGTTTGTAGAGCTTCTGTCTCTGTAGAAATATTGAATCTATGCCTGAAATCATCCTGTGAATAATCACACTTTTCTCCACTCAGAAAATGTTTAAATTGTTTTTTTAAATACAGAACTGAATGAGCAAAGCTTACAAATGGTATTTTAGAAAAGAAAGGCATTATTACCTTAAGTGTTTCCATAGTCATTACAACTGGAGTATTATGCATATAGAAAAGAAATGGCATATTTTGTTCAGAGATGAAGAATATGATTTTACTTATTTTTATTCATTGGAAGAGTAGACAGGAAGATTTAATACCTGTACAAGTAAAAGGAACTCACAGGAATGTTCCAAAGTTTTCATCCCTCAAAACATCCTCTGCAATAATAAGTATTTCACCATTTTTGTTCACCTCTTGGAGGGTTCTTACAGAAGGCAGAATGCTGATGTAGAGCAACAAAATCTGCATTTTATATGTTCCAATAAAAAAAAATAGAGTCTATAAAGAGTTGTGGGGTTTTTTTGGCTTTTTGCTTTTTTTTTTTTTTTTTTTNGCCCTAACCCTGAGAGGAGGAAAACCTTTCCATGTGTCCATGTGTTCTTTTTCTGTGGTGTTCTCCCCAAGCCAAGGATCTTCTGGTGAACGTCCATGGCAGCAAATGCTTCTCTCGCTGCCTACATGAACTTTATTCCTGCCCCTTTTTCCTTGTGCAAACTCTACAGGATGCACGGTTTGATTTTTGAATCCCCAGCTGTATTTTTCTCCTTTTTTTTTGTTTTTTTTTTTTTTTTTTTTTGGTTTGTTTGTTTGTTTGTTTTTGGTTTGGTTTGGTTTGTTTTGGTTTTTTTTGGGTTTTGTTTGTTGGTTTGTTTGTTTGTTTGTTTCTTTGTTGTTTTTGTTTTGGTTTTTGTTTGTTTTGTTTTTTTGTTTGTTTATTTGTTTGTTTCCCCACTGGTTTTCACTATATTAGAACCAATTAGGATAATTTTCAAGTAGTATGTCTTGTATTCTGTGCCTTGCAGTAAGGGGAAGAGTTAAAAAAAAAACAAAAACAAAAAACAAGGCTGAAAATTTAGTATACTTACTTTTTACTTTCAATATTTATAATTTGAAAATAAATACCACCTGTTTCTGAAAAAATAAATAT
>VWZS01000780.1:385660-408896 GCA_013397075.1 Rhabdornis inornatus | reverse complement strand
AAATATGTTTTTTCTCCTGAAGGAATCAAGACTGTGTCAGATAGGCTTATACTGATAGGCTGAGCAAGGCCTTTTACTTCATATTATCTCTACTGCTTATTTAGGCACAAACTTACAATTTTAATATCATAATGAATATGTTAGACATAGATATCCTAGTAAAAATATTTATATTATTTATATTTATATTTATATTTATATTTATATTTATATTTATATTTATATTTATATCTATCTCATCTATATCTATCTATATATCTAATTGATATCGATATCTATCTATCTATACCTATATCATCTATACTTATATCTATATCTATATCTATCTCCATCTATCTAATTTATAACTGCAAGCAACCACATACTTAGAATTCCAATGTATATGTACACAAACCTTGTAGACCCTTAGAGTTATATCTTTTATTCTGAGGCTAAATTTCATTTTCAGTGAATCACCAGGTATATGAAGTCTCATTGTAATCAGTGAAGAATGTCTAGTTATCTAGATTTTGGCCTAAATATTGGTGAGTCTCTTCCAGGGATATGCTAAGAGCTACTTGTCTTTTTCCATCATCTACACTGTGAATTTACCGAGTCTCAACCCTTGCATAATGTAATATCTTTAAAAGTATTATAAGGTGTAGGTAAAACTAAGGGTCTGAGCTTTACTCATTCAACCAGATTAATTAACATGAATTATTTTATTCCAATAAATAAAACAATGAGCTATAAAAGAAGTAACTTGTAATGATTCACAAAATTTGTGATTTATTAACAAATATATCAGTTATAAATGACTGTTAAAACTGAGATCAAAAACCTTTGTCATACACCAGTAAAACATGTGTACACTGATTTAGTTCTGTAATTTTGTGATAGGGATAATTTTCAATTTTTTAAAAGCACAATATTACTTTTCTTTTAATAAATAATAAAACAATGAGTAAATAATAAATAAAAAATAAATATAAAGAAAAAGAAATAATAAATATCACCGTTGCATTAATTTACTGGGTTTTGAGTTTTCTGAAACCTAATGTTGTGCATCATCAACACACAAAACACAGCATTTGAAATACAGCATTTGGACTACTGAAATTTACTGGGCTTATATGTCAAACCTCTAAAGTAATTTTGTAATTGCTGCATATATTGCAAAAACAAAACAAAACGAAACAAAGACCAAACAACAAAACAACAAACAAAATAACAAAAGAAAACAAAAGAAAAGACCAACCAAACAACCAAACAATCCAACCAAACAAAAACCCCCCAAAAACGGCAAAAAATATTTGTTTTCTATTTGATTCTGCCCATTAAGCAATTTTTTTGAATAGCCATTATAAACTGTCAGCATTTACTGCAGTATTACGAAGGATCATTACAAAATTATGCTAGAGGATGGAATTGTACCAAATAATTAATCTGTTAACAAAAGAAAATACAAATCCTTTAATCCAGCCAGATGGCCTATGATCCATTTTATCTTTCAGTCCAAGATCTAAAAATTGATGCATGCTTTGGCTTTATTTAATTTGATTCTTCATATTCCACCTCTTTATTTTTCTTCTAATGTATGTTTGTTTGTTTTTTTCCTCAGAAATAGAAGCCTTTTTGGAAAAAAACATGATAAAATAGAACAGAAAGTCAATATAAATTTTCCCTATATATAGAAACAAGTTATAAAAGGAGCATTTTTTTCTCTAAGACACAGGTAAGATACAGATAAGAGAGATTTTTTTTTTTTTTCAATATGACATTGCCATGTCTCAGAAAAGGTTCAGAGACATTGTGGAGTTCATCCCTGGTGATACGCAAAATCCAACCAGACACAGCCCTGAGCAGCTCTAGCTGACCCTGATCTGGGCAGGGGTTGGACTAGCAGATGTCCATGTGTCTCTTCCAAATAAAATTATCCTGACTCTATAGCCATGGAAGCTTTTGCTTTGCAACCCCGTAATACCACAAAATATCTTGACAGGGGATGTACCTTTACAGAGAATGCCCCATAAGGATCTTGGATAACGGTGTTAAGAACACCACTCAAAGTAGCATGAAATTTGAAGCTGTAGCAAATACTAGCAAATATGCAACTATATTCAAAAACTTTTAAATTGTTTGTGTAATTGAGGCAACAGATAATAGTAGCAGTGTTTAGAGTCACCTTGTTTTATATAGCAGGGAAATACTGATTTTACCTGTAAGCTTTCCAATTTCACTAAGTAGACTTAGTCTCTTAATGTCAATATGCCAAATTAAAGGTTAATGTTAATGCTATTACTTGTATGATGCTCTTGCAGTCTCATTTATCTCATAATGTCACAATGACTCATTGGCTTTTCTTTATTACACCATGATTAGATAGGGAAGCGTTATGAACAGAAATGACAGTAAACAAGACATCAAGTGTAGATATCAGAGGGTTTTTTGCCCAGAGACTCTGAGGAGATCAGAAACCCAGTCTTTTTACACAGCTGTCAAAATTAGTTCTTCCCCTCTATCCTACACATTGTACACAAAATTGTGTACATATGCATGCGTGTGCATACATATACACTTACATATATGCAAGCCCACACAGGTAAACATATGATTTTACTTTCAGTTTGCTTTTCTGGGACTTATTTCCATGTCCCAGAAAAGAAATTTTCTAGGAATGTTGTTCATTGCAAAAAATAGTAACAGACCACAGCATCAGAGTCCAATAGTCTCTGACAAAGGTAAGTATTTCACCCACAGAGGGTGTACTATTTAATATCAAATTCACTTATTTTAAAGATAGCTGATATTACATGGTATTTCTGATTTCTGTGTAGTAATATGTGTGATACAGAGCAATACAGTGACACAATAAAATACATGTTACACTTAGCAAGATAGCAATTGCAATATATGGTTCAATCACCATAACAATGGGATTCTCATTACTGGTCTTCATGATGTGCTCACTCTCACAGCACTGGGAAGATACAGTCACCAGAGGGGAACACATGCCTTGAAACCAGTTTAAGCCTCTTGCTCTCATCAAATTTCTTGTCCTACCTGTGTGCTTTTATACACTATGTTGCAGTGACCTGCAGTACATACACTTCCCCCACATTCTGGCTAAGTAGCGGAGACATTCACAAGCCTTTGAGTGTAAATGAACAGTGAATGAACTCAGGGAGAAACATTTCAGCAGCGATTGATACACCCTAAAAAAAAAGTCACCCTCAGGCTGTTGTCACACTGACACAGACTGTTGTTTTTGAACATAGAATGGTGTCAGTCATTTCAGCAACAATATATCTCCCTTTTTCAGACTGAAATTTGCAAAGCCTTCACAATGTAAAGTAGAAAATTAATGTAATGTAGAAGAATTTTTCCAAGCAGAAGGCTAGTCTGACAACTTGAAAAATCTTCAAGAGGAAGGAACTGTTATCCTTTAATTGAAAACAGAGTATAGCTTTATTCTACCCTTATGTCTTCAGAATCCACAGGCATACATTTTCAGAAAACTTCATGTTTCTATGGGCAGTTGAGCTACTATTAAAAATTAAAAAAAAAAGAAAAAAGGCAGTTACGAACAATCATATAAATGACTAAGCTACACAGTATGTCAGCCCAGAGGCCCATCAGTCCAGCATTCTGTCTTAAACAGGAGCTGAAAGGAGTTTACTGTGAAGCAGCATAGTAATAGGACCCATATGCAGTGATATTTTCCCAGACTATTCTGCAACCCTCCAGCAATCTGCAAATTCACAAGCCTGAAGTTATATTTTTGTTTTCTAATGGCCATCGAGCGAATTATTTCCTCCATAAATTTATAATAATCATAATGCCTTGTGACAAGATCTGCACCTTAATTTTACACAGTGATAATCTACCAAGAGGCAGCTGGACTGATTTCTGCTATTTGTTTTAATAGTCAATAGCTATATCTGTGTTACTATTGTACTACTTTTCCCCATGCTGACTTCTATTCTACTCTATAGATTCCTAATTAATTCATCCAGTGTTATTGTCCTTAGCTATATTTCATTCTTTTTGCAAGAACAATATTTTAAAAATTACTAACTACATTCATGCAGATAGTATGACTTATATACTCTGATGGATTTTCAGAACTGGCTTAACCTAACAGCAAGGAAGTGATTCTTAAATATGGATGAATTTTTTTTGGTCAAACTACGTGAGATGGAAACTTATTCCAAATTATTCAATGAAAAATAAGAAAAGAATAAAAAATGCTTTCTACAACACAGTTCTTATTTTCTTTATAGCTCACGTTGTCAGCAATGTTCAAATAAGACTAAAAGATTTTCTTCGGCTTTTAATGGAGCTGTTTGTCATTTATTTTTTTCTTATGTTATTTTCAATATACCTTTCAAGCATACAAGTAGCTACAACAAGGTTAATCATTGCATTGTGCTCAGGCAGTTCGTTTGATGTTGAACTTTTTCATAAGCTACCAATATGATTTAGCAGCTTAATTCCCGCTTACATTAAATGAAACAGTCCCGTGAAAGAAGAAAACGAGATGGTTGTCATGCCCACAAAAGAACAGATTTTTCACAATTCTATCCATAACAATAACAATTCTTTTCTTGTGTATATGAAACTTTTTTTTTTGAGGCAATTACTATTTAATTATTAATATAAAATAGAAAATATCTAGAAGGGGAAACTAAGACATATATACCCCATAGCAGTGATCTGATGAGTTTGGCAATACCTGGGTTATATGGACTGAGGTTAAAGTTTCTACTTTGATTATGGAGACAAAGTTTGAACCTGAGGCTATGACTGTATTTTACATTGCTGAACAAAACAAAGGCAGGCATTAATCTGTGGTTCCAGACATAAGTGACATGGGTAAACTCAAGTTGAACTTGGTAGAATTCAAGCCTTTTGACCAATTGGAGGCACAATCCACAGTAGCCTGTCATTAGCCCAAATTTCATTTTACCTCATGCAGTACTGATACCCTGGCTCTTGTTACATTGTCCTTTGACCAAGATCATCGTCATAGACAAATTGCCAGCGCTTTGCCTCTTGATGTCCTGACCCTTTACCAATAGCAGCAGCATGGGCAGGATGCCATCCACATTATCCATGTGATGCGATACTTTCAAATCACTCTGATGGAGTCAAAAGGCAGTACAACTCTTATGTGTATTAAAGAGGCATTTGCATGTTTGGCTGTTACTGCCAGATTACCAGAACACTAAGTGTCCCTGGTACTCTGCCAGAGCCCTAGCATTGCTTATGATCCTGTATTTGTTATCAGTGATTGTATGCTCATGTTGTTGCTCATCTTTTTTACTGCCTCAAGAAGATTTATTTTTCTTCATACATGTTGTCATGTCCTCTTACTCTTCTGACCAGAGGTACCTAAACATAACTGTTATTTTAAAAGATTTTCATGCCAAAATGTCTGAAATGTGATGATTCCATTGTATGCATTAAGCAGTGCTTCTAAAGAAGAGGAGATATGCTGTGTGTATTAGGGCAAGGCTCCAGAACATGTGAGAATGAGTGAGAGTACAAAGCATTCGGACATTAATGGTAGAGGACCATGTAGACATGAAGGGGTCACACCTGTTGAAGAGGCATCCTGTTGCCTTTTGGAAGCTGTAACTGAAGGGATCTGCTCTCCAACCTATGTCCATTATTTTGTTGGGAAAAAGCTGAAATGGCTCGATGAAATTAATCAGCATGGAAGATCTGCATCCAGTGCCTGACCTTGTTCACTGATGTACTTTTTCTGCTCAGCTTCAGTTCTAATGTTTGATGGTGCCACCAAGACCCCAGAAAGGTTTAGTGTCACCGAAAGAAGAAATTCTGCTCTCTTCAAAATCTCTTTACTCCTCTACTTTCTCATGCAACTGTACACCTTAGGTCCAGCTTCTTACATGTTTTACTGAACTTACAAAGGGGCATCAACAGTTGTGATTCTGTTCAGTAGCTTTTGTTGCTTAGGGGATTTTTGCTTTCTTTTTATATTAGACATGTTGATTAAGGATACAGATACTACAACAAAAAACATATTGAAACAGTTTGGTTTTTTTCCCACCAAGATTAAATTTAATGGATTTCTTTGGGGAAAAAAAAAAAGATGTGTGAGTTGCCCAGAAAAAATGAAAATTACTCTGCATATTGCTTGTCTCTTAAATTTTAAGAATAGAATATTGCTGTGGAAAAGATAAATGACTTGACTTACATCCCAGCTGCAGTTCATTGATTTCCTTTTTAGTCTAAAAATTAACCTTTAAAGACACAGAACTGTACTACAGTTTAGGAGAAAGTCGCCTGCTGTAGGGATGTGGCTGTCAACACAAGAACAGCAGTAAAAATGGTTTAAGTCATTAGGAGTAAATACTGCATGTGTGAGAAACAAACATAATTTACTGCCAATTACAAAAACTGAAAACCAACTGACAAATGTTTCTGCATTTATTAAGAATTTATTTAAATTCTTCTATCTGGTTTGGAATGAAAGAACAGCTAAACTATACATGGTTAACATTCATTGACTATAAAGACAACTCCTTCATTAATCATAGCTTTAAAATTGAAAGGAAAACTAAAGAATAAATTATATAGCACGTGAAATAAAATTAAACAGAATTAAACTCCTGTAAATTTTTCATAATTTAAAAGAAAAATATTTCTATTCTATATAGCAAGAACAATATATTTTTTATAAAATATGTTTTAGGATTTCAACTTTCTGCAACATCTCCATTAAGGTTAATTTTTACTTTTATAAGGTTTTGCATGAAAGAAGAAGAGGGTACTAATATTTTTAGCAAAGCATTAAGGATTTACACCAACAGAGGAGTAAGGATTATGAAATACTAATTATAATTGAGTACTTATTAGGCATTCCAAGCACCACTAATATTTCTAACACATAAGCCAAACTCTACTGATGTTAATTACATTAATCATCTCATTATCTTCTCTGGGACTGGCATAAATGAGTCAGACAATTAAGGTGGTTCCTTTATTCACAGATATATCTGTACAACATACAGATTAGTACTGATGGCTGTATTGAAATAAAATCCCATTACTTTTCCAAATCACTTAATTTTATTTTCCTATGGAGAACTAGCAAATACAATATTTCCACAGTAAAAAAATGATCAATTTTCTGTTTAAATTAACTTTTAGAAATTCGGACTTGCTGAAGCTTCTTTTCTTCACTTTTTTCCTTTTCTTAAAAAAACAAACAAAAACCAAACAAACAAAACAAAACAAAACAAAACAAAACACAAACCAAAAAACCCCAAAACAAAAAACAAAACAAAACAAAACAAACAAAAAACCCAAAAAAACAAACAAGAAAAACAAAACCAAAAACAAAAAAACAAAAAACAAAACACAAAAACAAAAAACAAACAAACCAAAAAAAAAACCAAAACAAACAAAAAACAAACCAAAAAAAACCCCAACCAACCAACAAAAAAAAACCAAACAAACAAACAAAAAAACCCCCACAAACAACAAAACCAAAAAAACCCAGGCAAAAGATCTTTGTGCTGGAATTTTCTAGACGAACTTGTGAATCCTTAATTTATTCTGCAATACACTGAAAAATTTATAATGGAAAGGAGAATATTGTCCTATGCAGCCAAAATAAAGAAAAAACCCACAGCACAGAACATAAAGATATTGATGGTGAAATGACCAATGATCACTCAACCCATCAAAATCTTTTACAGCATTGCTTGTCTTTTAGGATGCCATTTAATTTTTGCATCTTTTCAATGATATTTTGACTCAACAATTATGCTTCATAGGCAATTCTGCATGTTCAGGAGTCTCTGCACAATCAAATGTTTCCTGACATCTGCTCTTTTTTTTTTTTTGTCTCTTTTTCTCCTCCTCTAAGCCTTGCACAAATCTGAACTGTATTAGGTTTTTTTTTCACTATGAAGCCAAGAATGCAGTACCTTGTGTTTAAAGTCTGAGAAGCCTTTTTATTAAATACACCTTTGAAAGACTTATCCCTTCCCTCTCCATCCCTTCCAATCCCTTTAAAAATCCAAACAAACAAAAAGAAAAACCCACCTCAAGCTGTTATTATTACTAGATAAGAGAGTGGAAATGCTTGAGAGAGACTTCAAAAAGAATATTGTCAATTTACTGACAACTTTGTCTGGGATGGGATATTCATATGTATAAAAGAAATTCCAAAAATTCAGTGAAAGATTGTATCACAGGACCAGGTTCCAAAGAAAGACCATACTGCTGTTATTTGTTGCAGTACCTTAGCTGATTTAAAGACAAATAAATGATATTTTATAGGGCCCTGACTTTTCACATGCACCCTTCACAGAAAAAACAAAAAACAAAAAACAAAAAACCCAAAAAACCAAACAACCAAAAAAAAAAAAAACAACCAAAAAAACCCCCCAAAAAACAGATGAAATATTTCAATAAAATAAAAAATGTGAAGCTTCTCTATGTTCATTTGTAATTCAACTAGACATATTTTTAGAAATAAAAATATCCAAGCTTGTCTGTCAGTCGCCTACCTGATTATTTCTGCTGTTGATATATCACCTCACAGACGTATTTTTTCTTTTTTATTCTACTTTAAAATATTTTCTGTTATCACTTGTTCATTTCCTCTCTCTATATATATTCCTATATATATATATTCTATACATATGAATTCCTAATGATTCTGTAACTTTTTTGGTTAATCTTCAATAATTGAGAGTTATGTCTCAAACATTTTCTTTTTGTAATGTAGACAGTCAAACTGGACATGGCATTCTATCATTATTTCCACCCATGAATAGTGACAAAGAACCTTTCTCATTACTCGATAGCATTGTCTTTATCCAATTTTTAATCTTTGCAAAAATCCCACTGGCATAGTCATTTCTATTTTATTCAGATTGTATTGATTTCTTTGTCTTATTTCAGATAGTTCCAGAAAATGTAGGATATATTTCTTTTCCTATTTGAAATTTAAAAGCCCACGGAAAACTTCTGTTGCTAAAATTATTTTTTCTCTTCAGAAGAAACAACGGCTACTCTTCTTAGAGTGTGCCTCTTTCGGTTCTCTTGCTTCTTACAGCTAATATTGCAGCATAAGGGCAACCTTTGAATTATAGTATATTATTATGTGTTTGAGAAAAGTTCCTTTGAAGTCTGATGAAAAGACTACAGGAAGAACCTTTTATAATATTTCTTATATGGATTTCTTTTATAATAATTGATTCTTGTTCACAAAATGGAAACTTCTTGTTGCCATGGTTCATACAGGTTTTGCTGTTAATTTGATATCTGTCTTACTGAAATTTGAAATTGTGTTTTACTGATGCTGCATGCTGCAATGTTATTATTACCACAAATCTGGGGTCCCAAGTGTGAATCTGTTGGTCTTAGTATTATACCGAAAGAAGGGAGATATTTCTTAATTTTTTAAATTTTTTTCAACTTAAATGTATCAATATATATGTATCTAGTTTCATATGCATAAAATTATTGTGCTACAGCTGTTATCATTTAGCATCAGTCATAGAAAATAGTAGAATTCTTGCAGTCTTTTGGATCTTTAGCTCCTACTAATTTGGGTAGGTTTACTTTTGCCATTTATCTTTCTTTCTTATGACATTATTCACTATTAGAGAATATTTGAGCATCCAAGCCCAAAAAGTTCTGTTTCCAGAATACCTCATGAACTTAAATGAGACAAAGGAAATTCATTGTTAGATAGGAAAAAAATGAAAGGCATTATGACAAAGAAGAGCAGAGAAATGAAGATTAAACAAATGGTATAGATTAAAACATAAAGGTTTTTTGTTCAAGAAATAATTTTTGTTCAATAAATTCTGTAGCATTTAGTCCACAGACCTAGTATTATAAAGGGTATAAAGTAGCTGATAACACATTCTGTTTCCCCCCTAAAATGTGTATCCTTTATGAATTAGCTTTGACCTACTTTCTGCAACATCATCAACTTCTTGTTTTTGGAGAACAATTTAGCCTTATGTCTAATTACTGAAGTGTAGAGCAAAGAATTTACTCAATGAGAGTGTTTACTAAAGATATTTGATGTTTAAACGATTAGCCTTTAAGTATGAAAACACTAAAGAATCACTTCTGATATTTATAATTGATTTTCAGAAGAAAGTCCTCTGACAGCTGCATCTGAAGACTTAGCTCTTATTCCCTCTGCCAGCATTTAGTCCAAAGTGCTGCAGCATACAGTGGTTCTGACACAAACATCAGTGGTGATTTCTTCAATGTCTCTTGCTTGTTCTTCAAGCAACCTTAAGATATTTGTGGGTTTTTACAAAGACATTATAACATGGTAAAGAAGAGCTACTCAAACAAATTTTTCCATTGAAAAACCTCAAAAACATATTGGTGAAAAATATTGGTTCAAATTTAAAGAAAAATAGATACCTTATGTATTATAATTATTTTAACATAACACTCTTCTCATTGAAAACAAATATTCCTAAATTTTGCTTGAAGGTTGAATGCTCAGGAGTTCGTTTAAGGTCTTTAACTTGGGATGTAACAGATCCAAATTTGTAAAGTCAGGGATTTCTTGTACTAAGTAACAATCAGGTGGTTGCTCCTAAGGAGCAAAGACAACTGTTGATTCATGGGGTCCATAAGCAGAGTGCAATTGTAGTCACTTTTGCTTCTCATTTTCATTGTTTTCTGGTGTACCCAGGAGGTTTTTCTTGGCCAGAAACCAGTATTTTTCAGTTTTCTACCCCTAAAATTATCTCTATGTACCACTAAACCAGGATTTTAAAATGTTATTTTAAACCTGGGATATAAAATTCATACACAGTGAATTAAAAAAAAAAAAAATCCATTTTGAAATTTTATTTTATTTATGGTTGCCATGATTTAATCCCAGTCAACAGTCAAGACCCACACAGCCACTTGCTCACTCCCCCACCAGACTGAAATGGAAGAGAATCAGAGGGTAAAAGTTAGGAAGCTCCTGGGTTAAGATAAAGACATGCACACAAGCAAAGTAAAATAATTAATTCACTGCTTCCCATGGGCAGGCAGGTGTTCAGCCATCTCCAGCAGGGTAGGGTCCCATCACATGTAACACTGAATTGGAAAGACAAATCACTTCCAAATGTTCCCCCTTCCTCCTTCTTCCCCTCACTTTATATACTGTGCATGATGCCATATGATCTGGAATATGCCTTTAGTCTCATTGGGTCACCTGTCCAGGCTGTGTGTTCTTCCAGCCCCCCATGCTCAGCAACAAAAACACCTCTATATTATCAACTCTGTGCTCACCACAAATCCAAAACACAGCCCTATACTAGCTACTGTGAAAAAAATTACTCCATCCCAAACCAGCATGGTGAGCTAAAATCTCAGACTAGAAGAGTAGAAAGAATAGGATGTTACCACTTTATAGAACTCTGAAATACTGAGTGTATATATGTGCACAGTGCTTCAGCAGTCCCTTTAAGCACCTGAAAACATGTGTGTACTAAGAAACCACTTGTTTATTGCTATTCTTCCTAACTCATGTTCATTTCATTTCGTGTCATCTCTTTCACTTTAGTTGAACATCATAGTTACATGGGTAAATACCAAGATAAGCCCTGCTAGTAATGAAGTCTGTCAACGTATCGGTAATTTTGTATTTTATACATCCTCAATAAAGTGCATTGAGAGACAATAAGTTAATCACTTCATGAAATAAGCCAGTGCCACAGTGTTTGCAGGCACTGTGACAGGCTGTTTACCTGGTTAGCCAGTGGAACAACCCCAGGCACAGTCTGACTCTGCATTGTCACCCTGGAAAGAGTCCAGTCCCTCTTGGGTGGTTGCAGGTACACTTATCCAGGGAGAAACAGAGTTCAATAGTATGGGCGTGAACCTTTCTTTCTGTGGCACCTGGCTTCAGTGTCAGAAAATGGACCTGAATGTGTTTAATTTATTAGCCCTGACAAGTATGATTAAGTACTAAAGAGTAGATGCATTTTATTCCCTGAAATGGGCTTTAAAGTTAGTTGAGTTTAATGGAAAAGAACCTTTTAAACTTCCTGACATGTAAAAAGGCACAGAGCAATTTCATCTAAATTTAGATCTCTGCAGCTCCTATCTAAGTTATCCCATGCTCTCATTATGGCCAAAGGAGAGGAATAAATATCTCCACATCTAATTTATGGTAGCTGTCTATCTTACAACAACCTGGAATTTCTTCTGTAGGTGTTTATTTTCCTCTCACTGATTACAAAGTGATCCTTGTGCAAATTCTGAAGGCTAACTTTAAGAGCTCTAAGCATTGCTTTAAAATTAAAACTAACCAGAATTAGCTGTAAACTTTCTGACAGTAAAGTACTAGGAGGTTTGTTTTTTTTCTCAGATGTGTGACAGCACTATTCAATTTCTGCTGTTTCCTGTAGTAGGAAGTAAAAGTTTGAAACTAGGTTGACTAAGCAAAAGATTTTAAAACTACTTAACCTAGTAGCATACTTATATCACAGCTTATACTCTACATTTTGTTTGCTTTGATTACCATAGGTCCTTGAATCAGGGATTTTGAGTGACTTAAAGGCCATATGTATAAAATATTTATCAACATTGTGATCATAAGAAAAAATCCATATTTTTAGGGTTTGTATATAAAAAAAAATATTGATAGAGGGATGAGAGCAGATACATATCTGTGGTAAAAGTGTAAATGGTTTCATATAAAAAATTCTGCTCTGGCAATTTTTTCAGTCATAAGTCAGACTGAAATGCCTACCATTACATTTTGTAATATTTCTCTGTCATTTGTAGAAGAAGAAAAACTACTGTCAAAACTTTCATGATCTTATCACTGGGAAAATCTCAAGCCAACATCACCATCTTCTCATCTTTTGACTGAGGGTAATCTCCATACTATTATAATGGTAGAGTAAAAAGTCATACCAGTAGCATATACTGTGATTTTTTGAAATGAAAAACAGCAGTGGAAAAACGAAGAAAATGGAGAAGACAAATCATGTACTTCCACTTAAGGAGACACCCATGGATAGTGACCAAATTTAGCCTACGTTATATTGACCTTTTCAGAATTTAATTAAGGAGAACATTTTCTTATCTTCAAGACTAAACCTCCATTATTAGATACTTAAATTATAAATAGAAATATATTTTATTAATTTCTCTTGTACTCTCATAGTTTCATACTTGAAGACTTTTCTTACCTGAAAAATTGAATGTTCTAAATTAAATATTTTTGTAGAGATATGTCTAATTTATTTAATTTTATTTATATTTAATTTCTTTAATTTTATTTTTTTTCTTCAGTTTTTGTTTTTGGGTGTTTTTGTTGTTTGTTTTTTTTTTAATAATTACATTAGCCCACTTTAGAGTTTACTGAATAGCGGAAAAATCATAAAACAAGTTGGAATGGAAGGTACTTTAAAGATCAACCAGTTCCAGCCACCAAGTCATAGGCAGGGATAGCTTTCATTAGATCAGGTTGTTCAAAGTTCCATCCAACCTGACCTTGAATATTTCCAAGGACTAAAATGTTCACTCTTTTAGAGTCTTTAGAAATTGTAAACTTCTGAAGTTGTGAGAACTGAAAAAGTCCCCTAAAACACCCCCAAAAGTTGTGAACTAAATTCCGGATTATACCAACTGACTCTGTAGGTCCTGGATCTGTGTTCAAAGGTATAACACTATTTTTACCTAATTTTAAAATTTCTCTTTTCTGCATAGGATTGACTCTAGGACAGTCTCAATTATTTGACCTCTTTCTACCAACTCTGCTTCCTTGCCTGCCAGTACCTAAAGCTTGACAGGAATTAATTAAACTCTAACATAGAATTGAATCAGAAAATTTATGCCTTATATACATTTGATAAAAATGACAGATGCTTGCCCAACTGACTTACCTGAAAATCTGCACTACCACTAGAAATACTATCAGTCCCTAACTCTACATGCTGTGCATTCAAAAAAATTCCATTTTACTTTCCCACAGTGTACCTGTTTGAACCTGCCTGGATGCCAGGAACGCAGCAAGCCATGCTATCACCCCCTTCCTCAGCAGGATGGGGGGGAGAAAACAAGATTTAAAAAAAACAAAACTCTTGTGGGTCAAGATAAAGGCAGTTTACTAATGCAACAGGGAACTTCATGAGCACACAAACAAAGGAAAATAAAACGAAAATTTTATTATTTTCTTCCCATCAGCAAGCAATGTCTGGCCACTTCCCAGGAAGCAGGAAGCACGTCCTGGTTGCTCCAGCGGGCAAATGTTGTAAATGACAAATGATGAATTACCCCCTCCCCCATCCTTTTTCCTCCTTTATCTTAGCTGTTATTGTTGAACACGTCATACAACATGGAATACCCCTCTGGCCACTTTGGGTCAGCTGTTTTGGTTATATGCTCTCCCAACATTTTGCTCATGCATAGACTTCTGTTGAGGGTGGAGTGTGGGAGAGACAGTGCTGAGGCTGTGCCAGCCCTGTTCAGCAGCAGCTGGTTTTACCAACACCTTTCCAGCTACCAGTGGAGAGCACAGAGCTATGAGGGCTGCTGTGGGGAAAATTAACTCCATTTCAGCTAGATGCAACACACCCAGGAAAAAAATAATCAATTAATAACAATAAAAAGAAAAATTTAAATAAAAACAAAAAAATGCTGAATTTTTCCTATGTTCTGTATTTATGTTTTGTAGGCATCCTTTTCATGCTTCAAACTGATAAGAACTCTTAATTACTTTTGGTAATCAGGCACAGACACATATGTCCACAGACAAATTCTGGGGTTTTATATTGCATATAGGATTTAATATTGATGTTTGCTATGGATTTAATAGAAAGAGAAAACCTTAGAGTCCATACTAAGCCACTTCTTTCTAACAGGATTAATGAGTGCTGGACTTCATTAATTTTAAGTATTTGCCCTGCATCAAGTGCTCTCTTTAATTATTTAGCAACATAGACCTAGTATGGGGTCAGACTCACCGTAGTCCTTAAGCTGGAAAATTTCTATTTACCTTGTATTTTTTAGATCCATGTGTATTTTACCTGCCTTTTTTTTTCTTCCTTCCTTTTTCTTTTTTTTTTTTTTCCCTGAAAGAGAGAAAGAAGAATTTAATACTATAATTGGAATTCAAAGTTATTATTAAACACAGTGCTGTATGTGCTACTGGACAGACAGATACAGCCAAGCATCAGCTAGACTGGTAAAGGTCAATAATATTTCAAATGTACCAACATAAACTCAAAGAATTATACTCCAGGGTTTAAAATGATAATTTTTATTACCATATGAGAATGCAGTTCCATGTCATCTGACCACATTTTAACTCATTTCAGCTGGCTTTGGATTTCATCAGTATAAGTGAGAATTAATTCTGGCCACTGTCTTTGATGATTATGGTTTATTGTAAATTCATTCTGTCAGGAATATGACAGCACTCTGGAACAATCTGAAGGTTATTATGCTCTTGCTGATGCTGGTGTGTGCAGAGGTAACGGTGATTACTGTCAATGTGGAAATTTAAAAAAAAGCTGAAGCCAATGACATCCTGAAAGAAGAGTTGTGGACAGAGATCTCTCCCCATTTGTAGTGCAGCAGTCCTATGGCTATCAGGACACTGAGAATTCTGGCTGCTAATGATTAGAGAATATTCAAAGAAGTATAACCAGTCTTTGAAGTTGTTAAAGTTTCTATAAATGAGAAGCAATATGGTGAAACATGGAATCTTAGAGAAGATGAATTATTTTTGTCCCTATAAATCAGTTTTGTTTTTGTGGCCAGGGTATTTAATGGAAATTATCCCATAGCTGTGATTTCAGTAGTTTGCTTTTACATTATGGTAAGTATGAAGAGAGAAGTATCCACAGACAGATTTCCACTATTTTCTTTAAGAAAGGGAAGAAGAAAGTCTTAGGGGACTAGAGGCCCATCAGTCTGCCACACCCCTCTGTAAGCCATGCCCAATTGTGGGAAGGGCAGAGAGCTGAAGAGGGACAGCTGACAAAGAAGCAGCAAAGTCCATTTGATAGCCCTTGAGGAAGAGAAAATGTGCTCTGTTGACTTTGAGATGTAATTAAAGATCAAAAAGTTGGAACAGAAAGCCTCAACAAGTCCAAAGACGAGAGCCAGTTGTAGGGAGCAGCTGACATGATGGAGAAAGCTGCTACCTAGATGTACATCCACTGGCTGGAGGAATATCATCATGCTCAAAAAAAGCAAATGGGAAGACCTGCCCTTGGATAGAATAATTCCGGTGCAACCATGAAGACTAGGCTCCAGCTGGCTAGAAAGCAGGCCTGCTGGAAAAGCATAAGGATGTGAAGGAGAAGAAGCTAAACATGAGTCATCAATAGTCTCATGCAGCAAAGAAAGAAAGGCAATCACCTGCTGGACTGTATTAACGAGACGGAAGCCAGCTGCCACCAGGTGCCACCTGAAGTACTGAACCTGGCACTCAAGGGTTTGCAGTACAAGGAAGATTTTGACATGTTGGAATTGGATCAAGTATAGTGCTATAAGGCTGCTTGAGGTGTTTGAGCACTGGGCATGTCACTGAGATGACAACTGACACTGCTGCTATCTCTTTATCAAGCAGAGACAGCAAAAGGTAGACTGTCAGGGAAAAACTTTCTCAAACACATCATTGGGCGCTGGCCTACTTTTGGCTTGGATAGAGTTATTTTTCCTCCTACTAGGCAGTACAGTGCTGTGTTTTGGATTCAGTATGAGAATAATGTCAATAACACACCAATGTTTTTGTTGTTCTTCAGTAGCACTTAAAATAAGGAATTCTCCATTGCTCATGGTCTGGCAGTGAGCAGGAACACAAGCAGCTGTGAGGGAGCATAACCAGGACAGCTGATCTGAAGTGGTCAAAGGGATTTCTCATACCATAAAACATCAGGCTCAGTATGCTGATAGGGAGAAATAGGCTGTGAGCTGCTTGGGGACTGGTGGGATTGGTTGGTAGGGGGTGAGCAATGGTATTAGGCATCACTTGAGGTTTTTGTTTTCTTGAATTTTCTCTTGCTCTATCTTGTTTTCTCTCCGCTTCCTTTCTCATTGTAATCATTAGTATTATTATATTATATTTTTTTTTTCAATTATTAAACTGGCCTTATCTCAACCCACAAGTTTTACTTTTTTCTGATTTTCCTCCCATTCCTCCAGAGTAAAGGAGGAGCAAGTGAGTGGCTTTACTTCTTTCTATTGTTGTGATTATTTACAGATAGGTACTTTAAGGATATGTGAATAAAAACTGTTCTTCATCTGGTAAATGGCCTTTTCAATAAAAACCACAAACAAACATACAAACCAACACCAACAAAAAGCAAAACAAAACCAACAAAAACAAACAAAAACCAACCAAACAGACAAAACCCCAAAAACAAACAAATAAACAAACAAACAAGAACAAAACAAAACANAGGTAGACTGTCAGGGAAAAACTTTCTCAAACACATCATTGGGCGCTGGCCTACTTTTGGCTTGGATAGAGTTATTTTTCCTCCTACTAGGCAGTACAGTGCTGTGTTTTGGATTCAGTATGAGAATAATGTCAATAACACACCAATGTTTTTGTTGTTCTTCAGTAGCACTTAAAATAAGGAATTCTCCATTGCTCATGGTCTGGCAGTGAGCAGGAACACAAGCAGCTGTGAGGGAGCATAACCAGGACAGCTGATCTGAAGTGGTCAAAGGGATTTCTCATACCATAAAACATCAGGCTCAGTATGCTGATAGGGAGAAATAGGCTGTGAGCTGCTTGGGGACTGGTGGGATTGGTTGGTAGGGGGTGAGCAATGGTATTAGGCATCACTTGAGGTTTTTGTTTTCTTGAATTTTCTCTTGCTCTATCTTGTTTTCTCTCCGCTTCCTTTCTCATTGTAATCATTAGTATTATTATATTATATTTTTTTTTTCAATTATTAAACTGGCCTTATCTCAACCCACAAGTTTTACTTTTTTCTGATTTTCCTCCCATTCCTCCAGAGTAAAGGAGGAGCAAGTGAGTGGCTTTACTTCTTTCTATTGTTGTGATTATTTACAGATAGGTACTTTAAGGATATGTGAATAAAAACTGTTCTTCATCTGGTAAATGGCCTTTTCAATAAAAACCACAAACAAACATACAAACCAACACCAACAAAAAGCAAAACAAAACCAACAAAAACAAACAAAAACCAACCAAACAGACAAAACCCCAAAAACAAACAAATAAACAAACAAACAAGAACAAAACAAAACAACAAAAAAAAAAACACAAAAAAACAAATCGCAGAACAACAGAATTGCTTAAGATGGAAAAGGCCTTAAAGGTCATCGAGTCCTACCTCCTTCTACAAAACATGAACATCAAGCAACTTGTTAGAAAAGGGTATTTGTGTAATGCTAACTCAGAGATTTTCACTATTGTATGCTTATCATACACAATTGGTTTTAGTCCTTTTTCTTTTCTATCCCAAGCAGAAAATTTTATAATTTTCACCACAAGAGCATATGTTACTTTAACTGGCAACAAATACCTGTATTTTGTATAAAATACAAAAGAAATAGCAAATTCAATATTTTTGAGTTTTTTAATGAACATTGTATCAACAGTAGCAGTTAAAAGCATCCTTTAATAATCTCACATGCAATCACATTAAATACCTGTAAATAATAAAAACATCAAACACACTAAAAATGGTTGTAAGAATATCCTGTACTATTGTATGATCCAACCAGTGAGAGGTGCTTCTGCCCAAATTATCGTGCAATTGGAAACATTAGCTGAAGTCAATAATATGGATTTTATTTAACAGTAAATGTGAGGCAGAGAGGTAAAAAGACATAGAAAAGAGTTAGGGGGTGCTGCTAAGATAAATCTCTAGTTCTCTGAATGGTTCCCTGAGCAGGATCAGTTGCTGATGAAGAATATTTTCTGCTCATGTAACACAATGGTGACGGCAAACAACCACTTTTTCTGATCAGAACACTTTCAGTAAAAGTAGTCCCTAGGCATGAAACCACTACTTAGTGAGAAATATCAAAAACCAAGAGGAAAAACAACAAGGAAAAGGCAAACTCCAAGAATACAAGTTTTTAAATTTAAATGTGATGTTACTTTGTAAATTACTTAAATATCTTCAGAATAACCATTTTAGCTTATTTCATTCAAGAGAAATCTAGTTTTCCTTTCCTGGTCTCTTGTCAAAAACCCCACTCTTCATGGCCAATTTTCACTCCGAAATCTCTTAAATGAGGCTCAGGACAATTAAGGTTCTGAGAAAAAAACCCAACCAAAACAAATGTTTCCTCTTTGTATTTAAACCCCTAGTGGTAAACACTGAGAGCAAACACCCCTAAAGAAACCTCATAATGCCAAGGCCAACAGTGGGAACTAATATTTTCTACTCAACTCTCCTATGTTCAGATGTGCAGAAGTAACACCTCAACCTCGAATCACAAGCCTTGTTTTTTCAGAAGTGTCAGTTCATAGGTTATAATTTAGGAAGCAAGATACAATGGGTAACAGACTCTGGACTTCAAAGAACAAGGAAAAAAGCAGAAATAACCAGAGCAAGGGGAAGTGCAGACCTTTTAAACTCTCAGGCACATATAGTTGTTAAAATAGATCAAATATGTCAAAATAGATCAATCTGTTATTCAGACTGTCAGTTGATTTATTTCAAGCCTTGATTCGACCTTTGCACACTTAAGTAAGTAGTTTTTGAGATCCTTTTGCTTAGAAAACTATTTTCTGGAGGCAATCCTGAGGGAAAAATTGCATGAAGCCTTAGCTAGTCTTAGATAGTCTTAGGGCCTAAGGGCGTGTGAGTGTTTGTGTTGGTCTGACCTGATTTTAGACATTGCCTTGGGGTCTAGTGACCATTGCCCCAACCACTCTAGAGCTGAAAATCTGTGAATACCACATATAGTACAGACATGAGAAACCAAGTGAAAATGGTAGTACTTAGTAATGACTGGTGAAGCTGCAGTGTGCAGCTTTCAGACTTTAAGTGAGCATCAGACTCCCCCTGAACACCAAACTCCTCCTACAGAAAACTCTTGGTGTTATACTCCAGGACATCCATGCTTCAGACAGATATGACCAGCCTTTAGGCCTAGAGAACATAAATAAGTAAGAAAAATATCAAAAAGTAGGTTTAAATATTTACTTTTAAAGCACAACAATTTTTAGTAATTATTAAGGTGCTTTTCCACTGTAAATTTTGACTGAAAAAGCTGTCATTACCACAATGGAACAGAAAAATAAACGTAGCAATCTGATCCAATTGTTAAGAATTACAAACTAACAATAAATTCATATCTATGTTCCAGTGTTTAACCATCCTGACAGAAAGACAATATTTTCTTATGTTGACGTAAAATGCCCCATACTTCAGTTTCTGCTCATTGTGTCGCATCCTGTTACATCTAAGAGTCTGGTTCTGTCTTCTTTAGACCTCCCCAGCAGTATTTATACACATTGATCCTCCTGAGTTTTCTCTTCTTGAGATTCACCAGTCCAAGATCTTCCAGGCTTTCCTTGTATGACAGAGATTTCACCCACCAAATTACCTCCAGGGCCCTTCTGTGGACTTGGCTTATGTCTCCTTTGTATGTGCATGTCTCCTTTGCAGCAGAGAGCATGAACCTGGACACAGCACTCATGATGCATTTCGCCAGTACCAATCAACTTCTTGGCCTAACATGTTTGGAAATTGTTTCCAGAACTATTTGCTCCATTACCTCTCAGGGACTCAAGTAAGGTTCATGGTCATGTAGTTCCAGTAGTTTTGATATTTTTCTATTATGCATTCTCTTCTGTCCTAAAAGCAGCTCCAAAAGATTTTATATGCTATCCCTTTTACAGCTAAAGCATAAGTACAGGTAAAAAATAAATACAAAGCACAATCTTTATTAAAGCTTGTGTTAGTCAGAGTTACAGCCTGTGCCCTATACCATGCCTGGAATCCTTTAGAAATACAAACAAATTTACTACTTTCTTCTGCTTAAAACAAATGAAGTGATAATTGTCATATTAATTAGTGCATTCGCAATTGCATATGTGAACTTGTAATGAGATATCTCTTTTTAAAACTCTTGTCGTACCTTGGTCGTTTTTAAGCAGTACAAAATCTCTGAGAGTTTACTTCCTTCTCAAACAAATTACCAGTATTTTGGATCAGATATTTTTCAAAAATTTTTAATGTCTGTTTTACTGATTTATTAATCCATATATGAAGTAAATAAGCTAAAAGAGCATACATTGCTAAACATACACATTCACAGTTCTAGAGTTCTAGAGTTGATGCTCTCTTCGTTTGAATACGCCTTTTCCTTTTTGAAATACATCTTTTTCTTAGATAGCCACGTTTTTCTGATAATGAACTTTTGATACTCTTCCATATTTATGCTATTGGGGTTTTATTTATCTGCTTCAAATTATTTTTGGATTCATGTAGAAAGTGATATTTAAAATGAATAATTTTTTTTCTGAAAATTTAAAAAAATGTCCTTGAAAAACCTTCATGCCACATGCATTGTTTTTACTCTTTTATTCTTTTAGCCACTTTTTTCATGTTTTTAAAATAGTAGCAATTATACAAATAATTAAATAATAATAAAATAGTAGTACATTTTTAAAACATAGTTTTTGAAATAACTACACCATCCCTTTGCAGCTTTTTCTATTCACCTTGCACTTCACTGTTGAAGTGCAAGGTGAGTAGAAAAAATTTTTCACACGCACTGATTTTCTCCTATGAGAATTTTACTTCTGAGTAAACCATGAGAGGTTTTTTTTTGCTTTGTTTTGTTGGGTTTTTTTTGTTTTGTTTTTCATGATATTATGTCTCAGTACTGTGCACTGATAGAAAAAAAAAGTTATTATTTTCTTGTGGTAGCCTGATTAATTTTTCCAAGAAGCACTCTATTGATGACATCTAATTTATTGCTTGTATCTTGCATGAACATTTACCCACTTTACTTGGAGTAATTGAAATCTCCTTTACAACCTCTCATCTCCATTAGACACAGATGAATAATGCCATTTCAGATGCCCTAAGGCAATGGAAGCTTTCACAGGAGTTGAGAGGTGTGACATAGGTCTTTAGGGCCATAGCTGATCTTCTACACCAGCAACTGGATACCACAGTGAGCACCCCAAGGAAATGTCACTAGACACCTTTATGCTAACAACTGAACCGTGCCCTGTTCTTTTTCTGTAACAAGATTCTTCCTCTGAAGCTAGGTAAGTTGCTAGAAAACATACTTTGAGTTCCTTCATTAGAACAACAATCCAAGCATGTCTTGTACACTCCCAAAGTGAATATCCACTCGTAAAATGCCACTCAAAATCTACTCTCACTGGGATGGCATTACATATGAGATTCAATCATTAAATTTTTTAAGAACTTAATGCTTGAAGCAAATCCAAAAATATCTTATAATTCACAGTTCTATTAAAATCTATATGAAGTCCATGGTAGTATTGACCCACATTTGCAGCAATTAAGAAAATAATACAATTAACATCAATTTCAATTAATTTCACCCTGGTTTCCTGCATATAACACAAGTCCAATTATTTTAGGTTTCTTTGAAGTAGGAGAAAGCACATTATCCAAGAGGGAAAAATGCACAATACAGTTACCACGTGCAGAAGCAGTCAATTTGCATGGTATATAGCAAAGCTTATGGCAAAAGCTAAGATATTAAAAACACTTTCATCATATTTCTAAATTCATTTTTATCTTTAAAGGTCTGCTTTCATCTCTTGGGATAGTTGGAGGGAAAGAAAAACTACATCAAAATTATACTTGGTTGTGAACTATCTTGTAATTTTATCTGTGAAAATTAAAAGCAACTAAATATTTTTCACATCTTTAAAACAATATTGAAATTGTATTCTGTAAGTTAAATTGAAGTCAGTGAAGAAATGAAATCAAAGGTAGCAACAGGAAAGGAAAATAGACTCTAGATAAGCTATAGCAGTAGTTACTCTATGGAAGCATGTAACAACTGTGTTGACAAGCTTCAGAACACAGGCTACCAAGCGTATTAAAATGTGGTTTTGGATACAGTCGAGGAAAGAATGCAAAATATTTTTTAACAGAGAGAATTATAAGCATAAAAAGATAAACAGCATAAAAATCTGATCATCCTGCACTGTTAAACATGAATAAAATAAACATAAAATAAATGAACATAATAAATAATTTAATTTATTGATTCTTCATGAATGGAGAGGAGAGGAGAGGAGAGGAGA
>VWZS01000780.1:335224-385525 GCA_013397075.1 Rhabdornis inornatus | reverse complement strand
AGAGGAGAGGAGAGGAGAGGAGAGGAGAGGAGAGGAGAGGAGAGGGAAATGCAAGTACAGCTGTATTGATTCAAGAAAAACTACCTAGAATCTAATCTCCAAGATTATGTAGCACAGAAATAATGACTGTTCCTGCTCAGTTTTTTCTACATTGAGAGTGTGTTGTGTCTGCTAAAAGAAAGGAGCTGCCTGGCTCTTTCTTGCTCTTTGAGCCAGGAAGTCATGGAGACCACCACCACCCTTTCCACAGCAGCATCACAATCCCAAGACCAGTTTTACCATTGTTGCTGAACCTGCCACTGCTGCTGATGCAGACACTACAGAATTTGTGCTCTCACCCCTAGCTGTCCAATCTTCTGCTTATTAGATAGGAAAGAAGATTAATAGATGTGTGTTCCATCTTCACAGCCATGCCTTTTTCTTACTTCTCTGTCTCCTTGCTTGTCTTTTTGGGCATAAAGGTTACAGCAAAAGGATGTTTGAAACCTCCAGCCCATGACACTGTCTGCATCTGTAGCCCTGTTTAACTCTTCTCTCCTGCCACCAGCTTGGACTGTCAGCTCTTGGCATGCTCCAATGGCTGCACCCTGTCCTATCAAAACCACCAGAGAATCATAGAATAGTCTGGTTGAAAGAAACACTAAAGATCATTTAATTCCAACTTCCCTTGCCATGGACAGGGACAGCTGGCCACTAGACCAGGTTGCTCAGAGCCCCATCCAACCCAGCCTTGAACACCTCCAAGGATGGAGCATCTGCAGGTTCTCTGGGCAGCCAGTACTTGTGCTTTACCACTGCCTGAGTAAAGAATTTCTTCCTAGCATCTAACCTTAATCTCTCCTCTTTTAGTTTAAAGTTATTCACCCTTGTCCTATCACTCTTTGCCTATGCACAAGTTGATCTCCACCCTTTAAGTACTGAAAGGCCTCAATGAGGTCTCCCTTGAACCTTCTCTTCTCCAGGCTGAACAAGGCCAGCTGTCTCAGCCTGTCTTCGTACAAAAGATTTTCTGTCTTTCTGATCATCTTCAGGGCCCTCCTCTGGACTCATTCCAGCAGGTCCTTCCCGTGCTGAGAGCCTCAGATCTGGATGCAGTACTTCAGGCTGGGTCTCCCAAGGACAGAATAGAGGTGGAGAATCACCTCTTTTGACCTGCTGATCTTGCCTTTTTTGATGCAGCCCAGGATGTGGCTGGTCTTCAAAATCTTACATATTCAGTGACATCTACCTGTTTCTACCTGTTTAGAAAACTGTCAAGACAAGCAAATCAGCTGTTTGCTAAAAATAGAGTGGCGAAACTAGATCATGAAGAACATGCATACACCTTCCACCACAGAAGCTACCATTTTGATAACAAGGAGTCAGACTAGTCCCTTCTAATGATATTTCATTTCTAAACTGGTAGCTGTTCTTGCACTATTGTGCATTAGATAAAGGGTAAGATTTAGCAGTACAAGAAAAACAGTACTCCAAACCATCAGACTTTCAACAGTACTCTCCTACGGTGCATTGAGCCATGAGTGGAATTTGGCAAAAGTTTAAATGCGTGTTACTGCTATCTGTTATGTGCCAGGAACTGCTTGGAAATGACAGACAACATATCTTGGGGACAACAACAATAAATACACTAGCATAAACTCATTATACTGGTTCCAGTGTGATGACATTTTAAACAAAAACAAGGATTTATTTTCTTGCTTGTTTGTTTTACTGAGATAAACTTGTTTACACATAGCCTTTCCAAATACTAAACAATTGTTAAATAATGAAAATTAAAGCGATTTAGATTATTTATGAAACATTATTGTTACCTTGCTCTACACAATATTTTCATTTGAGTAGTAGCATAGTTTTAGCACAAAAAGCCTATATGTCTATATTGAAAAAAAAAAGAGCATTGTGTTGCCTTAATCAATGTTAAACTTATTTTCTGACTTTCATATATTCTTCATAGTCAGTTTATACCCAAGCTGATACCTTCAAATACAACTATGAAGAATGAAAAGATTGGTAATACAGTTTTTGACTGTTTGCTCTTCCTTAGCTACTGCTCTGTAAGCATTCAAATAATAGTAAAATACTGGTGAATTAAAGTAAATATCTGCCTCTCTTAGTTTTTCTTTTTCTGTCTATCATATGTTTTTATTCACCCTATCAGATTTTTTTTTTCTGTACAGTGGAAGTACAGCACTGAAATTATAGCCCGTTTTATAAAACCACCCCACTTAAGAATTTATTTTAATACTGAAAACTTCTTCTTTGCCAAGGTATGCATTCAGGTGTATTTTTTACATACTCATTCCAAAATTAGATAGTTTTGCAGAAGAAATAAAGAACTCAAGGCTATATAAACTCTAGGGGGAAAAACTCAAGGGTACACTTGTACAAACAGGTAAAACTATATTTCCTCAGTTGGTAAATGGGAGATAGTAAGATCATGAATAACCTAGTCTATACTAAGTGAAAGCTCTTTTTCTTACTGAATTTGATCTGGCTTGAATTCTAATATTGGAACAACAATCCAGGAACTACTCTTCACAATACCGTGCCCATACTATTCAATACACTTCCATACAAGGTAGTTTTATATATCTTTGTATATAAATATATATAAATCGTTGTATATGTTTGTATAATCAGTTTTAGGAAAAGAGCTGTCTTTTATGTTGTTTGAAGAATACTTTTTCACTTAAAACTGTTTACAGCAAACTGTATTCGCTTCTGAGTGCTGGAAAAGTGAAATGCAAACACACTTGCCTGTTTTCAAATAATGCAGAACCAAAATTCCTTTGACCACATCCAGATTTCTACATTTGAGCTGTTCTCCATTTTTCTATTATTTTTATAAATAATGGAGAGAAATATGGTTACTACATCAAGATTAATCTTACCAGATAGAGATGTCTACTCAGAATGAGTCAGTTTCTAGACATGTCAGTTTATGAGCACTGCTTAAAAAGAGAAACAGGGTGCCCAGCTTTTATATATATACATATACACACAATATAAGTGTTAAGGTAAAAGGTACATAGATGTACATAGATGTACATAGAGTACATCTTTGTCTTGAAGGAAATAGGGGAAATTTTAGGGATAGTATTATATGCCTGAAAATAAAGACTATTTTTAGTAACCAGAAACAAAATAAGAAACTATTACTCAGACTTAATAATCATGGATTGAGGAAAAACTAAGGACAGATTCAGAAAATATTCATCTCACCTTATTAAAGATAAAATTTTAAAAGGACAGTAGTAGAAGCTACAGTTCTAACTTTTTCCTACCCTGCTTTTCTTTTTCCCTACCAGCCTTTTCTATAGCTTCTATTAGAGAGCTTCTCTAAGTCAGGGAAGGAAGTAGGGAGAGATATTTTCAAATATAAAGAGCTTTCAACGCAAACCAATGCCATCTTAATGGAGGTGGATAAAAAGGCTACAGATATCTCACAACTTTCCTACTACAATCTCTATTTACAACAGCTCATCCTTCGCAATAGACTTTTCAGGTGCTGTAGCAATACCTTCATAAATATCATGGGTGGGAGGTCATGTTTCAGGCTCACTGGCTTCAAAGATTACCTGTGAGTATAAAAATAGCGTTGTAAAATAGAGTTCCATCAATGCTCATCTGAAGAGAGAAATTCTGAGGCTTTTATGTTTGTCTCATCATTAACTACTTACCTACTCAAATGCATTAACAATATAAATAACATTAACAATATAAACACACCTAGTGAAAAAATGGATTGACTACAATTCCAGGGGGAAAGGGAAAAGTTGTTTGTAAGAAAGCCCCTGAACATCTCACAGATTAAGGTGAAACACAATTGCTCACTTAGGAATATACTTTCATATCATATCCTGTGATGCTACAAAAGCTTGGAAGAAAAAAACAACACAAAAAAACCCTCTCGGTCTCAAAAATATATTCTTTAGCTATGATTTCATTGCTAAATAACTTTTTTAGAATGTCTTAAGTGCTCCAAGTACTTTTGAAATTTTTTTGTCGGGAAAAATCTATCTGCAGGAAACAAAATGTTACAGAAATGTGGGAACTAACGAGAAAATGTTATTTTCAATTCTGAGTCTTAATTCTTTTCTACACATCTAAACTACATAAAAATATGAAAACTGAATTTTATAATTGTAATAATAGAAATGTGAATTTTTGTTAGACTAACAGCCATGTGATTCTGTTCACTAAGAATTTTAAAGGTAAAAATATGAAAATACTTTGTCATCAAAGTAAAATAATAATAAAAACACACTAAATTTGTTCAGTCCAATTTTTATACTGATAATACCATCAAATTTTGAAAATTTTCATTTTCATTTTTCACTCTGGTTCAGGATCATCAAAGACAACATTTAGAAACCTCTGTTGGAACTAGGATTCAACTAGGAATGAATCCTCTGAAGAACTGTTAGAAAACTTTTTTTATCTACCACTGAAATTGACTTTTTTTAGGTTTGCTATGTAAGTGGAAATATACCTTCAGAAGTGTGACATAGTGTTAAGATCCAATTATTGAGAGATGCTTCTGTTTGAATTAAGGTGCAAACTAGACCATTTCCTCAAGTCAATACTATGGATTTTATTAAACAGTAAAGTGTGAGGTAGAGACATAGAAAGAAATAGAAAAGAGGTGGTGGTGAAAGGAAGAGGAGGGTGGAGAGAGAGAGAGAAAGAGAAAGAGAGAGAGAGAGAGAGAGGGAGAGGCTGGTCATTCAAAACTTTACAATATTTATAGATTTTAGCAGCTAATTAATGCTTATTGGCTAAACAGTTTTCTTAGACTATAGGTTAAATGATTTCCTCACTTCTAATGCTAATTAGTTCCATGCAGTCTTTCTCTCCTGAGTCAGTGGGTTGCTTGGTTCGATGGGCTGTGAGACCATGGTCACAATCTCCACCTGCTAGAATTGCCTTTTACCCAGTCAGAGCTGATTTCAGCACAGGTGGCTTTCCTTGTGGCCCAGAAATTCTGCATTCTTTGTGTCCATTATCAGTGATCCATTCTTCTCCCCCAGTTTTGTTACCTTTCCCTAGGTCTGAGATAACACCTGGACAATAGTACCACCTTTACCTTGAGTTCCCAGCTGTTGTAGCTTATCTTCCAGTCCAAGTTTCAGGTATCCAGGGAGGCATATTCAGGGGAGCTTCCTTAGTCATTGCTGGTCTTAGATGTCATGTGTCCCATAACTTGGGATGATCTTTGTTTGGCCAGTGATATTTGTATTTGCAGTTGCTTCTTTACGGTTTGCCACAGTGGGAATTGTTGTCTGGATGCCTTAACCGGGATGTACTACCCAGATCTCACCTCTGCCACGTTGGAAACATTCTGTCACTCCCTCCTGTGCTTATCTCATGGCAATGTCTTGTGGCCCAAAGAGTGTTTGAGGCAGGCAACTTTGGTCTCTAAGTCCTTACATATAATCAAAACAATTAATGAATTAAAAAAGGTTGTTGATTTTTGAGTTTTTAAAATTTACAAAACTTATCCAAATACAAACATGTTAGAATACCCTTTCCACTGATTGAAAAGAAACAAAAAGTTGAAAGGTTGATTACAGTTTTTTTGTTTAAATTCTTTATTTTCTTCTCTTCCTGGAAGGCATAAGAGATGTAAAGATTAAAAAAAGAAAAAAGGAGAAAAATTCTTTCATCAAACAGAATTCTGAATTGTTTTACTTGAAAAAAAGCAAAAAACTTAAAACTAAATACAAGAAATTCAGGTGAAAAAAATCCGTGAGGTGATCTCACGGGATAAATCCAGATTGTCTAAATTTGATTCGAGCATGTATGTTGTCAAAAGCAAACCAAGATGCAAGCCATCGAATCCTCCTGAAATGTTCAACATAAATCTACAAACATATGGAGCTCATATCTTAATTGAATATTCCACACAGTTCTAATAATCCAAGGGTTAGAGTTCATCTCTAGGAGATGGTATCTCGAAAATGAGTGGAACAGCAAAAAAGGTTAATAGTCTCTAGAGACACCAAGTAAAAGAGTCTTTTGAAAGCATGTATTTCTCAGAGTTGGTTATGAAAGCCCAGATTGCTGTCTTGGGCTAGACAATTGATTATGTCTGGAGAACTTCATGTGGTGCTATGATGCATTTGCATTCTTCATAACAACAATTTCACTTCTAACTACTATAACAAATGCCTATGCCAGGAGACCATCTACCACTGCTTTCTGTCTCATTTACTTAATGTAATAGGCTACTTCGGGTAGTATACTAGTTTTGGCTGGGAATTAATTTTATTTACAGAAGCCTGAAAGGTGCTGTATTTTGGATTTTTGGCCGACAGTCTGGATAATGCAGGGATATTTTAGCTATTGTTGAACAAGTGTTACACAGCATCTAGGTATTTTCTGTTTCTTGCACTGCCTCTCCATTGAGTAGGCTGAGGAGTACCAGAGGTTAAGCAGGGACACAGCCAGGAAATTTGGCCCCAATAGACCCACACATACCTCAGGCTCAGCCATAAAGCTACAGAAGGAGGAGACAGAGGGGGGACACATTAAGAGTTATGGCCTTCATCTACTCAGGTAACCATTACACCTGACAAATCCCTGTTTTTCCCAGAAATGGCTAAATATCTCCCTGTCAAAGGGAAGCAGTGAATAAAACCCTTGTTTTGCTTTGCCTGCGTGAAGAGCTCTGTTTTACTAATGCAACTCTGTATCTCAGTCCCTGGGTCTCTCCTGTGTTCTGCTGGAAGGGAAGTGAGTGATTGCCTGTGTGAGGCTCAGCTGTCTGCGAGGGTTAAGACACAAGATGTATCTTCACTCTATCCCAAGTAATGCTGCTTAATTTTTTAATAGAGAAATAGAGTTCATAGCTCTAAACTGCTCTCTAAAAACTAGAGATTTCCAGAGCATCCAGCTGTTTTATTCTTCATGACAAGATTCTTATTTAATAACTAACTTTAGTGCATTTGGTGAGCAAGGTATCTCAGATCTTAAATGAAATTCAGAGAGGCTTAAATGAAATTCAGAGAGGATTTTTTTTTTTTGAATAAGCAACATGCACAGTTTGGTTTAGCATTCTGATGTCTCATCTTTTTTAAAAAGTTCATCTACATGTTTGCTTGATGAGGCACACTACATAAAATTTTAAACTTGCACTAATTTAGATGTTTTCTAACTTAAATCATCTCCTTGTGTCTTGAGTTTGGTCTTTAAGACTTTATTGTCTTCATTTTAATAGAGTCTTAAGTTTCTAAATAATCACTGAAGTTGATATTTTAAGATACAACTCCATATATGAAAAGGAAAAAAAAAATGAGAAAAGGGGAAAAAAACAAGCCATAAACGTCATAAAGTTTCACATTAAAATTCACCTACAATAATTATAAGGTCTTCAGCAGGTATCATCAAAGTTGATGCCATTTAACATACTACCAACAAGCAAGCTTGCAGTGATGGATGTAGCTGCAAGGATAACGTACACTACAGGAATATCGTTACATTTCATTCCATTACGTCTGTGCAAACAGTGTATATCTAACTTAAAACTTAAAGTTCTCCTTTGAAATGCACTCTTTCTTAATAAAAAAATAAAATTGGGTATCTTATGAAGAAACACATCTTTAAATTACTTCTGTTCTTTCTCTTGAACTATAATTACCAAAGGATTGCCATGAAAAGAGCTAAAGGCTATAATTAATATTATTCTCTTTTTCTTGTATGAAGCATTTAAATACAGTGCATTATTTCATTGATCTCCCTGCAGACAAAGTCATGCCAATCCTTTTTTAGAAACAAGTTTCCTACCCAAATTCCCCTCCTTATAACTTTGAACAGCGTGTTCTTTTGCAGTTCCCAAATGTTCAGAAATACTTTCAGATTAACAATTAAATTGAAGACATAAAGATTACAATCATGTTAACATTTTCCACTGGATTTTTTGCAGACAGTGATTAATAGTTATTTTCTGATTCTTCTTGTACTGATTTAATGCATCAAAATTGACCTGCAGAATGTTCCAGAGATTTTCTTGGCAACAGCTTCGGTTCTGTAAGGATGTAGAGCCAAATTAAATGATCAACCTGATTATATTAAATAATCAAATGTTTTCAGACCAATTTTGCTTAACCATATGTCCTTCTTTGTTGTAGGCTCATGAGCTATAGGAGCTGTTCAGTTTGTTTTTTAAACTTAAAATATTAATATGAGTCAATTATTTGAATAAAATTGTTATTTAAGGTGTTTATTTTTTTCTTAAACAAAAGTATAAATGTCAGTAAATTTAAGTAAGATTTGAGAGATGTCTCTTAATATGCGCTGGTTTCTCCTGCAGCAATCCTTTCTTTCTCTTGCAATATCCCACCAAAATAGTGGATGTAAGTGAGAATATGAGACTATATGTCTATTTAATTAAAAATTGTTTAAATTGATTGAAAATTTGTCTTTGTCTATTTCAAAATACACCTGTCTTTCACTTTAGCTTATTCGCTCATCCACAATAGCTGTAAGAACTTAATATATTGTATAGAGGTTTTTTGTGTATGTATATACATGCATCACAGATGTTATCTTAGCTCGTGCAAAACTCTGAAAACTGGGAATAAAACTGTTGCTGAATATAAAAGGAATAGGAATGACACGCTGACATCGATAAATAAATCACTTATTTGTCTTCATCTAAATTTTGTAAAACCAGAAAAGTGCTTAGTAGTTTAGAATTGTTCAATGCATAATGGATGATTTGTCTGGAAAGGGAGAATGTATGTCTTTATGCATATAAATATATATATGTATATGTACACCTGTGAGTACTTTCATTTCCAAATAACTCTGTCATCTATTACTTAAAGAGCTTTGTCATTCTCTATTTTTAAACTAAGTTTAAAACTTTATTTTCAGCTTGTATTCACAGAAGCATCAGGGCCCAAAGATTGTTAATCCACTAAATTTCAGTCATGGCTATAAACAGTTTAAATGTCCTAGTACAGTGCACTTCACAAAATAGTTTTTCCTAAGAGTTATTTTTGACTGGATGAATTGTTTGTGATTTCAGATTTTTTTGTCTCACTACTGTAGTCCACAGAATGTAGGGAAACAAATTGGAAGAGCACTGCACTGTGAAAAAAAAAAAATAGAGAGAAAGAAAGGGACTGAGAAAGAGAAAAAAGGGAATGAGAGAGAGAGAAGGAAAGAAAGAGGGAGAGAGAAAGAGTTCACATCAGAACAAAAATGGGCTTTTACAGACTTGATCCCAAACTCAGACAGAAAAGAGTGAATTAAAGAGCATTTTGCTAAAACAACTACTACACTCATTCACACTGAAAATCTAACATCAGAAGTAAACCCTACTTTTCCGGTGTTTTTAATGGTGAAAATTATATTTTTAATATTTTCTATAACTGAACAAAGTACCATATATTTAAAATAGAATTAATATACCCTGTCTACTTTAGGGAGCTGATATGTTCTTTTGACATCAATTGCTACATTCTTGAAATGGTTCTCTCACTATCTTCTGTTCTTAACTTCTACAAATGATAAGGTTAAATAATCCTGTAAAACCTTAAAAAGATTTTGTGTAAACACGTGGTCATCTTAGAATTAGTAGTGCATGACTGTAATGAAATTACATTGTTCTATTTTTTCATTCAAGAAATACTTTGCAGTACAATTTATCCTTTGATGCTTTAATAACATACTTGTTAAATAAACAGATAAAAATAGAATTAAAAACCCAAGATAATGCTGATATTTTCAGGAAACAAGTCCTGTGACAGAACAAATTCCAATGTCTCTCTAATTAGTGTACTATAAATATTTTCTTAGACAATCAAAATAGACAACACTATAAAAATTCAATATCTTCTTCAGTTTGCTGTTACACATTTCTAGATTAATATTCTTAGAGTGTTAGTTGAAAGTCCTCATTGATATGCCTAGGCACTCTGACCTTGGGATCTTAATCTGAACGCAAACATATATCTCTGCCTTGTCACTGTTTTAGCTTGTGTCTTATGATCAAATCTCTTAGATAGGTGAATATCCATCACTCTGCTGCCATTGGCCTGTGCTGATTTATAGATGACATCTCAAAGCAATAGTTGTTTTTAACCGTTCAGTGCGTCATAAAATAAAGCAAGAAATTTCATAGTATTCCTGTGCTCTCGTAGTAACTACAACTATTCAGTATTTCCCAGTATGATTTATCATACTGTGGAATTATAGATTGACTTCTCCCCTCTTTTTCCATTGCTTTAATCTTGTATTAGCCAGTAAGATGCCATGTAGTGGCTATATACGAAAAAGAGAAAAGAGTCTAAGTAAAATTCCTTGACAATCTTGCAATTAAATTTTATTCATGCTGTTGTGCTTTGGGAGCTGTGAATTTTCAGCAATGTTTTGTAACACTCTACCCAGCAGAGAAGAGAACGTAAGCTTTTTCAATTTTCACAAAAAGAGTAACAAATATCAAAATGGAAGAAATGTAGAAATATATTTGAATATGAAGGACAGAGAATTTATTTCTGCACATATTTGATTAATTAGAGAGGATCAAAGGGAAATCATATTAATTAATAATGTGTTATAAAAAAGTTCTCTCTCTCTCTTCCTCTAAGGAGAAAAGAAAGTAAGAGACATTTTTAAGAGACAGTGTTATTAAAGTAGTCTTTTCCTTTAGATAAATAGTGAACAGATTTTCCATTTCATTTTTTACATGATTCACTTCCCAGATATTATTAGTATTTTTTATATTTGATTTCAATGTTTGAAAGTCTGATCTGTGATCTGTACAATTACATTGTGTAATTGAGGTGCTGTTGTAATAAGGCAAGTAATAGCTATTATTGATTATGTGAATATGTGTGTGGCAGGTTTTGGGGTTTTTTTAGTTGAGATTTCGAGTATAGAGTTTTTTTTCTTATGGTAGTAGTACTGGGCTTTTTTCCCTCCTGAGGATTTAAGAAAACGCTAGAATCTGTACGTTCTGATAGAATGAAAATTTGGGAAAAATTCTGTTAAATTCTACACAATTTAAAGGCTACTGCCTGCATAAGATAGCAAGACAGCAGAATAATTCAGATTAGAATGGACTTCAGGATGTCTCTATTCCAATATCCTGGACATAAGACTCAGCTGTGATGTCAGATCAGACTGCTTAGGACTATATCTAGTATGGGCTTGAAAATCTCCCAGGATAAAGACTGCATAAGGTATCTAGACAATTTTTTTACTTACATTTAATTCTACATACTTTGGTCACAGTTGTTTAATGTGCACTAAGGAATTTGAGAAGAAAGAAGCTGATATTTTACATTGGTATTTTTTCCTCTAAATTTTATAGGTATATTTTAATCTTATTATCATTAGAACAATTAGGACATTGATACATAAACATTCAGTAGAGAGCTTTTGAGAGATTCTAATGCTCATTAAAGAGTCATTAAAAAGAAATAAGGAAAGAAATACATATTAATGTCCTTGTTTTGTGACTTGTTTACTTTCCTGTTGAGTGAAACTGAGATAGGCATATGTCTGACTTACATTCTATTCCAGGCTTCCCAAAAGACTGATACTTATAAGATTTATTTAACAATAATGTTAACAATTATAACATTTTCTCCCAAACTCTAATAATATTTTTTTTTAAAAAATCTGGTAAAAAAATACTGTTTTGACATACAACAACAAAAAAATTTAAAAGTAGGGAAACCCTTATTCTTGGTATATAACAGTTACTTTCTAATTTTTTTTTTAAATATATATTTCTATTAATAAAGACAGCTATAATTTTATCCTAATACTTGTATTACTTCTGTTGTCATAATTTTATGCAGAGGAGTATTCTCCCCCCAGTAATTAGCCAGAATATATTATGAAAAATATCAGGGTAAGCAATCTTTTTCTTCAAAAATTTTACTCATAGAATTGTAAAGGGGGAAGGGTTCTACAAGTCACCTGGCCCAATTTTCTGCTCAAAATATGTTAGTTGAGAACAGGTTGCTCAGCACCTTGTCTGCTTGAGTTTTGAAATTCTACAAAGTTTGAAAATCCATGGTGTCTCTAGGCATCCTATTCCAGTGTTTGACCTCCCTTATGGTCAACTTTTTTCTGAATATGCTAAACCAGAATTTTCACCTTTACAAGCTGTGCCTGTTACTTCTTGTCCTATCCCTGAACACAAGTATGGAGTACCAGATCACATCATCATTATGCCCTACCTTGAGAACTGCAAGGTCCTTCTTTACTCTCATAAACCCCATTTTTCCAGCTTTTCCTCATGTCTCTTGTTTTTTCTGTTACTGAAGAGGATAGAATCATAAACAACATCTAATGTTCATATTCTTTTTATCTAACTGAGCTAGTGGTTTCATTGCAGAAGGCAAACTGGTTGGTCAAATGATTTACCCTTGGGTAATCCACTCTGGCCAATCATATTCTTAAACTGGTCTCCCTCCATTTAGTTGTTCCATTTAGATCCTCTTACTTTCTAGTCTTAGAGATGAGTGTGATATTAGGTCCTTTTGATGCTCAGGAACCATGGCTTTTCAAAGACCACAAAAAACAGCCTTGAAATGTCCAAGTTTGTTAGTCACATCTACCAGCACCCTTGGGAACATGCATCCTGTCTTCATGGTCCTTAATTTGTCCTATGGCTTCACATATTCCTTAGCTGTATTATTCTTGATTGCAGGTGACATTTTATTCTTTTTATTTAAAAGGAATTATCTTTGTAAACTAGAACTGACAAATGAAAATTGAGGGAGGAAATAACCAATGGAAACAGGTAAACACCACTAAGTATCTTTGGGTTTTTTTCTATATCCTTTTTGTCACTAGGTACACTGCTTTACTGAGTAGTGGACCCAAATATTTCTTATGGTTTTTGTATGTTTGTTTTTTTCCTTTTTCTTTTCAACTGATAAACTTACAGAAGCCCTTTTTATTGTCTTGTGTATCCAGTGGTAGCTTCAAGTGCCATTGAGATTTGACTTCCCAGTTCCATACCTGCAGTCTCAGGTGTTGTCTCTATAGTCTTCCTGGGTAATTCACTCTCATTTCCATCCCCAACATACTTCCTTTTTCTGTTTCTGTTTCTCCATGCCAGTCTTCTGCTTTTCAGACTGAACACACAAAGGACTGCTCTTGTTCTTTAGAGAAATTATTTTTAAAGATCAACTTGTTCTGCTTGGACACTTTGCCCTTCAGGAAAGTGTTCCAAAGGGTTCTGTCAAGGTGATTCTTAAAGAAGGCCAAATTTCTTTCTCTTGAGGTCCAGTATTTAGGATTCTGCTATTTGTTTGGTAACTTCTCTAAAGATTTTAAAATTTGTCATAGCACACTTGCTTCACATCCCCAGTGAGTTTTACCTTGCTTGTAATTGTTATGTCAAGCAGAACATCTCCCCTGTCTGTTCACTCATGTCATTGAGATATGTCAAGACAGCCCTGTCTCCTCATTTCCCGAGCTGTCTACCATTTATTAGAGCATCTAGTTAGGCAATTTATCCCACCACATTATCTACAATGCCAGTGAGATTATGGCTGTTTAGCTGTACATAAACCTCAAATTCCTCATGCTCTTCTTTTGCTGTGTGAATTCCTGTACAGGAAAAATATATGGAACCAGTCTCTACCTTACAGAAGGAAATACTCTCAGTTAGGAAATGCTTTACATGCTTTTCCCCACGAAAATAAACTCTTGAAAACATTGTGCTTTCCCCATAGTTAGATATCAGCAACTGCATTAAAAATTACTTTCAGCTGAATGTAACAGATATTTTATACCTGCACATAAACTTTTATTTATGTCCATTCCCCTCTCTTTATATATTTTATTCACAAACCTGTCGGACATTACAACTTCAGGTCTGTAGGGCTGGAATCCCAAGATGTACATTTCTGTTAAATACGACAAATGTAGATTATTCTCAGGAGAAAGACAACTGTGCTGAGCTAATAATATTTTTTTTTAGATATTATATTTAATGAAAATAATTTTACAGTTTGTGGAAACACTACCTTTGGCATTGATTTTTCAATTGAATGTGTGGTGAAAAGAGAGAATGTAAATACATAGTATAGTGACTGGTGCACCACTAAAGAATCTTCCTATTTTTGTAATATTTTATTTACAACTCTAATAGTTGCAGAAATTTGACTTCTCATTAATATTTTCCTTTTATTAGATTTTAGTACTCTTTCAGTAAATGTTTTCATTAAGGTTACTGAAGATTTGTGTGGGTTTTTTTCCCTCAGAAAACATCAATATTTGAAATTCTATAGTTGGTTGACAGCAAAAATATAAAAAAGATAAAAACAATTCTGAACTTTTCAAGACTTTCAGCTGAACTATAAGAACACTAAATTGTTCTTGGTCATTGAGGCATGTGATAAGAAAAACTGATGACCTTGATTTATGTGTTCTTGAAATAGCCCTTTTCACCTTAATATCCATCCATCTTAAGGACAAGAAGTTTGTCCATGATAAAACATAACATATGCTCCAAGGTGATGCTAAATGTCTAGGGAGACAGCTGTAAACTCTGTCAAGGAGGTAGGGTTATGGCGAATCAGGGTATTCCTGTGCTTTCACTGTGTGTCATATGTTACTCTCGCTGCCTTTAAACTTTCATCAAAACCTAAAAAAACCTTGTATGTTATTTTTATTAATAATTTGTGCATTTCCTAGATAACAAATTGGGACCAAGGTTAACAATTTCCCTCTTACTACTTCACTTCAGTTTTATCACTCTCTTTTTCTTCACTCAACAAAACTGGACAAAGTAAATTTTTTTCTTTTCCTTTTATGAAATGACATTCAACTCAGAATGATTACTGAAAATAAGTTGTAGCCAACATTGGGGTGGGCCTCAGCTATGCTGTTTGCAGTACTAAGTGAAACTGAGCAGAATAATTTTCTTTAATGCATACAGATTAGTGAAATACAATTAAAGTGGTTGAATAAGGATTTTACGTTATTAACATACCAGGAACTATACAGAGAAAACTTCAGCAGTTTCCTTCTACATATTCCTTCTTTTGGGATGATTGCAGTCAGACTTCTTTGCAGATAAATGTGGTGCAGTGAGGATGTCAGGTCGTTGCTAGGATCTTGCTGCCAGCAGGGGTGGAAACATTAGGACAGGTTTTGAAGCAGCCATGGTAAAACTGGATCTTCACCAAAAGCTATACCAGCAACAAATTACTGTATTTTTTCTCTCTAGAGGGACTTTCATAGCTCTACATTGACTGAAATTCCCGCACTAAAGACTATAATTCATCTAGTATAAAAGGAGTCAACTCTTTATTGCCAAATCTGGTGCACTATTCTTAATGATGTACTCATTTTATGAACTGAGAAGTGCAAATGGCTTCTTCACTATTTTTCAAAAGCTTCTTGCTCAGCCATAAAAGGAATAGACTCATAACTAATACCTACTGATTATGCAAATATCACTTTCTATCACTACTTAGACATATCTCTAATTTGTGTATGTTCTTGCTCCACCAGAAAAAGATTTCCTCCTGGTTGTTTATATGTCAATACTTATTTGAAAACTTAAACAGATGTGTAAACAGGTTTGTTAGCACTCACTTATAAAGCTTTGCAGATGCATTTGTCACAACTGAGAGCAGATAAAGCAGGAACATTACCCAAGCAAATAGAACATCACAAGACTTACACAGAATTATCTTCTTTTTTGTGCATACAAAATAACTAGATGTGTTTTACACACAGAAAATACTTAGGAGAAATTAGTGTGAAAAGCTGCAGAGAGCACCCAGCTGAAGTAATTTAGAGACAGTAATTACCTCCACATTATTGTTAGTGTAGTTCTTACCACAGACCACGAAGCAGAAAATAAGAACCTCTGACTCATAGAATATTTGAAAGGCATTGTGAAGATTCCCCACAGTAAAACTTTGTGTGTCACCTCATTGAAAATATTAGTAAACAGATAATAGCAATCATCTAAGCGTGCTTTTTGAAGTAATGGTAATTTTAAAGTGCCATTTTTATACCTAAATGCACATTTAGGTTTGCTTATAATTCGTGTTTTATCTATATTCCAGTTTATACTCTATGGGTTGACCATGCCTGGGTACTTGTGGATGAAGAAACATATCTAAGGAGTTGAATCACTTTAGTACCTTGTATATTCCATATTTCAATAGCAATCCACACTCAGAGTACAAGATGAGCATTCTGAGAAAGAATGACAGTTAAATACACTAAGCAAATCAAGAAAATCTGCCTTAATTAAATTTGTTCAGGTTTGCAGAAAAAAAAGCTAAGCCAGGTCACTGTAAAAGTTCTAGAATATTTTACTGCACTCCCTCATTTCCTCCCATCAGCAGTAATTTCCTTCCATTCTAACTGACCTTTTCTTCTCCTATTCCCACCATCATTCATTAGGAGAATTTTACCTTAAAATGCTACATTTCTCACAAAACAATGAAAAAGAAATCATTTACAATAACCCTTTCCTTATATATGAGTTTTAGGTTCTATATTTATTTTTATTTTATAATAAAAAATACTTATATATTTGTATTCACAGAGTTGTAAATGCTTTATTTTATTTAGCAGAAAGAAAGCTAATGCAAAGCAGGAGTATAGACATTGTGCAGCAGCTGCTGTTTACTACTTACCATGAAATCCTTCTGTTTCTCAATTCTTCCAACCTGTTAAAATTAATTCCTTTACTAATTTTTTGGTGAAGGAAGGATGTTATTCATGATATCTCATCTAAGCAACAAATTTAAGTAAATTAGCTGTCTAATTATATTAATCACTGGATACCACATACTTAGAGAAACAAGTTCTGTGCAATTTATATAAACATAAAAATAAGCTACAATTATTTCACATTATTTCTCAAGATCACTCTTTCCAGATGTAGAAATTCAGAAACTTGATAACAAATACAACGCACTATGTTTCTGTACTGTTTCACATAGAAAGCTTCAGTATTTGTTTTTATTGGATGAAAAGTCCAAATATCACCTTTTCAAGACATTATTTCTCTAAAAGATCTGACAATAACATATCTTCAAAATTAATTAGTTTGGTACAGCATTAGCCTTCTTCACTTGGAACAGCTCTGAGTCTCATGACAATTGTTTTCTTGTCACCATTTCCTATGTTCAGATTTGGACTCCTAAATAGATGACTTTTCCTATAATATGTCATGGTTACATGGCTGGAAGGAAGCACATAAAAAATTTATAATAGAAGGTGTATCCTGACCAGTGAGACTATTTAGGAGAATAGGTACAATAAATATGCAAATGTATATATTTCAGATGACATAGCACTGGTATTGACATTAAACTGACACATAATTAAAAATCTGGATTTATTGTGACCAGAATATGCTTTATTTGAAAACAATTTTGGATTAATACAGCATGAAAACAAATATGTTTTTAATAAGCTCTCATTTTATCTCAATTTAATTATTCTATTATTATTTAGAGATACATTTTCTGTTTGGAAGAAGAAAATAAATTTCTGTCAAAAACTTCTTAATTAGTTCTGTTAATGAGCAAATGTATTAGGTTTCCTTCACAAGGAATCTACATGAGTGTCTTCTGTGAGAAGATGCTAAAAGACTCTCCTGAGTGTGATAGAACCAGTTCCAGCCAGCTCTGACACAGATATACTGCTGGCCAAAAGAGCTGGAGTTCAAAAGAGCTTCAGTGGAAGCTGTAAAATCCCAGAAGATAAGGGGCTAATGTGTATGTCTCAAACACCAAGAGCTGGATGTCTGTGGAACCAATGGTAATAATGAGAAATAACAAGATGTGAAAATTGATGGGGATCAGGGAATGTAGGGCAGCACTTTTCCTGGAGGGGAGCACAACATAGTACAGTGAAAGTTTTCCCCTTCCTTCCTTCCTTCCTTCCTTCCTTCCTTCCTTCCTTCCTTCCTTCCTCTCTCTCCCTATTTAATTCATCTCTTTCTTTTTTCTCCTTCATTTCATCTAACTCCTTTATCCAAAACTCACTTCTGTGTGCTTATACAGTAGGTTAGGGACCACTTTCATATTTACACACATCATATAATTAATAATTTCATATAATTGCACACATCAAGTGTGTAATTTCATAATAAAACTTTGCCAGTTTTTTTGCAGATCCTCTGAAAATTGTTGTTTCTTTTGACCATAAACATCTAAAAATCTTGAATATTCCCCTTAAGGGTGGGATGTCATAGTATTTTCTCTAGATAAAAGATTTAAGAAGGGTAAAAACTGCTGCACAGCAGCAGACATGAGAGAAAGAAATCAGAATACATAAGAGAAGCAATTCAACAAGACAGAAAGTTCAGTGAAGAAGGAGGGAGAGAAGATGCCAGAACAGACTCCCTGCAGCCTGTGGTGAAGACCAGGGTGAAGAAGGTTGACCCCTGCAACCTGTGGTTGATTCTACACCAGAGCACATGGATGTACTTAAAGGAGGTCAGGAGGAGACACAGCTGGAACAGCTGATTCTGAATGACCAAAGGGATATTTCAGACTATATGGGATCATACTCAATATATAAAGTGGGGTAAGAAGGGAGAAGAGGGAGGAAATTTGGTGTAATGTTGTTTGTCTTTCTAAGTTACCATTATATGTGATGGAGTCCTGCATTCCTGGAGATGGTGAATACCTGTCTGCACACCCAGAGGAAGTGGTGAATTAATTCCTTGGTTTGATTTGAATGCCTAGCTTTTGCTTTCCCTATTAAATTGTCTTTATCTTATCCCACAAGTTTTCTAGCGTTTTTCTCTTCTAATTCTCTCCAGATCCCACTGGTGGGCAAGTGAGTGAGTGCCTGTGCGGTTCTTGGTTGCTGGATGTAGCTTTTTTTTGCCTTTGTCTTTCAAAATGAGAAGTCACAAATTTTTCCTACTAGAAGATTTAGCTTAAAGTTATCAAATTGATTGTGTTCAATTTGTTTCCCTATACTTTGCTGGTTTCCTCTACAGTAACTTTAAAATTATCCTTGGGTATAAAGATAGAAATACAGGAGCTCTTTTCTGACATAATGAAAACATTACTGAGGTTTCATCCTAACTTTCCTAATTTATTCAAAGTCCAGTCTACATCCGCATATTTAACTCACTGCAACTGTAAAATCTTGACAATGCAGCTACGGTTAGTGCAAGCAAAAACTTATTAAACATTATTGGGGTTTTTTTTCAAATTCTAAAAGTGGAAATTTAAGCATTTATTTTAATACTTACTGTGTAAAAAGTAAGGAATCCTTGTTTTATCAGTACTGTACGAATCAATCATACTCACACAAGACAGTGCCAAAATTGTGTTGCCTTTAAGGAAAAAATGCTATGTCCCCATTGAATAAGTGATCACTTGAATGACTCCTTGGGTCGGTCAAGGGAAAGGAAACAAGGATGCAAATTTATGTAGTGATTTAAATGAATGACATACCATTGTGAGCTTAGAAGTTATCTTATTCAGCATGTTAGGATGATGTAAAACATAGCATATAGAAATGCTGAGATAGCACACATTGAGTAGAAACTATGTTAATAGCTTTAGGCTTTTTATATGCATATATCTATACACACACATATAAAAATTGTATAAGACCTACAGTTCTAGTAATTTTAAAACATGAATTTTAGGAATTTTTAGAAGATCTACCATTGCAATTGCTTCCTCTTCACACCTTTCTCCATAAGAAGACAAAATAACCAAGCAGTTTCCTCTATTGAATATACTCAGTCATACCTTTATTGAATTAATTAGATGTTTATGAACAGCAGTTCTTTAGGGATGAGTATGTTAATTTTGGGATGACAGTTATTTACTTTTCTTCTGTGTTTATGTACTTGGTGGTGATAACTAATATTCCATTCTGCATTATCTCGTCAGCTCAGCTTGCTGGAGAGCATTTTGATAAGGTAAACCAACAATGAAACTGAGCTTAAATTAAGATTTCTAGCATAATGAAACTCAATATTCACAGCTCCTATTCCACAATTGAGATCCTGCACTCATTTTAATGTAATTAAAGTGAGGGAGGGAAAAGGGTGTAGAATACTGAATATTCACGCTGACTTGCTTTTAAAACTGAGAAAGCAAACCAACAGTGAAACTGAGATGACACTAAATGTTATCTCTATATTAAAGATAAATGCTTTCAATAATCTTGCTTTTGCTACTGAAGATAAAATTTAAGTTTCAGATTACAGACTTTTTTGCGTGCTATTAAGAAAGAAAGATGTTGAAGATGGATGGGTTATAAGTCTCCTTTTATCTTGACTTCAAAACTGCACTTTCCCAGAGGAGTGTGGCACCTGATGCAGACTGGCACTTGGTGGCCTGTACAAAATATCCAGTAATAGACTATGATGGAATTGTTAAACACTCTTTATACCTTATATGTAAAATGTTCCATATGATTTTCTTTTTTAAATTCCTATAAGGGATTTAAGAGATTCATTTATGTTTTGCACTGAGACAAATGATATGTGGTTATCTAGCCTACTCCAGGTCCACAACAAAACAGGCACAATGGTACGGGGCAGAGGCCTTTAGGGACAAGAATTGCACACATATGTTTTTGAAAACGTGTTTACATGTTTATGTTTGCCTGTGTATATACCTAAGAGGGTGGGTGGTACAAAAATGCATATTTTTCTCCTGAAATGCATGTGTTTAGAGGGCAGAAGCTTTGACAGTGATTTTGCTCTGTCACCATTTTCAGTCTGAACTAAACATCTCAGTGTTTATCTGATGCTCATACTTGTACATTGGCCAGCTCCATATATAATCCATTGAAAAGTCTTAATTGATAAAATTCATAACATCCTGTGAGTGTTGAATTTTACCCAAAATAGAACACAATGGGTAGAATTGTGATTATTCTAAAGTATGTTTTGACATCTAAAGGCTAGAAATGTTGACGGAAGTAAAGAAACAAGTATACAGACACGATGATACACATAGCCAGTAAATGCATACTAAGCTGCCTTGTTACTATTTTTTGCTTTACTACTGATTTATGTTCAGAAAACAACAGTAGAGCTTATAATTGACATGATTTAGCTCTCATTTTATTTTTCCTCACCATCTTGAAGAACAGCAGGTCTTTTACCTTTAAAGATGCAAATAGGATGATTTACAAATTCAGTACTTTTTTGTATATCTATAATTTTGCATATCTCCTGTTGTTTTGTTCACCACATTCATAAATTAGATATAAAGGACTGAAATCTGAACTCCCTGTCTTATGACTTGTTTTACTAACATAAAATTTAAGATTTCACATAGAAGCTACTGTGGACAGCTTTTCTCACAATAATTTTGTTCTTTTGTAGAATAAATATTGCGACAAAACATGAAGACTAGGTATCACAAATTATACTAAATGCATAAAATGTCTCAGTCCCTGAGCAACAGTCTGAGATCAGTCACTGCAGACTCTAATATTGCAGTACGTACTCCAATGCATTTTCTTCAGACACAGATTTGACCAAACTATTCAGAAATTGAAACAGAAAAATCAAAATCAGGAAGCTTAGGATCACTCATTAAATTATAGATGCTGCAGAATGGTCTGTGTAAGCAATATGAGTGTCTTATGGGAGGAAAAATGAGAAAAGTCTTTTATTCTTCTGTAACAAGCATCTTTTATTGTACACTTTATAAAACTTGTTAAACTTTTAACTTGAATTCTGTTTTCCAGTGTGATGAGTAGAGGATTATAGTACTTCAGTGCAAATAAATTCATGTTTTATAGAAGACTTTTGCTTCTACAAAAATATTAGGCCAGTTCCACATGCTATAGCTCAATTTTTGCTACAGTTAAATAATTTAATTCATGTTATCCAAAACTTTGATGCATTTCTCCTCTGTTCTACAGCCACTCACACTAATATAATATTATTTGCAAGAGTTTGTCAATGGCAGATTTTTTGCTTTCAAACTGCATCAATGGAATGCCGAATCATGCATTCCAAATTATACAGTTTGGACAATACTATAAAAGCATTCAATGATCAAATGGCATTCAGAATGATTAATCTCTTACTTTATATTTCAAGTGGGCTTTTTTGACGTTTCTTGCTAAGCATTTAGGAATTCTGTTTTCCTCTAATTGAGGTTCCCTCCTGTGTGTATCCATTTACTCTTTATGGGGCATTGGAGAGGTTAAACAAACAAGCACAGAAACAGATAAACAGTGGCACACGTTCTAAGACTGTTCAATTAAAATCTTGGAGTCATCCTTCCCGCAGTAGAAAAGCCATCCCTGAATGTGTCAAAGTCTAACATACATGAGTTGTTAGTTTCTGGGTAGGAAATATACTTTATGCTCAACCCTATTTTAGAAACTAAAATTTCTGTTCCATAAGGCAAGGACAGCTATATCATGAAAACTCATATCAAGAATTGAGTCTGGTGTGAAACATCAGTGGATCAGCAGTGCAGAATTGATGATTATAGAACAGTTCTCAACTGAGAATGAGACAGTGTAAAGGAAGCTTTACAGTTAATTCTGGCTGATTAATTCATGGACATTTTGAACAGTTTGCAAAGAAATTTTCAGTCACCTGAAGCATAGAAGACTTCTTGATCTGAATGACTGCTATTTTAAATATTACTGAATAATATTTCTGCTTGGTGTGATGGATGGTGAAAATGCATTGTTATGCATTTATGCTACTACTGTCTTTACACTGGGGAACACAGGCTAAAGAGAATTACATTATGAAAACTCATCTAATTTATGCTATTGTCTTCAATGGTGATTCCAAATGTGGTTTGTTCATATTTATTTGTGTTTCATAGAATCACAAAATCATGGAAAGATTTGTGCTGGAAGGAACCTTAACTATTGTCTTGTTCCACATTCCCTGCCATAGGCAGAGACATACTCCATTGACCAGGTTTCTCAAAGCCCCCTTTATGTACTAGGACACTGCTATAAGGTCTCCCAAGGGACTTTTTCTTCTAGGCTGAGGTACACAGCTCCCTCAACCTGCCTTCATAGAAGTTCTGCGGAGCTCTGATCCTATTTATGGGACTCCTCTGGGTTTGCTCCAAGGAAGTCCATGTCCTTTTAATACTGAGGGCCCCAGACTTGGCAGTATCCCAGGTGGGGTCTACGAAGGCAGAGTACAGAGGGAGAATCGCCTCCCTGCTGGTCACATTTCTTTTACTCTAGCCCAGGATGTGATTGGCTTTCTGGGCTGCAAGTGTAAATTGCCTGCTCATGTTGAGCTTTTTGTGCACCACCACACTCGAGTCTTTCACCTAAAGGCTGCCCTTAATCAATTCTCTGCCCACACAGGATTTGTGCTTGGGATTGCCCTGACCCACATGCAGGACATGTAAAAATTTTGTAAATGAACACAAAGAAGTATGAGCTAAATACTGTGTATCATATATGTATGTATATGTGACATTTCTTCTCTACTGCCCAATAAAATGTATTTTGACTGTATATTCTGCATACTTGTTAAGTGCTGAAGATGTAGAATAATGCAAAAACTTTGAAAAGTTAGATAAAATGTTTCATTTAATTTCTTACATGAAGGATTAGAATCCAATATAAGAAATATAAATCTAATTATTTACAAAGAGTCTTTGAAAAATGAATTGTAATCTTTTTTCTGCCATTGACATACCATTTATATTTAAAAAGAAAGAGAAAAAAAACCCAGGAGCTACACTACCATTTAATATTTTGCAAAGGATTAGGGATAAAAGATCAATTACCATAAATATAGTAGAAGGTTACTGCTATCTGTAAAAAAACCTTCTATATGACACAAGAATTTGTTTTCTAGCATAAGTATAGATAAACTGTCTTTCCTTGGAATATTTTTTTTATGTTTCCTTGCAATATTATTGGACTAAAACAAGTCACCCAATTAGCTGGTTTATTCACCTATGAGGCAGCTAACTAGCATTCAATATTTTTAAAATTTCATTTATCTTTGTGCTGCAGCTCCAGCCACAAATTAACAAACACTTCTCTAGATCTACCACAAAGCCTTCAAAAGTAACTGATCAATTACCAAAGAGAATAGTACAACCTTGGACTCTCCAAGCAGATATCTGAGGTATGAACCTTCATATAAGAAGTAGAATTAATGGCCACAATGGAGAAGCAGCCTTTATAATTATTCATGTTGGAAATTTAAATAGCAAGTCCTTGACACTTTTCTTCAGATCACAGTACTGCCTCAAAATCTATCCAAAGATAAGGAGGGACATCAGCAGAGTTGCACAAAACTGTGATTCTGCTGAAGCAGTTGAAAAACTAGCAGCACTGTGGAACCTTTGGAAGCTTATTGTACTTGTTGCAGAATGTGGCAGAATTTCATGTCTGTCCAGCACAAGATGGAACTGAACATGTATCAGAGTTGTTCTATTTTTCATCTAAACAAGGATATATATATATATGTATATTAATAGAAGAGAGGGTAGTTTGGTGACAACAGCTTTCTCACTTTTTCAGAAGTTCATTAATTAAATTATTTTTGTTTTCAAATAACTCAGTAAAGCATCAGAAAAACACATCACACTTATTGAAATTGAACAAATTCCAATGAATGAGTTTTTGTCTAAAACTATGTCTTTTTTGAGACACAGTTTTTTAAGGTAATCTCTCTTAGAAGACAATGGCAGAATTCTAATGAACTGTTTATATTTTCAGTGCATGCCTAATTTATTTCCATGAACTGAATGGGTGTGTTCTTATGAAAGAAGTTATTAAAAGATAAAATTAATTTTCCATGGACCATTGGAAACCTCATTTGGTTCAAAAAGGCCAAGTTCAAGTTGCTGCACCTGGCTCAGTGCAACTCTCAGTATCAACACAGGCTGTAAGGAAAAGAGATTCAGAATAGAACTACCAAGAAGGGCTTGGCAGTACTGGTGGATGAAAGGCACAAATTGACCAGCAACATCCACCCACACACCAGAGAGCCAACCATGTTTTGGCTGTGTCAAAAGCTGCATGGCCAGCAGGTCAAGGGAGGTGATTTTGCCCCCCTACTCTGCTCACATGGGATCCCACCCAGAGTGCTGCATCCAGCTCTGGGGTCCCCAGGGCAAGAAGGATGTCAAACTGTTGGAATGTGTCCAGAGGAGGGTCAAAAAGATGGTTGGAAGGATGGAGCACCTATTAAAAAGGGTAAGAGAGCTGGGCTTGCTCAGGCTGGATAAGAGAATGTTCTGGGGAGGCTTTATTGTGACCTTTCAGTACTTAAGGTCTGTCTACAAGAAAGATGGGGAATGACTTTTTAACAGTCTTTTTGTGACAGGACAAAGAGAGATGGTATAGAACTGAAGGAGGGTCGGTTCAGAGCAGATACAACAGAGAAGTTTTTTACAATGATGGTGCTGAAAACAAAGGAACGTGTTGCCCAGAGAGGTAGTAGATGCCCCTTCCCTGGAAATATTCAAGGTCAGATTGGACGGGGCTCTGAGCAACCTCACCCAGTTGAAGATGTCCCTTCTTTTTTGCAGGTGGAGGTTGGACTAGGTGATCTTTAAAAGTCCTTTCCAGGCCAAACTGTTCTATGGATCCTATGAGGAAAATATACACAATTCTCCTATATGCAAAGACTTCAGAAGCATGGTAAGTAAATTCTCATTTCCTAAATAGTAATGTTGAGTATATCCAACTGGAACAAAAGTTTCCAACAATTCTTGAGTAGACAAGGGGAGGAAAGGAAACTAAGAAGAAATGGAACAGCTTTATTTTTCATCAAAACTTTTAATCTTATTCTCGGAAAGCAATTCCTAAAGGAATCTTCCTGTAGACTTCAATAAAAATCAACTGAACAGGCAATCAGTAAGAGCTGAATATCAAAGAAAAGAGAGCAAACAATCAGTTCTAGTGTTTTTTATTCAAAAACTTGCTTTATTTTATCCTGAGTTTCTTTTTAAATTAGGCTGAACAGTTCTAGGGAGCAATTTGCAACAGTGATTTAAGATATGAGCCTTAGTGTGGTGTTCCTTTCATGAATCTCCCCTTTCACTTCCTACATAAGCATCTTGAGCTAACATACGAACATTAAATTACTAAAAGAAGTTGTTAATTCACTTATTTGGTAGTTCTTGATTTCTTTACTGACTTGTAGCAATAAAAAAAGTAAAACAGATATATAGTACTAGACATAGTTCTTTACCATTTTCTGCATAGTTTCATGGTGATATAATAAAGAATTTTATTTATTTATTCTGTAAAGCTGAATAAAGGCTTTCTCAACTAATTATTAACAGAAACAATGGATAACATTCCACTATTGTTGTTCTCAAATGTATGTTTGAAGATGTTGGAGCCAAACAAAACTTTCAAAAGACAAACATACACCAGGGTGAAATGGACTTCAATTTCTTCTCTGAAATAAAGGTGTACACAATACTTTACTTTTGACCAGCACTGATTTTCTATGACACATGGTATCTTCTATAAAATATTTTTGTGAAAAAAATAGATATAGTCATGCCTTATTACTAGCTGAAAAGCATGGAAAACATATCTGGTAATCTCCTGTTAACAGAATACAGTATTTCTTTCATCAATCAAGTAAGTCAGAAAGTAGATCTGTTTGGTACCCTTTGGTACCTCTTTGTTCCATTTGGTTTACATAAAATCTGAGAGAAAATAGATAAACACCTTTTAAATTAGTTTTTCCTTACTTTCCTGATATAAGTGAGGCTTAATACATAGAAATTCTGTAAATATAAATGATTGAACTACACGTGAAAAGTAAATAAACTTAGTTTTCATGTCTTTGTATTTTTACATATTAAATAACAACATTGTTTTTGAGAATAGAGGAATAATAATAGATTTCATGGTGAAGGAGCATTTTAAATAAATACTTAAATCATGAGGAAGTAGAAGTTCACTTTGATGGAGAAAGTGTAATACTGAAAGAAAAATGAAGCTTATAAAGATAAAAGTTAATAAAACCTGCATACATTTAAAAAAGAATATAAAGGAAGTGGTTACACATAATGCAGACAAAACTACTATAAGCCTCTTAGATTTCAAATCCAATGGTATAAATGGGGTAGAAAAAATGGATTCTACATGTAATTTCTAGCCTCTTTTGCTACAAATATTCTGCATTCTTGAGACAAACTAAATACTATTGTGTTTCTAGCTCTATCAACAAGTGTCTTAAGATTCAAACAGATGTTCCTGGGTTTTTTGCCCATTGGTGCCAGTACTCATTATAACTTTGCCCAGAGGAGTAAGGGAGCTAATAGAGTATATCTGTAGCATTAACTTGCTGAGAAATGGACCATCTATGCCAGAGATTTGCTTCAGAGAACACAGACTTTTATTCAGATTTTTTCCCCATGATGCTCATCATAGATACCCCAAATACCTATGAGTCACTGAGGAATATAGATGGATAAAATACATAATGGACTGGTTTGCATTGTAGATAATTTCCCAAAGACACAAAGCAAATTTAAGAGTTTATATGCATACATTTTTAATTACAAATTTTTACAGCTTAAACATATTGGATTGCAAGCAAATCAAGATTCACTTACTCCCCTATGAGCCATCATAGTCAAGGAGTAAAATATTTTTTTCCCTGCACACACTAAAGGAATACAATAAAAAGTTCTTATTCCAATGATAAAAAAGTATTTTTTATTGTTCTACATTGTTGAAAGTGCTCACTCTAGAAAAAACAAAAAAAAAGGTAACTTGATTTTCAGCAGTAAATGGATGAAGAAGGATGCAACACATCAGTGATTAACTTGGAAAAGTCAGAGAAATATAGAAGTTTAGGAAGAATGACTGCAAAACTGTACACAAGATCCGTGGTAAAACTCATAAAAATAAAATATTTCTGTTTGCAGCCTGTGGTATCTGGAGGATACACATTTTCTTCTGTATATTCTTCTACCTAATATATACTGTGATTTTGTTTTGACCTGTAAGAGCCTGCACAGTTTTGGAGGGTTTATATAAGTGTTTATTTGTTTTATAAGTTGTTTGTTTTTGTAAATTTCACTAGCAAAAGATTGAGGTTGTTCAAGATTTTAAACCCTTTGTTTTAAACAAAACAACACACATCATCTTTGTGTCCTTTAAAATTACTTTTTAAGTTCTGTTCATGAATTATAGATTTCTATCAGTTCTCAGATAAAATATCCCATGTAACACATGGATAGCAAATTCATAGTGTTACAGGTTTTGTATATCTCCTGTATATATGCTACTTAGAATGCTTTCACATAAACAATAAACCTAATGCATAAGTATTTGTACCTTATTTGCCAAAAATATATAGGGTATCTTCAGGGCAAATATATTGAAGTGCATCTGCATCAGACTCTTTCCCTATGTTACGTGGAGATGACCTTTGTATGCCCAGGATTTCTGGGTGTTTGGAAACTCTAAATATCTTCTGAGGAGATGGGTAAAAGTTCAAAAATTCAAGGTTAAAGAATACCACGAATTCAACCTTCATGCAAATTCCAAGTGGCCAGTGAAGGTTTTAGAGATAGCTGAATACATTCAGAGCATTTGATTTATGAAAATACTCGATGTCTAAAACCTTTTATTAGCACAAGCTTTAAGAATTCTTATTTTTTAAAGAATAAGTGCCTTGTAAGGCGAGATGGAACTTTGATTGATGATTGTGTATAGGTCCATGACCAGACACTATTTTGCAGAAAGCATTCTACTTTTCACTTCTTAGAAAACCCTTTGTCTTACATGAAACATCTCTGGAAATTTACATGCCAGGCAAATCTCTAGCTCAGAGTTTTAATAAGATTGTATATGTGGCTGAAATTACGTGACATCTTCCCAAATATTTAGATTTTATTTCCCTGTCCAAAAGATCATTTCTCTTTGTAAGCAGCCCATGATTACTTTTGGAGGGGACCTAGTATGATGGACATCTGTTACAATTTTAATAATTTCTCAGAGAATAGAAGTATATAGGATCTTAATAATATTCTTTAAAAAAAATAAAATATATTAAGGATTCTGTCCTCATCCTCACAAATTAACAATTAAATAGAAAAAGAGCGTTTGAAAAATTAAGAATATTTTTCTTTTTTGTGCCTTTTTTTTTTTTACCAGAAGACTTAAATAATGCATATTTGGTTAGATGCAAATGTATATCCAGGAAATTACCCAAATAATCAAAGTCCAGGCTTTAATACTTTAAGTTGCTCCAAACTATTGTCTAACACTAACTGTGAAACTGATTTGGTACCCGTTATTACTGAGTTGTTACCTTCCAGTTCCCTTTTTTATTCCTGAGACTTAAAACCTTTTCACTTCAATATTTACTTTTAAATTTCTTAGAGTCACTAATGATCTGCATCCATGCAGAATCATCTCTTTTAATACCTTCAGTTCTCACTCTGTTGTAACCTATGTACATTTCCAAAGCTTCTTTCTCAGTTCTGCAAAGTTCTCAGTAAACCTAAACCAAGGTCACACTGCAGTTTTACATCTAACAATGCCTCGAGAGATGTCTCAGAGACAGCTGAGAGACACCTGGTGTTATGCCAGTAGAACACAGAATTGGATTCCCCAAATACCATACACCAAAATACTGCCATATGAAAAGATCATGCATCCAGACAGCTTGGGAGCAGTATGTCCTTCCTGAGGAAATTCTAATAATTCACATGATGCACATGATTAGCTTATACACTTTTAAGTTATAACAATCAGGCACATATTTCAACAGCTACTAAAAGCTTAGGTGTAGCCTGTGTTTGGTTCTGAACAAAACTGCATTTTCTGAGTGTCAGAACATTATTCCAAGGTAGCAGCTTCCAAGAAAAAAACAAAAAACTCAAAAACCCTTCTAGTTTCTAGGCATTATTGAGTACAACTACCGTGCACTATTGACAATAGCTACAATATTGGTAGAATTGCTCGTTTTGAACTAATTTGGAACCAAGAAAAATCTGGCATGGTCAGCCTCCAGAGATGTGAACCTTGTTTCTCTCTAAACCTTCTCTCATTCTTCAAGGAAATGGAGATATTACTCCAGTACTAGCTAGTAACATATAACTCTAAAGTAAATATAATATTGAAAGAAGTGGAAGAGCATGGTTGTCATATTAAGCAGGTCCTACTAGTGTCAGTAGGAGCTATTTCTTTGAGTAATCTGACTATTTTAATCAGAGCTTTTTGTAACACATGATACAGATGTGTCATGTTGTTTCTTAGCCTATCCACCCTCTGTGACTGAATTACTTGCAGGGAATATTTTGTCCTTGCAAAAGTCAGGTAGGAGCAGTATCTGTAGTTTGAAAACTCCAAGGACAGCAGGAAACAAAGCAGGAAGTTTTTGGTGGTGGGGTTGTGGGGTTTTTTGTTTGTTTGTTTGTTTTGGGGGGTTTTGTTGTTTGTTTTTGTTGTTTTTGTTTTGTTTTGTTTTGTTTTATCAGCTGAAATCCATCAGCCAGTTACATCAGGGATTCTGAGTAAAAGCTCTAAGCATGTGACTAGCAGTTGTGGAGAAAGATTTCGAGTGCCTACAACAAACTGGTACAAAGCACTTTAGAAAGAAGTGCTATTCTTTTCCTGCTCTCTTTCCTCTGAAATCTAGCCCAGCTTTTACAAGTAGGGCCTGTGCTGGGAGCAAATAGTAATCATTCCACATCCAAGGCAATGAGTAAATCCTCAGGGGAGCTAAGGAACATATGTGAAAGCAATTGCTGTGACTCCTTTTGAAAGGTTACAGAACGCATTCCCCTAACACCCTGTCATTCTCTGTTCTGCTGACTAACATAGAAACAAGTGTGGGACTCAGTTGTTCCCTTCCTTGCCCACCCCTCACACTCTGCCTTATGCTTTCCACCCTTTCTGAGCTCATCAAAGCCCTGGAGTTTGTGACAGCACTTTGCTCGAGGCAATGGCTGCTAGCAGGCTCTCTCCTGTGCTCATGTCATGGTAGGACTGTATATTTAATATCTTCACTCTGTGCAAAATATCCCCAAATTAAATACATGTGTAAAATTATTTGTTATATTGAGAAAAATATCACTTTAATGACACAGAAAACATTTTTCTGATTTGTCACTGTACATATTGAGCAAGGAGCAAGTTTTTGTCTCCACCTACTTCATTAAAATAAAATTATAACACAAGATGTCATAATGTCTGTTATTCTAAGAAAAAATTAATTCCATGGAATTAATGACTGAGTTTTTTCCTTGCTGTTTTGAGCCAGTTGGCTGTCAAACCCAGTGAAAAAACTCCACAAATCAATCAGGAACTTATTATATTTTTAGCAAAAATGGTCATTGGTCAATCTTTTTAGTTAGTTCTTCATGAAAAAAATGAACTTTGTTAGTGGATGTTAAAAATAGTGGAAGATGTCTTTTGATTAGAGCTATAATTGCCTAGAAGATTGCTGGAATTTGCTTAAAAGGGAGACTGAAAAAACAATTTTAGATGACAAAAAAAAATAGTCATAAAACTATTCAGTTTAAAGGTTCTGGCAATTTTTGAATTTTTCTTTTTTAATCTTCAACTAAAAAGTCTCTCTGTTTTTTTCTAGTTTTCTCTGACATCTACTTCATTTAAAGAACAGGATTGCAATAGCAGGGACAATGCAGACAACAACAAGAGGCAAACTAGTTGATAAGTTACTAACTTTAAAGTTTCAATATTTTCATTCTGAAACAGAATATGAAAATGAAGGTATGTGCAGAATTTTGGAATAGAAAAAAAAAGGAAGCAAGGAAGAAGTAAATTTTATGAGCATCCTAATTACAGGAAGGTAGGTATGTAAGTTATATTAAAACAGAAAGAAAGTGTTATTCAAGGCACTTTGAGCAGTCTCAGACTTCAAAGCAGTATTCACTATTCAGTTTTGCATCTGGGCATCTCTTTGGTACCTGACCTTGGTCCATCAAAATCTGAGTTTTGAAAGTCACTCAGAGATGAAAATGTAAGGCAAATAGATAGATAAGGCAAATATAGAAATAATTCTTGTGTGCTTACTAGCACTTTTAAACAAGACTTATTTAGAATCAGCTTACTGTTTTCTTATTTACACTTCTTAACCTTGTGTTCTTTCATATCCATAAAACATGATTTCATTGTGGTATGATGTTCTTTTCACAAATGTCATGACATTTGTCCTCCAGGCTGATTTCTATTCACTTCCCTCATTAGCATTCCTGCTTGGAGGCTGTCCATGCTCTTCTCCTTATTCCTGTGCCAATTCGTGACACCTGGCCACAGTAACCTTTCAAATGGTTTAGGATGTGGAATTCCCTAGGTTTAGGATAATTTCAATATGCAGTTAAAGTTATGTACGTTTGGACAGATGCCCAGGTGTTTTTGAGGCTCCATTCTCATTTATAATTTAAAAATCCTGAACTACTTTTACCAAATATGATAATATTTATTCAGATTTGATTCTTCAAGAGACAGACACAATTACGCAAAGAGAGGCACAAAGGCAGAGATACAAGAGAGTTGTCAGGACAGGAGGGACACCAGAGAGGAAGAAACATGGAAGAAAAGCAAAATAGGTACCCAGATCAGGGCAGGAGGAAAAGCAGCCACCCCAAAACAGACAGTGAGGAGGCTGAGGAGGAGGTATGGCTGCGAAGGGACTGTAGCTGATGGAGGAAACCACATCAGCAACAGAGCAGAACCTGCACTGAACTCAAGCTCCTTCACTGCCCCTCGCCAAAGTGATCGGGTATGACATGAGACACCAGGAACTAGGGAGGAAAGGTGTTTTCCAGATATTTGTTTACTCGATTCTTATTTATTTTTCAGAATTGGAAATAAAAAGTTTGCTAATAGGCAATTAATTAAATTTATTGAAGTTCCCTTCTTGAAATACATTTTTGTCTCGTGACAGGTCTTCAGCCCTTTTGAAAAAAAAATGTGTAAAACTTCAGAAACTGATGTAATGCTTTCCTTCTGTAGATTTATTTATTTTTATTTTTTTTTTTAGAAATAATGATAAGATCCTCTTTATTACCAATTATACAAATAATATAGTGATGAATTTGGAACAAATGGTTAAAATGCATAAAAGTAAGATCACTAGATCATTTTATTAGATCATTTATGTAATTGACATAAATAGATTCACTAGTCATATCCATAATTAAACATGATTTTCATTTTTCAGCAAATTACATTTTTAATGTGCAATACCCTCTCTGTCTTTATCTCATCTCATGGCTAGCATTTATTTCTACAAATTATAAACCTTCTCTTTTATTGTGTGAATTATTTTTGAGTATGTAAAAATAAATCAGTTAATGAATTAACAAGATTTTTGAAATTAGATACTCTCAAAGATATTAAAGTGTTCTCTTGTTTGGAGTGTACTTTCATACCTTGTAACAATGTGATAGACTCCCCAAACTTGTTGGCCAGTGACTTCAAAAGAAAGCAGATTCTTTTTAATCTAACTAGTATTTATCATATATTTACTCTAATCCCCTGTATTTATCCCATAAACACAGGCTTTCGGATAACTTTTCTGGTTTTGTTTTTTTCTTAATGTGCTTGATCTGTTCATTCCTCGATCTGGTTACTTTCAGAATTTTTTAAAATACAGCCTTACCTCTTTATTTCTGGATATGTAGGCCTCCTGCTGTACCACTATTTTCATATCTACTGACTAACCTGAAGACATAATTTTATACGTGTTTTCTGAGACAAAAAAAAAATATCAAGAGATTATGAAAATAATGTCTGCTCTCCTCGACACTGATAAATAAGAGGTGCTTATGTGAATAAGACTTATGAGAAATGTTTTCAGATAGGGGTCAAGAAATCTCTTGATTAAAGTCAGTAAAACAGAATGATGCTTGGGAAATGCCCTTTAAGGTCAGTGGAACTACAGCCTAGATAGCCAAGAGCATATTTCAACCCTAAATTTACTGTGACCTGCTGAAGAGTTCTCCCTGCAGTTAATTTTGTATTTAGTGTCTGGAGTTGATTTATATACAGACTGTTGTAGAGTTCTCTAACAAAATATTTTATATTTATGTTCTTCTTAAGAGCGATTAGAGATGAACATCTGTGTCCTACACAAATTATGTCATTATGAAATTAACTTTCAAAAGTCCATAAGGAGATATAGTAGCTGCAACAGCTTGCTTATTCATAACAATATGGTGACCCAGATATCTGAAAAGGTAGAGTTGTTTACCTTTCTTCTTCTTGGCATGTGTGTCAAACAATACATAAGGAAGTGTGTGCAGAAATATGACAAACTATAAATTATAGACAAAATAAACCTATATTTTCATAGTATTGTTATATAAGGTGAACGTAGTAATTAATATGAGAGATGTACTGCTAAGTTGTTAGGAAAACCAGACTACCTACACGGGTCTACATGCATAAAAGAGCATTATTTGAGAGTCTGACCATATGTATAATTGAAAAATTAGATGTTTATCTACTTTATTTAATCAGAGGAATCAAGGCTAGGATATATTTGTCCTATTCAGCTTTGTGGTTTGACAAAACAAAAATTTGATAGTCATTTATTAGCAGCTTCCCATTAGAAGAATGGCTGCGCATGTGAAGTATGAAACTTAAGATGAAATATCCATCTGTATTACTTTAGCTCAAGCTGATTATAGAATGTTCTGCTTCTGGGAGCCATCTGATTTAGACATTGCACGAGAAAGAGAGAGATCTGTCACAACACTGCAGTTTTTGACACAGAGGAATAAAGATAACAGTGGAGCAAAGTTAAGGTGAAAAATCCCTGTGACAATGTGTTCCTTTCAAAAGAAGTTTGCAAATTTCTGCATTTAAATGGTCATGTTTATCACTAGTTTTCGATCTTTGTGACTTTCATTGGTAAGCCTTTTCAATGGCAACTGTGTCTATTCATAATGTTATCACTTAATAATTCAAATTTTTTTTTGTGGCACATGCTCATTTTACCCTTTTTTTTTTGTTTGGTTGCTTTTTTATGAGGTATCAGTTATTTAATGCTTCACAAATTCAGATAATATTATCTGTTTCACAGAAGTAAAAGTGAAATAGTCACAAATCTTTCATGTGTGTCCACACTAATTTTAGATAGGGATATAAGCTAGCTGTCTTTTACCAAGGCTGACTACTGACTCTGTGAGACAGCAGGGTTTAATACTCTGTCATTAAACAAAGAGTTTCTGTAATGATTTGTATCTACAAAACATGTCTAGAACTCTACTTTTCAAAATAGGATTTTATATTATACAGTTCAGAGAGGAAGAGAGTGCAAAAAAATCAACCCAAACATTTTAGACTGACAAACTCTTGAATATTGTTCCCAGCTTTAACTCTTGCTATACCAAGAATCTTACAAAGTTAGAAGGATACATGCCAAAGTTGTTGACAAAGCTGCACTACCTTGATGATTATTGGAATCTTCCAAACCTATGTGTAAAAAGAAGCTAGATCATTGAAAACTCACAGCAAAACATCTCACTGTAAGTGAATGAGAGTTTTCACAAGAGTTCCCTTACCATAATAAGGTCCACTGTTTTGTAACACTGCTGTGCTCCACTAGGAAAGATTATTACTACGGAAGATAGAAAAGAAAATAATGTCAGTTGCATAAGTCATAAATATATTTGCAGTACCCTCAAAGATGTGGCATAAAATATATTCTAAATTGAGCTACATTGTATATATGTTGGTGGGGTGTGGAAATGTCTAGACAAGAAAAAGCAGAACCTGAGGAAGAAAGAGTTCTGCTTTTGTGAATACAATGACACCATTGTGCTATAAGCAGATGCAAAGCCTTTCTTCTTGTTGCAAATCAAGGAGTAAACATTGCAGCCAGTTGACTGCAAATGATTAAATAAACAGAGCCATTTCTCTAAAAGCTCTTAAATAAAATACTGTCAAATGAATAGCAAAATAACCCAGAACATCTGCAATTTGCCTAGAAATTATTGTCACATTGTTAGGAGGATAAAGTAAAAGTTTCTTTAGGCACAGCATGGTCCAACAGAAAATTTTGTTTCCTGTGCATGGGCTCCAAAATTGTCTTCAAAGAAAAACTGAGATACAAGTAAAGAAATTTCTATGAGCTGTCGCAAAATTCTACTCTTCAGACTGTATAAGCACTCAGAATAGAGATTCACAATTTGGTCCCAAAGCTAAGAGAATCAAATGAGTAGTGTCTAGGGCTAAGCTATACATGCAGCAAAAAACAGATAAGACTTACAATTGGAAAAAGGCTCTTTTAGGAAGGACAGGACAAGAAGACTAGAAAGTGGAGTTTCTCTTTATGTGAGACAGCAGCTGGAATGGATGGAGTGAGTACATGGAGCCCTGCCTGAAATATAAGACAAATAGTAACTTTGAAAAAGATGATAAAGTATTTAATTTAGGGACGTTTTCAGGGGCTAAGTAGATTTTTTCCCCTTCTTTTTTCAGTTGTTATTGTTATGTATTTTATTTTGTCCAAATAAACTAATAGTCAAATGATGAATACTGTTGAAAACTGATGAATACTGTCAAGACTGTTTACCTTCATCAGTCAAAAATACTCAACACATATGAATAGGATTTTTTTTCCTTTTTAAAATTATTGAGACATAATCTTACTTCTTACATTATAGAATTATTGAGTTCAGTGCTAAAGTCAACATTTTGCAAAGTTTGACCATTAAAATTTTACCTGCAGTTCAAATCTACAAATTTCAATTGTAGAGTTTGTTGGCTTTTCTTCTATCATCTCTAACAACTGATAATTTTTGTTTCTTAGATGCTGCGAAAGCTTTTTGTAGTCCTATCAACAGTTTTACTCTGTTTTTGAAGGACCTTGCTAGCCTAATCTTTCTTCAGTTTTTCAAACTTTTTATCAATTTAGCTCTGCCTTCTGAATTTTTTAAAATTTTACTGTCTTTTTAGCAATAAAAATGTGATAAGAAAAAATAAAACAATTTGAGGAATTTATTTTACATGCATAAACATGCAAATATTAAATTATAATCATAATTTGCACTTAAAACAGCATTACATTTCAGTGAGTAACAACTGAAAAAGAAATGAAAGCATAATTAGCTCTACTGTGTTCACATAGCGTAAAAAAATAAAGAAATTTTAGATTTTTCTTTAGATAAATAAATATATAAAATTTTCTGTTGTATTCTTGTTTCTACTTGTAACAATGTTAGAGTGAGAACAGATTTAACATACAACTATTCTTAAAAGCATCAGTCTCATGCTTTACATTGTGAATCATTTCCTTGCAGATAAACTCTTTTAGTGCTTCTGACATGTAAGGACTCCCTGTCCTGTTATCTTTGCCTGAATGCATGGAAAATTATATTACATCAAAATATATATCTACATGCAAAGTTTTGACATTATAGAAGGAGTATTTCAACATACATATATTTCTAATAATTATAATATTTACCCATATAAAATTTCAGCTGAACATAAAGAATTTACATGGACAATCTGCAGATTGGATAAATGGCAACCTCTTCACATAAAAATTTTTCTTTTTTTTTAAAACATGATATCCAATTTGGCTGGTTTTTTGACTCTTACTGCTTTTTTGATTGAGCATCAAACGGCTCAGCATCCCCTTGTCATGATCTTGTGTGTGCAAAATGGCTAGTCTAGAAAGAGACTGTGTTGTAATTTCCTGGTCAATGCAGAATTAAAAAATTCTGTTTATAATTTGGTAATCAGATAAAACACAGAAATATTTGAAATAACAATATACAAAAGTTTAGTGCTAATAGGCAAGAAAACTACCCCTGAAAGGATTACTAGTGACTGAAACACCATTCTGTGGCACAGTGAGGAATTATCTGCACACATATTGATAATCTAATCTTCCATCTGTTCCTGTTTTGCTTGACAGGACACAACACATATGTAAAGAGATGATACATTTTTTTCTGTTTCAAGTATTTTCGTCTGTGGATAGTATCTACAATATCTCTCAAGGTGATCTGTTATCTGTCTTCATTAAGATAGCATCAATTGGTAATGAAAGTTTTATCTTCATGAAGATCTCTGACCTCATTCTTCAAGAGAAACTTTTGATTAGCTACCAAGTTTCCTTGGACTTAGCACATGGGAATTATGTCAGAATTTATATCATAATCTAAATATACTTTTTACAAAATTGATTTGTACATTTGTTCTTGTGGTGGAAATAACAAATATGAATAAAATATTTGATATCTTCCCCAGCAAATAATCAGCAATTCTTTTACATAGGCATACGAAGTATTTAAATAGTGGAAGAAGCCTTGTACTGATCACAAAAAACCTCTTTGTTTAGGAGAATTTTCCTATTGATTTTGTGCACAGTGTGTATTCTGAGAAATCACCTGGTCATTAATTTTAGCAGTATGACTAGAAAATATATTTTTGTTATATTCTACACTGCCTTATGCTATGGGGCTCTAGTACAGTGTGCGTTGTTTTACTAAAGCCACAAGATAGTAGTAGAAGTGATATCACTAATGAGATAATTGTACCAGAGCTAGTCACAGAATCACAGAAAGGCTTGTATTGGGAGGGACCTTAAGGATCATCTAGTTCCAACACCTGTGCCACAGGCAGGGACACCTTCCACTAGACCAGATCACCTAAGAGTCCCATTTAACTTGGCCTTGCACAGTTTCAGGAGTAAGGCATTTACAACTTCACTAGGCAACCCGTTCCAATACCTCATCACCCTCACAGTAAAGGATTTTCTCCTAGCATGTCATCTAGAGCAGCCCTCTTTCAGTTTCCAACCATTGCTCCTTGTCCTGTCACTGCCTGCAGAAGAATACTGTCTGCTTCCTTTTATAAATTCCTGTAATATACTGGAAGGCCACAATGGGGTCTTCCCAGAGCAGCTTTGTATTAATTTTTTCAAGACAAGGATATTCTGCCGGATGTTTGTTTTTATTTTGCTGTCAGTATTTGAATGTTAGTAACACTTTTTGCAATATGTGAATATTAGGAAAGCAGTTTCCTAAAATTAAATCACCCAAAAATATTGTATAATATACAGTCAAAATAATTGCAAAATAATAATTGGATTCAAATGCAAGATAGTGGGTTTTTTTATCTGCTGTGCCACCCACAAAGGTAAAATTTCTCAGCCATTCCATGTTTTGCTATATTTGTTATTTTATTATCTCAGAAAGTTAGCTATTGACATGTTTATGCAAAATGCAAATGCATTTTAGAAAATTTGATATTTCTCTAGATATCTTGATATTCATTGCAGTCACTAGCAGTTTTAAAAACATAAACATTGAACAGAAAAGATGTCTCAGCTTTAACAATATGATGTAGAAATTCAGTATATATTGTCTCTTAGATAATGTTACCAAATAGGAAGTTTTTGTTCCAAAAAAAATCAACTTTGGATTCAACTTCGGTTGAATTATATTTTAAGTATTTTTCATATGTATATGTTAAATCCATCCCAATCTGCTATAATTAGCAAATAGGATGAGATGATCTCCAAAAATGGATAACCATAACTAACTAGCTAAGAAGCACAGCTCGCTTTCCCTGTTATCGATGTCACTATCAGCTCCCTGCACATGGAGACTATTATTGCAACTGTCATAGAATTAAATGAAATCTATCCAGCAACATCTGGCTCTTCAGAAGAAAATATGAATAATTTCACCAGCTTTCCCCATCTCTGCCTGCTTATTCTAATTATGATGTAATGGAGGACATCAGCAGGCTGTGGACTTGGTGATTAACCCAGGGCAGATGAGAAATAGGCGTAGTGAGATGAGCAAGGAACACAGATCAGCTGAATTAATTATCTTTTTTTCTCAAGGCTCTTAAATACAGCAGTGACCTTGTGATGGGAAACAGTAAGTTACACTTGAACCCATTTAGGAGGTCAGACATTCCACAATACATTACAGGAGCTAAATTCTTGTTTTTCAATTCAGTTACACAGAAAGGAGTATTAGGTATGCATATAAAATGTACAAAGTATATATATATGTGTGTGTCTGTGTGTGTGTATATACACACAAACTTTTCAGGCCTTTATGTCTCTAATACAGTGATAAACCTTTACCTTGTTCACTTTCTCTTTTCATTAATTAACCTAAACACCATTTCCTCCCTCGTTTGGTTCCAGTTCTGATTAAAAATCTGTCTGCAGTTATTGAAGTAATATGGAAAATAATATGACAATATAGTGATCAGGAGAAGAAAACCAAAATACCTTCAAATATTATTTCCAGTCTCCACGTATAAGTGCAGACACATCAACAAAATCACACTTTTCAAGTATATTCACTTGCATTGCCTGGTGTTTTAAAGATTGTAGAGCTCATTTAATTCAGATTGCAGACACATCCAGTTTCTTGCCTGAAAAGTTATCACTATAGAGCAATTGTACTAATGATCCTAGATTTATTCTGGTTGCATTCTATGTTGCCTACACTAAATTAAGCAATTCAGTGCAAGACACTAATCCACAGTGTCATATTTGGCATCATTAGTTGAAACTTTGTGATCAAAGCAGTTGTAATAGAATGGGGAATCTACGAAACAACATAGTTTCCTATACCGCTTAGTTTAAAGACAAAGTAAGAAACATCCATCACAATAAAGACAAAGAGTAAACAAGGAGAATAAATCCGGCTCATTAAAATGAAGAATTTAAAGGGAAGCTGTAAGGGTTTCACAAGGGAAATGCCAGTTGTGATCATCAGTGAATATTTGGGGAGGAAACAAAAAAAAACCCTTCAAATGTTTTTACCACGAGCAGGGCTCTTTCTGCTACTTCAAGTCAGTGTAACCTTTCAGTCGAATTATTAGATGGAAATAAATGTCATAGAACTTAGCAATTTTGTAGTGCCAGATGCTGTTGCAACAATTTTTTTTTAGTTTAGATATTGAATTGTGACTTCAAAAGTACTTGTAAATGCAGTGGTGGAACATGCTTTCATTTGCCTATTTATTTTTACTGACTTGATTTTTCTGTCGTCCATATGGGAAGGTAGCCTTTACTGGAACCAAAATTTTCTCCTCAGGTTTTAGTGTGCATATATGAGTATTAAAGTCAAGTTTTTTACTTGGTTCTGTATGTTATGAGGTGGATTGTTATGTCCATTGCAAACAGGCTAGATTCAGAAAGGAACTCTATTACCTGCAAGTGAGGAACTACCACAACCATATTTTGATCTCTTGGCAAGGAATCCTATATCTAGAGTCGATGACAAGATTCAAAGTTTAAAAATATTATTTAACAAGCCCCCTAGCTTAGTACTGACATAAAGTCACTCAACAGTATTATGCTAAGGACAGTTACCCAACAGTATTATACTCAGGACATTTTAAAATTCTTTTTCAAGAATGTAAAGAATACTTAAGTCCAAGATGCATTTCTATCACCGTCTTTTCCCCTCTGTACTTCCTTGGTTTTAAGCACAATTGAAAAAAACTAAAACAAGCGAAAAGAAAAAAAAAATCCCAAATCACTCAAGGAAACAAACAAAAAAGAAAACTAACAAAACAGCAAAAAAACCCCCAACAAAACCCAGACCTAAACGTTTATCATCATTAATCAAAAAGAATTTCAACAATGAAAGCCCTTTCAAATATCCTTGAATTTGGTGACTAATTATTTTTCGCTATTTGTTATCACTTGCAGTAATCAAGCTACCTCAGAAATCTAAGCATACCAGAGACAAAGAGCTTCTTTGACCCTATTTTCTCTTACTACAATGAATCTTGGTAATTTCAAGGGTCTGAGAAACTGTGGTTATTAGAATATAACACAGATAAATTACTGTTAGCTTCCTTGAGTGGCTAGTAGCCTCTATATAACTGAAGCTGTTTACATTTAATTTACTTAAGCTGATGTGAGAATAACAGTAGCCTGAGAACTGCTATTGGACCTATTCAGACAATAAGACTGAACTTTTCCCTGCTGACACTATTTAAAACATGGGGGAATTAAATTCCTGAAGAAAAATATAATGCTGTATTACAAAAATGCAAACCCTTTTTCTTCTTTACTTTATATGAAATAAAGAATATTGATCTGTCTTGAACTGTCATTTTGTGGCATTTTCACCAATTTGAAACACAAATCTAAATTGCAGTTCTGTTTCGCCTGAAAAGCTTTAGTTATGAATTGCTGTTTTCTTATTTATTAAAGGAGGATACCAACATAATTTATTGTTCTTACTGTCAAGTCAACATCTGCTGAATAAAGAGTCTAATAACTCTCTGAAAGAAAAAATGCAAGTACATATGTGAAGTTATTTGTTAGAAAATTAACTTCTGGAACATTATACTTAGTTTGCAATCTAAGTTTCAGGTGGGAGGATACCACAGTTTTTCAGGCTTGAATCATAAGGAAATTTAAAAATTAAATAAAAAAATAATGACTAGTCATAAATATAATTTGATGATACCCAGAAATCACATCTGAAAAAATTCTCTTTTCTTAATGTAGGAATCATTAAAAAACCCTGCAAATAATATTGTAATTTTGATTTATATTTGTGAGAGGGCTTGAACTCCTGACACTTTCAATTTTTTACGCTGTTAATTTAAGTAATATGATAGAGGACAAGTCAGATAATCATCTGATGTTTCAGTTAAAGTGAAAAACATGGCAAGAGTTTTTCCATGAAGAGACTCTCTGGAAAAAGAGCAATACATTTTGTTTTTCTCAGTTCTTCCTATCTATGCAACAAAAGATAGGTTTCACAAAAGGTAATATGAGAGTTTAGTTTGGAAAAGCACAGCTTGAGCTTTGGTGAAGCTCTTATACTTGTATCGGATTGGCAATATGGTTTTCAGTTTTGTGATCACAAGTTTTTTCTCTGTCTCATTTTTTAGTGAAAAGCCCTGCTGTTTACTTCCCACATATAGCAAGTGTTATGTCCCCCTAGGCTGTAATATTAAACATCCTGACATACACTTGTTTCAGTTCCCTGGATGGTGCTTTAGACTGAAATGGGTTTACTGGGTTTGCTCCAAGCTTCAGTAAAATAATGTCTTTGAGTCTTTTCCACATGTTGTTTAATTAACATCTAAATTTTTTAAAGAACAAGCAGGAGGTCAAAACTGGATATTTTTTATAGAAAACAATTAAGCATTGTTTAAGATTTAATGAACTAGTATCATCAGTGTCAACTCTTCCCTTACTAAACGAACTTTACTATTTATTCTGCTGAAGAAGCTAATATATTAATGAAGCAGTGATCTTTTCAGGAATGGCTAAGTCCTTGAAAAATTGCAGTTGTATTTGTTTAATTTCAGTTTTGTTTGTTTGGTTTTTTTTTTTAATATTGTTTTATGTTATTCAATACAAGAAGTGTGAGTTGAATCTACCAAGAACAAAAGCTTTGAAAAAAAACCCCAACCTTTGAGCTGAAGGATACAGAAATTTCTTTAACAACAATTTTTGATTTTGTGAACTTAATGAAAGGATAATGCATCCCTCCCCTTCCCCTCAGCTGCCTCTTAGCATATACAACCTCATAAAGTGACAACAGAACCAAATGTACCTGCCAAGGACTCACATGAGGCTGATATTTAGCCAGCCTGGGTGCTATTCCCTATTCCTAATCTTTAGTCTCCCTGAGTGCCAAAACACGTCATTTGGAGTCAGATCAACTTTCCATGTTTGCACGAAACTCCAGGTTTAAGGCACCACTCATTGCTTAGGCCAGGTAAAGATATTTTGTCAGCTAAAGGTAGTCCTCTAGCTTAGAGCTAAGCATCATATATTACTTGCACATACTCTTACTGCAGTCTCTTCCCATTCCCAGTATCTCTTTCCACAGCCTCCCATAAATTCAGTAGAAGGGTGTCTTTGCAGACATTTTATAGTCTTCAGGAATACGTTACAGAAAATATGCATATTATCAATAAATATGCAAATCTTGGTATTTCCAGAGATGTGAATGTCAGGATTGTACTGTGTTAATTTTGGTATAAAAAGTGGCAGATATTTTCTTAATAAGTTCAAAGAGCTGACCACTTCTGTACTATCATGGCTTTATCTAAGGCTACACGTGCAAATGTAGGTCATATTTTCACTTCCAAAACTAATATGCAGTAGCAAAAATTTCCACTGTGTTTACAGAAGCCACAGATGGTTCCTACTTATTTGAAGTATATGTACTGCCTGCTATCTCCCTTTTAAAAGGCACTCGCTTGAGAAGAAAATAGGGTTTCTTTTATACTTGTGTGGTCTGCTGCAACAGTAGTAGAAGTATCTTGTGGTAAAGGTAAGCACCAGTTCAGAGAAATTGTATATTTAGTGAGACGAAATGCTCCAGGACAGAGTGGAGTCAACCAAAAAGAAAAAGAGCAAGAAAGAGGTCTTAGTATTTGCCAAAACTATATTCTAAGATCAGAAATATGGACTGACTTCCAGTCAGTGTAACTCAAAGAGATTATTTTTATTAAAAGTTCTTTTGTCTCAGTTCTGTTCTTAATCTGAATTTGATCTGTTATCTTAGTTTGTGTTTTAAATAAAAAGTAGCTATTTTCTTGTTTGTTTTGGGGGTTGTTTTTCATGTGTATGTGCGGTGAATCCCATAAGGAAAAGGCACAGAAAGGTCTACTTAACAATCTGTCCAACTCAGATTTAATTTAATAATGAAATTTTATAATTTGTTCCATCACAACCAGTTTGTTCACATGATATTTACAGACCTCAAAAATTTTTCATGCAGTTTTCAAACACTTTTCAAAACCTTTGCTCATCAAATATGCCAGAAAAAAATAAATAGGAAAGGAAAAGATGTACTTTCATGCTATTTCCAGCAGTAGGCATTCAGTGACGGTAAAACTCGGTAATTGCCGTATAGCTGTAGTAATCTGTAGAAAAGATGAGTTAAAATAGTCCTTATTCATGTGTCACTGTTTGCTAAAACACTCCTTCTGTAAATCTGATCTACTTCAGTACAGGGCTTACCAAAGAATTTACAAATCCAAATCTTCCATGATTTCCTCAAATCAGCTTCAGGTGTCCTCTAAAATAGAACTGCAGGTAACAGGTGTTGTTAGGCAGCTGTGTGCATAGGTGTGCACTTGGACACGATCCTTCTAGGTCACCCAAAGCACTCTTGTAGCTAGGCATCACTTACAATCCTACCCTTTTGTTCCGTTATCAGAGCCATGCTAATGTTTGCTGACTAAAGTTTACTGAAACTTCGCACCTCTACCTCAGTGCCCAAAAGGATAAACAGTAAAAAATTTAATTGGCTATCCACAATAGCAGTCTTTCAAAGAGGAACGAGAACTACAGTGTTAGTTCCGTTCTTTTTGAGTTTATTAATTTTTTTTTAATGTTTTCCAGAGAAATCAATATTACTTCTTATTAATACAAAATAAAGAGATTCCCCCACTATTATTTTAAAGTCTTCTGCATACTCTCTGCTCATTTCCCTTTGTTCTGATGTTTCTGTGACTCATTTATCTCTTACTTTCTAACTCTTTAAAAATCACTGCCTACTACTTCTGGTCTACATCTTTAATACAGATTTGTGCATTGTTAATGCAGCTGCTGCCTTCAAGGATATGAATATTCATATGCAGCTCTGGAATCTCAAGGAGATAAATGTAGTTTAGTAAAAATCAAATTTCAACCTTGCTGTGACCTCATCTGTGTGTTGCAGTTATCACTGAATAACTTAACCTGACACCCCTGGATAAGTTGGGCAATTATATTATCATATAAAAGCTCCAGCTGAAATCACTGTGTGAGGCTATCATAGAATTTGTGACCCGCTGCTAATTTGTGTGTCTATTTCATTCCTAAAACTGATTATTCCTAACTGCTGAAAAAGCAGGACTGAAAAAGAATAAACTGGACTAGTGTTTAGTCAACTAGTTATGTAGGTCCTACAGTTGCCACAGACAAAATTGTGAATTTATGTTTCAATATTAAGACCATCCAGAAATATTATTTGAAATACATATTGGCTTACTTAATTACCCTGTTATTGACTATTGTAAAATCATCACGGAATCAAAACAGAACCAAGCTGCATGGGAAGATATGTGACATAAGATATGTGACAATCGATGACAGTTTAGGGCCTTGAGCTTGCTAGCATATAACGAACATGCTCTTAGTCTGAAATCTCATGTCAAGCATCTGTAGGAAGTGCTTTAAAGAAAGATGGAAGATTGTAACTGAGGATGGCAGGCCACAGTAAGATTATAGAACAATGTGAAATGCAGTAGTGATATAATAAATCAGATATTATGGTGAAATGCAGTAGTGATATAATTAATCAGATATTATGAAAATACAAGAATGATTAAAAGGTCCTTGAATGAGTCCAGACAAGGGAAAAAAAAGTTGGTAAAAGGGCTGAAAGGAATGTTTGGTGAGGAGAAGCTGAGAACTTGGGGCTTGTCTAGTTTGGTGGAAAGGAGGCTGAGGAGCGACCTCACTGCTTTCTACACATTCCTGAGGTGGGGGAATGGAGTCCCTGGGATCCAGTGATAAGACAGGTGGGAATGGTTCAAAACTGCACTGGGTGAGATTCAAACTGAACACTAGGAAGCATTTCCTCATCAAGAGCGTGGTCAAACACTGGAAAAGGCTTCCTAGAGAGATGGTTGATGCCTCGAGCAAATTTATGAAAAATTACATTACTCAGGCTTGTCTGTCATTGAATTATTGAATTATTGAAAAAAAAGAGTTGATAGAATGAAATTATTATGCAAATAAAGTGTGTTTAGTGTTATATTTTAAAAACTAGATATTCAGAAAAATGCTATATACACTATAAAATACCATGTTGAAATAATAAAGATACGAGGAGTCATTTAAATCTAAGAAAATAATTGTATCTTGAAATGCTTAAGAAATTAGATAAAGAAAAATTTAATGAAAATTTCTATTTGAGCATATTTTCTTCTTTCTTTCATTTTTCCAAGATAATCTGATTGTGGAAGTAATTTGTTTTATTTTCTAAAACTATGACATTATTAGATTTCCTAACCAAACAATTTCTTCAATAAAATGTCTACTAATGTCCAATCTGTACTAGGTGAATTTTTTATTCTGAAAGACTGTTGCTTCAATAAATTAAGACAGAGTGAAACAATAAACCTAACAAGCATTAATTAAAAAAAAAATTTAAAAAAATTAAAAATTCAGTTATTTTCAGTGTGAGCTATTTTTTTCAGTGAAAATTTGATTATATTTCCTTATATAAAACCAAAGCAAATAATTACATTACCTAAAATGTTTCAGAACAGTTTCAGGGCATTTTAAAATTAACTTTCTGAACTTACTTACAACCTCAGGATATTCTCTAAATCTGATTCTCTTAAACAGGCAATTTTCATACAAATTCATGGTTTTCAGTGCAACAAATTGAAAAACTTGAGCTGAAATGTATTTTAAAATATTAAATGGAAAAATGAGTTATGAATAATAATTAAATTTACAGGGAATAATTTACAATTAAGTTCCAGCCACCACAAATCATCTGATAGAAGCACAAAATTATTTCTTCAGCCACCATTTGTTTGGCTCTGCCAGAAACATAGAAATGCAAAGGAACAGGTGTCAAAATAAAGAGAATTGTGAAGTCTTCTGGAGGAAACTATGATGTGAGTTTAATTAACAATGACCAGAATGTAGATTTGGCTTGTCTAAGAATTTTTTGACTGTTATTCTTCATCAAATCTCTATTTCATGGTCTCTCTTGTCCTAAAATTTTCAGTGAAGGTAAGTAAGCATGATTTATATTGTTTGAATGATGCAACAAAGGTTTTATGTATTCCACTCCAATGTTAAAAATGTCATACTTCATTCATACCAGACTGTATTGCAACTGATAGAGGCAAGAAATTGCAGTGAAATATTTTCTTTTATAATTTTTCTTATATAATTAACGTCTAGATCAATCACCAGAAACCAGAGCTACTTTGCTGTTTCTCTGTCTGGATATCAGAGTGAGACAAGATTTTCAGCTACACCTCCTGCAGTTCCTGAAAACAAGTTCTTAAATGCAGAGTTTATTTATTAGGGATCACTGGGCTGAAGAAAAAGTCAGGACGCTGCAGTGCACTGTATTGTACAGGTAAGTTTTAAAGCAGATATTGAGATTTAGAACTCTACTGGAAGTCTTAGTTTTTTTTAATGTTCTAACAACTTTTTAAAATTCTAATTATATGGTTTTATAATACTTTGACTGTACTAAATGGATAAAAGTAATACATACACATGGTAGTAGAACCTGTATTTGTGTAAATGCACTCATTCATTTCAGAACTAGACTTTATCCTGAACTGTTAACGCCTCTCTACTCAGTCCTTCAGTGATTCCGACAAGATTCTGTAAAAGTGCAGAATCTCTTATGAAATATTGAACTAATCTTTATCTCTGGAGATTTACTTTATTTGTTTCACTGTCTTTTGGGGAACACATAAAATAATTCCAAAATCTAGCTGTTAATAAAAAGTTGAATTGGCATTTTGACTTTGTGTATTGTTATATATATATATTCTACCCTTATTTTTATTATTTCAATAGATGATGAGATTTTGCTGATTTTTCATTTAACACCATTCAAGCCTTCTAACTTAATTTACTTTCTCTTTTTTATATTTCTGTGTGATGCAGCATTTAATGATCTTCAGTAGACTCAATGACTGCCTGTCTTTCCTAAGATGCTTAAATAATAAATTTAAAAAACATGTTCCCAGTTGCACATAGGTGAAATTGATGAATGTTAGCACTCCATTCTGTGATACAAAAATAGAAGCACCACAAAAAGTTCAGTAATTGACAATCCTTCATAGCAGTGGAATGTCACACAGTATTATCATGTTCTGAAAGTATCTTGGTGCATAAAAAGGCAACATGTTTACTGAAATGTAAAAAAATGAAGTAAAATAAAATTAATAAGTTTTTTTTTTCCCTTATGAGAATTACTTATGCTTTATTTCCATGGCAACTCTTCAGCATTTTTAAAGGGAACACTGTAAACAAAATATGTCAAGTGAGGTACTCAAGAACATTACTGTTCATTTACAGCCAACCTCAAATTACAACCATTCAACATCTTTCTCATTCAAATGAGAGTCAAGTCTAAAGCAGATATTCCCCTGGCACTTCATTGCTGAAATATATGTGACATAAAACTTCTATCAGCCAAACTGAGTCTTTTCAATCACACAAATGACTGGCTCAAGCAATTTCTTACTCTTAAATGAAATTGTAAATCTCTTATTGATGAATGTGTCTCTCCAAAGGTATTTCTCTCTTAAGTTGTTAAGCATAAAGACAAAACTAACCAAAGCAAATAAATTTTCCCATTAACCTGTTAGTTATGTCATGTTATCTGAAGTACAACTGAATTGAAAACTCCAAAACTGCAAAAAACTTTTTTAATCTTAAGTCATCTTTGAATATTATTTATTGAGCAATTCGTAATCTATACTGGGTTCTATTTTCAAAATGAAACAAGACAACAAAGAAGTAGTTACATCCTATTTTTCTTAGTATATGATTGGTTTGTGGCTCGTGAAACTCATAGGAAAATTTCTTCTTTAGTAAAGACTTTGACAATCTTTTCCCACAGAATTCTCCTAGAAAAACTGGCTGCTCATGGCTTGGATGGGTCCACTGTCCCTTTGATAAAAGTGCCTGGATGTCCAGGCCCACAGAGTAGTGGTGAATGGAATTAAATCCAGTTGCCAATCGATGACAAGTGGTGTTTTCCAGGGCTCAGTATTGAGGCCAGTCCTGCTACATATCTCCATAAATTATCCAGGCAAGAGGACTGAGAGCACTCTCAGTAAGTTTTCACACAGCACTAAGTTGGAATGAAGTTTTGGTCTTAAGGGTAGGAAGGACCTGCAGAAGGACCTGGAGAGGCTGGATCAATGGGCTGAGGCCAGTTGTATGAGGTTCCACAAGATAAAATGCTGAGTCCTGCACTTGAGTCATAACAACCACATGCAGTGCTGCAGGCTGGGGAAAGAATGGCTGGAAAAGAACCTGGGGATGCTGTTTGACAACCGGCTGAACATGATCCAGCATGTGCCCAAGTGGCCAAGAAAACCGATGGTATCTTGCCTTGTGTCAGTAATAGCAAGGCAGTATTTGTTCTTTGGACAAAGAACAGGACAGGACAAGGGCAGTATTTGTTCCCTTGTTTTCAGCACTAGCGAGGCCACACCTTAAGTCCTGTGTGTTCAGGTTTTGGGGCACATTGTTATGACCTGCCCCAGAAGGCAGGTATGTAGGCATTTTGATTATTATTATCTATAGCAATATAGCAATGTGAAAGAATAAAAATATTATTCAAGAAAATGTTTAAGGGAAAAGAAAGAGAAGAAAGAGAAGAAATGGAAGGAAGGAAGGAAGGA
>VWZS01000780.1:291898-335027 GCA_013397075.1 Rhabdornis inornatus | reverse complement strand
AAAGAAAGAAAGAAAGAAAGAAAGAAAGAAAGAAAGAAAGAAAGAAAGAAAGAAAGAAAGAAAGAAAGAAAGAAAGAAAGAAAGACCACCCATGGATCTCTAGAGGAGGCTTGGTTGTTTATTTAGATGTCTGTTTTTTGAAGTGATGGTTGCAATCTTGAGCCATTGAGGGTGGGTGAAAGCCCATGAAACCCAAAGTTCAATGGGTTAAAATATGTTCCAACTGGGTGGGAACACCCAGGTACCTCCCCTGGGGTGGAGCTTTCAGTCCTCTGGTGGAAGGTCTCAGAAATTAGTCGGGGGGTGCTTCGGGGTGTTTGATGGTTTATGACACATTCTAAGACATGACAATTGCCTCTCTTGTGAGCTTAGTTCAGCAAGTTATGTCCTGTCAGAAAGGATGAATACCTTCAGGCCTATTTGTGAATATGACATTCCCTGGGGAGGGCAGGGGTGTAAGGGAGGACAATTGGCACCATAAAAAGCATTAGCCCACCTCCCAGTGTCTGCCTCTTATCTTGGGTGATGTTTTTAAGTCAGTAATCATTGACATTTCAATCTTTCACACCCCTCACTACAAGAAAGACATTGAGGTACAGGAGAGAAGGGTGTTCAGAGAAGGACAAAAGAAGCTGATGAAGAGTCCGGAGCACAAGTCATAGAAAGTGGCTAAGGGAGGTGAGGAAAAGGAGGCCCAAGGGGGACCTTTCTCCTATGTTTTTCAGGGAAAATGAGAATGCAAATTTATTAATCAAAAGAAATATACATTAAGTTCTTAGGTGATCTTTGAGATGATCTTTAAGCATTTTTAGATGATCTTTAAGCGTTTAAATAAACTCCATCAATTTTTGGATAAAGGTTCGCAGTCTTTTGCTCTGATCCCTGCAAAAATAACAATTAATTTCAGAAGGAACCCAGTACGCGTATTACCAGAAGAGTAAATGTTTCTGTATCCTTAGTTAGGATATTTTAGCATCCAATATCTGTAAGTTCAATAATATTTTTTATAAAATAATTTAGAATTCCTTATAATCTTATATGTTACAGTATGTAAATTTTCATCTTCTTAAAATTCTTTTCAAAAAATGAGAGAAGAGTAAAATTAAACATTCAGCCAAAGCTGAAATGCAAGCATTCATAGAAAATTGCATAAAATTGACTCTATTTCATAACTAAATATTGCAAGTGTGAGTACAAACCTAATCAGATTTTCATTGCTAGATAAACTCTTAGTAACTTTGTATGTAAGCATTTAGCTTTGTTAAATGTTTTGTCATGTGTGTCACATGTAAGATATTTCTCATGCATTATTAATTTCAGGGCCTATCAAGAGGTTATAAGTCTCATCAATTGCAAATAAGATATAGAAAATTGAAATGAAATGCATGATTGAAATATATATTTTTTTTCTTTAAATCTCACACTGTTTTGCATTTCCTAAAGGCACATGCTTATATGTGTGTGGGAAACCAGATTTAAACAAATAAAATATATAATGCAGTTTTGAATGTGGTAGAAGGTAAAGTAATAAATACCCTGTAATTCTTGGCATTAAAATCTCTTCAGAAAACCACGGGGATCATCACAGATACAATAACTCCAGGATGTGCCTTGTTAAGTGGGAAGCTTAATTGGCTCTGAGCAAAGCAGAACCTGTAGGGATGTGAAGATGAAAACATTTGTGGGGCACATCTTAAAAATATTCTCTTACAGCTCTCAGTCAGAGATAGAAGGAAACAATTGCTTCTTCATGCTCTTCTGTCAATAAAATACTTGTCTCTAAGCAGCCCTATGGCTTCTTTATATTCCCTTTTCCTGATGATAGTGTAAATGTGTGGGGGGGGTTTGAGTATATTTATAACTCAGAGGTAATTTTTAGTCATAGAATAATAGAATATATCAAGTTAAAAGGGTCCCATAAGGATAATTGATTCTAAATCCATGCTTCTCATAGGAGTACCTAACACAAAAGCATATGACTAAAGCATTGTCTAGATGCTCCTTGAACATTGGCAGGGTGAGTGCCATGACTAATTCTGTGGGGAACCAGTTTCTGTAACAATGGTTGTGGAAGTAGCCACGTGTCCTAAGAGAACAGTAGGTTCAGATGAATGATTTCCTTCTTTCTTAAGCGTAAATTCTCCTTCCAGGAACTGCATTTTCCTTGTTATGTCCTTGGCTGCCAAACCCAACAAACTAACCTCTGTACTATATCTGCAGTTCAATGAAGACACATACTGATGTTCCCCGAAGTCAGCTCCATTAATAAGCCTCTCTAGGCACTTATTTGCAAAGATGATGCTCAAGGATCTGCTTCTTGGATTTCCTCTTTGAACTTTTCTCTTTTTTTCCAGTGTCCAGTAGCACTTTTGAGGACACATTCTCATTCCTCATCTATGACCTACATTTTGACTTTCATACATTTAAAGAGTTATTGTAAATTTGTCTCTCTGCAAAACTGAGGATGATAAGCCCAAGTGAAAGACTGAGTTTGAGGAAAGTTTTTAACTGTTCCAAACAACTTCCAGTAGCCCTAATTCATGAATAAAATGAATAAAAGAATGCTGAGGGTGCTGAGCATTTCAGAAAATCTTTCTCCCTTTCTCTAAAATATTGAAAGCTTACAGGATATCAATAGTCTTACAGCTACATCAAATGCAGAAGGTACCATAAAAACTGTTTCTTCATATACTCCTACAAACCTCTTAGGAATTTAAGAGATTTCCTTGACTTATGAGGCTTTAAGTCTCTGGATAAAATATCAAATAAAATGCAAAGATACAGTTTATGAAAGATTGAGAAGGGTTATAAAATTTGATTTACTGTAAATAATTCATGATGCCCTTTGCAGCACTGTGAAATCCTTTTTGGCAGTTCCAGTTTTGGTTATAAATACTCATGCAATGAATACAGAACAGGATTATATTACACAGACAACACGTTTTCTGACTGATTGTACATGTGTACCAGTGATATGTGTTTGTTAAGAGATGTAGCAAACATTTCACTTGAAAGTATTGAAATGAAGTAACAACAAATTTGGGATGAAATTGAAAATAATGCCTTTTTAAGTTCTGTGAAACCCTCCAATTACGAATCAGTTGCAGACTTTCTTAGTTCTGAAAATTTTAAACTATTTTTTATTACATGTTTTTGCAAGACTTTTTACTTTGCCAGTATGCTTTGTGCCTATCTAAGATACTATAATCTTTGCATATTTTTCCAGAAAAGGGCTTTATAAATAAATTTTTAGAAGTCTGAAGTTTAGATCTGATCTCCTAGACAGTGTTCAACTACTGGAAAATACAAAATTGTTGTGAAAATTCAGAAACCAGAAAGAATGCTGCTTGTGGAATATATCTACCAATATGTCTACCACCCTGTGCTTCTTCTTAGAAGTTAATACTATGGACTCTTTGTCTTGTCACTTGTGATGTACATTCACTATTACAAAAAGCACCAAAGCTATAAAAAAGTAGAAAGGCTTATCTTTGTTGTCTTCATTTATCCATCAAAATTAAATAAAATTAGTAATTAAAAATGCAAAGTTTACAAATAACAATGTATAAAACGCCCCAAAACTTGAGGATATATTAGCATAGAAGAAATTAGAAAATTTGGATGAACTACTGAAAAATGACTGCTAGCTCTACTGCCTTCTGGAGGGTTAATGCCTGATGTTATTTATGCCTTACAGGAGTATTATGAATGAGCAGGGATCACATGAGAGAACATGTACCCAAAAAAAATGGAGTAAAGGAGATTAGTGAACATGTTGATAAGATTAGAGTGGTGAGAAAAGAAAAGCACTAGAAATGTAAAAGAGGACCTTAAATCCCTTAGGTTATATGAAGATACGGATGTGAAGAATGTTCTGCAGCATCAAAAGATATACTATATATACATACAAATATATATACAATATGTATAACAGTGTGAACTGAAGTGCCAAAAGAAAGAGGAAACCTGTACTAAAATTCTGATGCCAGTACTTGAAATAAGCCATGTGAATCCCCTTTTCCCCTTTTCTTAATCTTCTGGAAGCAGAGGGAAATGAAGATTGATTTTCAGTCTTAGAACATTGGTCCTCTTGGGAAATTTCTTAGTAATACAAAATATTGCCATGCTCCAAGCAAAAAATTTCATTACATATATATACATACATATATATATATATATATATATATATACTATATATATATTTAAAATGCTGATTCAAACAATAGTGATGTTCTCTAAAGCAGTCAGTTGAAGCAGCACTAGAACATGTACATAAAAGAGTATTGGTCCTGGTGGGAAAATGTTACCATGTATATATACTAACACTATAGGCCCTTACTGAGATGTATGATTGGCAGAAATTTAGATCCTTCAGAACAGAGCTTCACACATAAAAATCTATCATCAGTGTAATACAAGATTTTAGTTCTTACACAAGGACTTGTGATTAGAAAACAATGAATTGCCTCATTTATATTCAAAAGTATTCCTTTTCCATTCGTAATAGCCATATTTTGTCTTGTGTTTCTTGTGTTATTTGAAATGAAGCACACTTCACATCTGAAAGGGAAAACATCTCTAAAGAAAGAGGAAAATATCTTCTAAGGAAGAAATTATGATGCTGAAACAAATATGGGTTTTCATGAGTCAGGAATCTTTCTGAACTTTTAAAATTGTGTGTTTCTGTTTATTATTTTCTCATGCATGGATGTGGTAATTGTGAAGGAAAACAGTGCCAAAGTTATAAATACAGTTCTAGATTCACTTGTCATTTCTAGTGTTAAGGAAAAGAGAGTACCTCAAGAAACACATGAGAGAAAAATGGAGATAAGTTACATACTTACATATATATCTTCAGTAGGGTTAACATACCACATGCCAGATTTACTTGTAGAACCTACATAACTGCAGCTGATTTGTACAAAATCCTCTCCATTTTATTCTTCTTCCTCCCTCACCAAATCAAAGAAAGATAAATACAAATACTGCTGTTGTTAAATCTCAGCCTAAGATAAGGTAATAAAACAACAAAATTCATGGTCTATCCTGGATGTGAATCTGAACATCTGAAGCTGATAGGTGGTAGGCAGCTCGAGTCTTTGCTGCTTTACAATCAGTAGACCTTCCATTTAAAGCAATAAAAATATTTAAATGCTGCATTTATATTTACTAAGTGCTAATTTAGGCAGATGTTCTGAATCGTCCTCTAGAGGATCCTATCATACTCTGGTATCTAATTTGGGTCCCTGCTCTTTAGGTATAATTTTTTTGAGTCTTGGATATATGACAGCATTTAATATGAATGAAAAATGAGGACATTGCTCTGCTGTATTTTTACACAGTTTCCTTCACCTTAGATTTCCCTAGATTCAGCTGGAGGCAGTGTCCCTCAGAGCAGTGGTACACAATCTAGTAGAGATACTGTGAAAAAGTCTAGTATACACCTGCAGCCCTGAAGCCTTTGTAAGATGGAAGCTAGGTGCTATCACTATTGGCATTTGCACAAGAAACAGGAAAACTTGTCTTTCCCAGAGGGAGCACCTCTGTATCTACTCTACATATATGCAAACATATGTGCATAGGTACATATACTGAAGTGGATGCTTTCTGTGTTCTGGCCATCACAGTAACACCCTCTCTCTACAAACTCTGCTGCAAACCCCCTGCCTCTGAGGCACAGTGGTCTGGGTGCCACAGGGGGTTTAAGGACCAGTTCAGATGCAGCTCTGCAGAATGACTTTTGTTCCAATTTATGAAAAAACATGCAAACCTGTGAGAGAAAGCTATGGGAAAGAATGTAAAAGGATAAGAAAGGTAAAGTTATGGATAAGGTTGGGAGTTTTCAGAGAGATAGACAGTTATTAGCCCAAGGATTCCAAATTTCCATGTGGAAAAATGTATAATCCTACTGGAAAACCAAAACAGAAGAGGAGTGGCTAGCTGGGGTCTAGCTGTGTGATTGCTGCGGCCTGCGCCATAAATATCACCACTGATATCTCTATAGGGAACTATGGCAACTCAACAGCAGTAGAAATAGTTTCAGAAACTGATATCTGCATGGCCAAGAATGATCTTTAGGTACCTTTGGGCACAAGAATGATCAGTCTTTTGTGCATGGTAGGCAGCCAATAATTGTTTTATATCCTTAAGTTCTGCTGGCAGGGTCTCTTTGCACCTGGCTAATTATGCCCTGACAAACTGAACCAGAAGAGAGGAGGTAACGTTTCAGTGTAGTAAAAATGTCAGGTTTATAGGAAGGAGAATACAAAAGAGGCTGTAGTTTCTGGTGGCATGAGACTTTTTTTTTTAAAACTTTTTGTAACCGGTCCCCTTTAATATCAGAAGAAAGAAAGAAAAATTAGCAAACAGAGCAGATATTGAGGGACTGGTACTGAGTCTTTGCAATCTTTACAGACAATAGTCTAAGCTACTTTTTTCCCCTTCTTCCCATTTCTTTTTAAAGTTCTTTTCTTTCTGGAAATGTTTGCAGTTTCTGAACCCCCAAAATTTTAAAGGTGAGCATAGAAGCCTTATATATTGCACCAAAAAAGTTTCTGCTGAAAGAAGATAATAATTTAAGCTTTACCTGTCTGGTTGTAATTTCATACTTCAAAAGTGTTATACATTGAGTTTGTATCAAAGGTTGTATTGTAAGGATACTCATAAGTACTTACAATATTGTAAGGATACTTATAAGGACACTTATTTCTAGACCACATACAGAATTCAGGTTTATCTAGGTAGAAATTCCTTTCCTTTCTTTTAAAAGAAAGAAAGCTGTTTTTTCTTCAGTATTCTTCCCTTGTTTTTAACAGTGATGCATTTCTGGTGCAAAAATGTCACATATAGTACAGTGAAAATGTAACATGAAATTATGTCATTTCAGCTTCAACTAGACAGCCAAATGCGGAGTACTTTTCAAAAGTGTCATACAAAATGCATTTAAATAAAATGCAATTTTGGCAGCAGGGAGATACGTTTCTACTGTCAAAATAAAATCCTTATCCTTGAATTTTAATAACTTTTGCTGTTTCCAAGTATAAAGCTTCAGATACTATGTAGAACTAATGCTCAGTTTCTTCATAAAATAAATCCTGATTTCTGAAAATCTTAGGTTTATATTAGTGATCATCAAAAATCCAAGATAAGAACAGCATATGCAAAGGTTTTGTAATGTCTTATCAGCTCTGAAAACTACACAAACATCCCAGAGATATCAAAATCATAAGATAGAGAATAAAAGAATCATTATACCTTGAGTCTTTCACTTAAGGAAATAAAATCTTCAAACTCTTACTTTAAACTTCTGTCAATACACAATGACTTTTTAATTACAAGAAAACAATGCTGATTTTTAAATGGATTTTTTTCCCGATTTTATTTACTAAATTAAATTAATAAAATTGTTTGGTGCTTTAACCATGGCTGGATGCTAAGTGCTGACCAAAGCTGCATCCTCATTCCTCTCCTCAACTGGACAGGGGAAAGAAAATATAACATGAGGCTCATGAGGTAAATCCAGGAAGAGCTCACTCACCAGTTACTGTCATGGATGAAACAGGTGTGAGTTGGGGAAATTTAACCAGTCAAAATCAGAACAGGACAATAACAAGTAAAACAAATCCTAAGAGCACCCGTCTTCTCTGCTGACCTTGGGGTTTGTGCAATTCTTTCTCTTGTATGTTCTCATGCCCCTCTTTTGTCGCTGAAATTACTTCTGTGCAAAAATTTCTTTCCCCCCCCACCACTTCCTACATATGTTATCACAGAGTCAGTATCACTATTTCTGATGTTCTCAGCCTTGGCCAGTGGCAGGTCCACCCTGGAGCCGGCTGGCATTGTCCTTGATGGATCTGTATGTAACTTCTGGCAGCTTTTCAGAGACACACCCCATAGCCCCCTTACTACCAGAACCTAGTCACACAAACCCAACAAAAGTGGCTCTTAAACTAACAAAATTAGATCAGATGCTAATCCTTAAAGTTTCAGGGTATCTCTGATTTGTATAAGAACTGATTTTTCTCTTTCTGGCAAAAGTATTTCTTTCTCTTTCAAGTGATTCAAATCTTTCTCTTTCAACTCTGCTTTTTTTAATGACATCACATATATTTTTTTAAAAAGTTAGCAATCAATTACCATTTAGGAATGTTAAGCCTAAATAATAATACTTCACCTTTCAATCCAAATTAGGCAGTTCTCATAAATTTAATTAATAAACAAAAGCCAGGCACCTGAGGAGGAATAATTCTATGCAACAGTACAAGCTGGGTGTCAAATGATTGGATGATTGTGATGGGACCTTGTGACACAGAAGTCCATCAGCTTCCTTGGTGCATTCCCTTCTGTGTTTTTTTCTTTGTTTTTTTGGTTTTTTGTTTGTTTGTTAGTTTTTTTGTTTGTTTGTTTGTTTGCTTGCTTTGTTTTGTTTTTTTAACTGTAAAGGTGGTCAAACACTTGCACAGAGAGGCTGTGGAGTCTTCAACCTTTGAGATGTTCCAAACCTGTCTGGAAATGGCCCTCAAAAATTTGTTCTGGCTGTCTCTGCTTTGTTAGGAGCAGGCTGGACTAGGCAGACTTCAGAAGTCCTTTCAAACCTTAGTGATTCTGTGCTTCTTTGTGTTTTTGTGGTCCTGTTATTTTATGAAAAAAAAAAATTAAATTACAGCTGATCTGAAGGCAAATTAGACTTAAAAAACCCAACAAACCTATAAGACTTTTTACACAAGAATCATCTTTATTAAGGAAACTTCGCTGTCTGACCATCCAGGAGCCACTCTGGCAGTCACCTTTGCACCACCTGAGCTGGGACTGAAGCCCCTCTGCCACTCTACACCCCACACTCACACGATCAGACCAAGTTTCCTTAACAACTTGGCCCCAGGTTTCCCACAACAGAGTCTCAGATGTCCAGATCCTTTAAATATTTTGATTATCGTGCTAAATAAAAATTGATTATGGTCCTAGATAAAAAAAAACAAAATATCAGCTTGAGCTGAGTGTCTCTGGGAAGGGACCCCAAACAAAGGAANCATAAATTTAATTAATAAACAAAAGCCAGGCACCTGAGGAGGAATAATTCTATGCAACAGTACAAGCTGGGTGTCAAATGATTGGATGATTGTGATGGGACCTTGTGACACAGAAGTCCATCAGCTTCCTTGGTGCATTCCCTTCTGTGTTTTTTTCTTTGTTTTTTTGGTTTTTTGTTTGTTTGTTAGTTTTTTTGTTTGTTTGTTTGTTTGCTTGCTTTGTTTTGTTTTTTTAACTGTAAAGGTGGTCAAACACTTGCACAGAGAGGCTGTGGAGTCTTCAACCTTTGAGATGTTCCAAACCTGTCTGGAAATGGCCCTCAAAAATTTGTTCTGGCTGTCTCTGCTTTGTTAGGAGCAGGCTGGACTAGGCAGACTTCAGAAGTCCTTTCAAACCTTAGTGATTCTGTGCTTCTTTGTGTTTTTGTGGTCCTGTTATTTTATGAAAAAAAAAAATTAAATTACAGCTGATCTGAAGGCAAATTAGACTTAAAAAACCCAACAAACCTATAAGACTTTTTACACAAGAATCATCTTTATTAAGGAAACTTCGCTGTCTGACCATCCAGGAGCCACTCTGGCAGTCACCTTTGCACCACCTGAGCTGGGACTGAAGCCCCTCTGCCACTCTACACCCCACACTCACACGATCAGACCAAGTTTCCTTAACAACTTGGCCCCAGGTTTCCCACAACAGAGTCTCAGATGTCCAGATCCTTTAAATATTTTGATTATCGTGCTAAATAAAAATTGATTATGGTCCTAGATAAAAAAAAACAAAATATCAGCTTGAGCTGAGTGTCTCTGGGAAGGGACCCCAAACAAAGGAACCCTGGGCTTTTATACCCTTATAGTCTAAGTCCAGTAAAAGATGGGGGGGATTAAAGTGTGTATTATGACATAGTTTTGCTTCCTACTTTCATAATCCTTAATATAGAATATTGTGTGTGTTGGGGTTTCCCTTTAAATACTGTAAATGATGGTCTTGTTTCTTACTTCATTACGGGAAGATCTCAATGTGTGCTGACACATACCACACATTTGACTATGTACGTCTGCCTTCCTTAGACAAATGTTAAATTCTTGTCATGCAAGACTGAAGTATCCTTGTAAAGTGTCATTAGATTATTTGTCTAGAATCCCAGAGTATCCACTATTCCTCCCATCAGTCCACTCCTCTAATGAATGTTAAAGAAACAGAGGTGATGGGTACTGGGTTTGCCCAGAAGAAAAAAAATTAAATTCTCCACCCAGCACAAGTGTGGTATCGATGAACATGTGGAAATTTTCACAGGATCCATTTAATATATCAGGTGAAATTCAGGCTCTCAAAACAAATATCCTTGGATTATGAGCCTTGCCATGGCTCTGGCTTTGATCTTGGAGACTAAAAAGTAAAACTCTGGTGCTGAAAATTCTCTTGTTCTTCAATCAAATTTTCAGTATTCAATGCCAGTGTCCAGCTCATTTGCAGTAGAAATTAATGTTTACACATGAACAGTATATGTGATTCACTGAATGTTGAAGCATAAAGTACAGCCTAGACATACCACTATATACCTGTGAAAGCTTATAGCTCCCTCTGAACTGGAATTCAGAACTGGTTGATGAGCAAGTAGCATAATACCAAAGCACTAGATTTTAGCAAGAATTGTATTACAGTGTAATTTAAGACAGGTGGATCACCTATTGCTTAAAGAAACACACACACACACACACACAAATATATATATATATATATATATATAATTTTTTTTTTTTGCTTCAAACATCTGAACAGCTGCCTTTACTTCTGTACATTAGCTAAAGAGCTGTTTGTATTCAAATACTAACTGATCTGTGATTAGCATATATTCCCCCAAGAGACTACACAGAGTACTATTGCCTGTATTTTCCTCTAAATTGAGAGAAAAAAACCCCAAAACCGTAGATTCAGCTGCCCAATCTAGTCAGTAAGGCAAGATGAAACTCAAGAATATGTATCTGAATTATCCAGCATGTATTTTCCCTGCTGTCCCATTTCACTTTAGTTCCCATAGGGTCATCCTTTCCACATGTCATCTTTAGGGTCCAACATTTCCGTTAGGAGCTCAAAATACCCTTTGGTCATGGAATGATATTATATTGCATGTGGTCCCAGAAGGGCATATATCAGACATTCCCTTCACTAGTATTGTTTTTATACCCATTCACAGAAGGTATGGTACCTTTCTCTACAACTACAGAATGACCACAGTCTATTGCTTCTGTGGATGAATGACTAGAGAAATGTTTACAACACTTCCCATTAGTGATATGGGATTTGGGATTAAGAGGATTATTAGTCTCTTGTAAGATTGAGACAAGATTAACAAGTAACTCAGGGGGCAAGGGGTTGGGATGTGACTGGAGGCCATAGAGCGGTAAGCAGCACTTTTCTGGGACAAGGAACCTTGTTCTGGCTGCTGGAGATAAGCCAAACACAATACTGTGCAAGTAGAGGATTGAGGGTGAGAAACAGACATGAACAGTGTGTGGGGTCAAGATCACCAGAGAACCACAAGGGCCTCCAACCCATTTCCAGGAAGGTCTAAAAGAACAGTCTGTGCACAATAATAAATTTACATAGAAAGTGAGAAACTTATCTGCAGGGCAGGGAAAACTCATCTTTGAAGAGGTACCTCCATGAAGCCTGGAGGCATGCGTGCACCCGGACCCCAGACACCCCATCACGTGCTTCAGTGCTGGTGCCAGGATTCATGATTTATCTTTCTTCATTTCTTCCTTTATCTTATCCCTATCTTTAATCCATCTCCCTCTCTCCCTTCCTGTTCACCCTCCTCTTTTATCCAAAACCCACTGTCGTGTGCTTATATGAGGAGATAAGGCACTAACATATGAATTTCCATGCAAAGTGTATTATTTATTCAGAAAACCTTATAAGCTTTTGTGGACCCTCTGACTTTTGTTGTTCCTTTTGACCATGAGCATCTGTGAAACTGCCATGCTCCCTTTCCCCTGAAGGGTGTAATATCACACCTGGTTTAAAATTTTTTAGGCCCCTAAGATATTTAAGAGCAGATAAAGTAGAGGTTGTAAGAGGTAATGTAAATGGACAATGTAATAAGAGCAATATGTGACAAATTAGAGCTGAATTTTGATGCGGGAAAACCTTGAAATTTTAAGTTGCTTTGAAAGAATTGGTGACCTAATCTGTTTTCCAGCAGTCGTTAAAGACTTCAGTCTTTAAATAAAGAAAAAATCACATTCACATGTGGGTTGAAATGCATATGATGCTGTTCATACTTTGAAAAAAAAACAAATGGACAGGAACTCAAAACTGAAGTAAGTATGCAGTTCTGAATACACACTGATATTACTCTTTGCTTATTCATATTGGTATTTCAGTAGATTAGGTGTTGAGCTGGATTATTTTTAGAAGCTGCCTAGGAAATATTCTAAGCACTACCTCAGAAAAGCAAACTATTTCATGTTACATTTCCCGTCCTTTTTTTGTTTGGTTGGTTTTATTTCATTCCAGCTTTTATTTTGTGGCTCTCATTTTAGTAATTGAAGTAATAGTTGAAAAAGTGCTTTTCATTTTTGGCAAGCATGTGCCCTAAGCTTAAGTGGCCTAAACTCAGCAGGTGAAAGTGCTCTAATAGAATGATTATCATAGATAAGTTAGCAAATGAATTTATATCAGATAATGGTATTTCTCTGATAGTACCACTGCTCTCTCCATTGGTAAGAACTTCATCATTTTAGGACATTGTGGTAACACTGAACAAAATTCAAGGTCTGATGTAGGAAAGTCACATATTTTCTTCCTCCCCAGTATTAGAAAAGTTATGAATAGACTGAAAGTTGCAAGAGACCTTCAATTACATTTTTCTCTTCCACAGAGTTCAGTCACTTACAAACTTGCCTTAAAAATAGTGGAAAGGTGACAAATATGCCTCGAAGTCTGGTGTCAACTTGAACTGAGAAATAATGAACTATTTCCCTTTTCCTCTCCCTTTGATTCTCACCTCTAGGCTAGATCTGCTGCAGATAAGTACTTCAGTGCAGGTAATATCTTAATTGCTGTAATTAAACTAAATCAAAAATGTTAACAGCCTAATAATTTTTGTTAGGTTTAAATATAGAAAGGACAGGTTCTTATTACCTTTTTGTTCTTACATACATACAAGGTCCTACTTTGGTGATAAAGGGTTAAAATAATGCAGAAATATCTATTGTTTATACCTGACTTTAAATTCAGAGAAACATTAGGATTCAGAGAGTCGTTAGGACCCCTGGAGTTTGTCTAGTCCAGCCTGCTCCTGTACAAAGCAGGGTCAGCTGGAACACGTTTTCGAGGGACATATTCACTCAGGTTTGTAATAACTCCAAGGCTGCAGACTCCACAGCCTCTCTGTGAAACATGTGCAAGTGTTTGATCACCTTTCACAGTAGAAGAAAATGAATAATAATAAAAAAAAGCCCCATTATTCTTCTGTTTAGATTGAATTTAATGTGTGTTCACTTGCGCCCACTGACTCATGTTCTGTCCTCTCCTCTGGGAGGAGAACTCTCCAGCTGCAAGTCCCAACTCTCTGAACCTTTTTCTCTATGTCAGGTATTCCAGTGTCTGAATAATCTCTGTAGACCTGCTCCAGGCTATTCCCAATATGCCCTGTTTGTCTCAGAGTGCCCCCAGAACTGGGGCTGGGGTTCTAGTGCTTAGCACAGGTAAAAGACCACCTCCCTTGGCTTGCTGGCAACACTGCTAATGCAGCCCAAGAGGCTTCTTTGTTTTTTGTGTTCCATGGACTTCTGTGCCACATGATATGAAAGAACCCAGAATAATCTTGTTCAGGAAATAGTGTCCAACTTCATATTTCAATAGGTAGATAGTATTAGGGGTATGTTTTTCTTTGTATAACTTTCCTTGTGCTGGCTAATCAATTGTATGTTAGAGTTCATTAAGATGTCAGTGAAGATTTTTTCTCTTTCTTTTTTCTTTTTTTTTTTTTTGTAACTGATTTTGGTTTTGGTGGGTTTTTCTTTAATCTTTGGTTTCTATGTAAAAGGATTTAAGCTCCATTTAGAGAGATTAGTTTGGTGATTAGAGAAGAGATCACAGACAACTGTGGTTTCCATCATCAGATACTGCATCAGATATCAGAGAGTTAAAACTACTAAATTATTCATTTGATTTTGTCAGTCATTCTTTCTTTATCTGTAGAAGAACTGTGTTTCTTTATAACTGTTTAAATGAATTTTAAAATATTCTCTTGAGCCTTAATCAATGTCAAATCTGGAATTCCCATTGACTTTGGAAGTAAAAGATTCAGATTCAAACTGTGTAGGAATAGGAGGTATACTTCAGACTAGAAGTTCTGAAAATTTGCAATAATTGAAAAACATATCAACAGATGACTTTTGAATTATTCAAGTAAATCAAAGGGTAAATCAAAAGCTGACTTACAGCTCCGTATTATTCTCAGCTGTGAGTGTCTTTCACAGAAGCAGAGCTTCCATCACCCTTTTTGCACGGTGAGGCAAAGAACAAACCAAGACTTGCAGAGAGAAATCAGGGCAAAGCTTTCTGTTGATCTTTAATTGCTTTAAGAGCTTTTGTGAAGCCACGCAGCACAGTGTGCATCTGACAAAAAGTGGTGGAGCAAAGGCCGTTTTTAGTTCTAGTACATCATCTCCAAGCTGGATACATCAGGCAAAATTGCAGTATATAAATAACATTTTCTATGTCAATATATCAGTGCATTAATCTTCCAGTAAAAAATTTTCTGATATAAACTCTTTTGCTAACTTACTTGTAACTTAAGCACAGGGTACATTTTTGTGAAAAGTGGCCTTTAAGGAATTTAAGTACTATTTCATGTACTAGAATGACAGCCACCAAAATATAAAAGCCACAACATATTTTATGTTGTATTTCCCATTCCCCCCCCCCTTTTTTTTTTTTTCAATATTTTTAAATCAAGAAAAAAAAAAGGGGGGGGGATGGGAAATACAACATAAAATATTTGTCATTCCTGAGGTAGGGTTTAGAAAATTTCCTATTCAGCTTCTAACAATAATCTAGTTCAACACCCGAGCTACTGAACCAACAGTGATGAATAAGTAAAGAGCAATATCAATGTGTATTCAGAGTCAGGTATATACTTCAGCATTCTTGTCTGTTTATTCTCAGAGTATGAACTGCAACGTTCTTAAACAAACAATGTTGAAAATAATGCATAATCACATCAATGTTTAAGCTTTTCACTTGGAAAATATACTTAAAACATTGCAATTTCAATAAAACTCTTGTCGAGAAATGGAATGTACTTTGTTTTTTGTTCTAGCACTAGCTGGTAAAAACCCACTATCAAGGCCAAAGTCTATCAAGATTCCTGATTTACAGAAGGTATGCACCTCGTGTTTGAATTACATACTAGTACAACTGCAGTGGTAAATTGTACAGTTATTACTGGTGTGTGTCTAATTTCCTGAGAAGTTTGACACTTAGTCATAATAACATAGTAGTATTATACAATATGAAGTGAGAAGATTAAATCATATAAAGCAAAAGCAGGAACTTCTGGGACACAATGTGGACGTATTTTAAGGTACTAAAATTGGATGCATCTCAAGGTACTAAAATATAAGATACTACAGAAAATCAGTGCAATTCCTAATAGAGACGCTTTGAAAGAGGAGTGCCTATTTTGGCAGAAAACAATAGTTGTTCTATGGTAACTTAACCCTATAGAGCAATTCACATATTCGCTTTTGGCACGGGCACTTCTTTTACACAGCTATTTTCTACTAGTAAAGGCTCTTTTGGGAGCTCATCTTAAAGAAAAAAGAAGGAAAGCCTCGTATCTCTAATACATGAGCTCTCTTGCCTCTTCCCAACTCTGTGGGTCACTCATAAACTAAGCCAAGAATACACACTTTCTCATACTCTCTTTTTCTTGCCTCCTTTTATGAAACTGCAAGAAGTTGCTTTCTCTTAATCTTTTTCGGGGATTTCACAGAGGATGCAAACTGTCTTCAGCTCTTTTGCAGGCTTTAGCAGACTGTCATCTGGAGCTGCAGAAGGCTGGCAGCATGCAGGCTGCTTTATAAAAAATGAAAGAAACAGGTAGCTGCTCCATGCAGTTAATAACTTAAATGTATACAGTCAGAGAAATCTTGTTGCAAGGGTTTTAGGAAAAAAACATAAGCTATTAACTCCCCATTAAATATTACCTCTCCTCCTCAGAATTTCCCAGCAAACAGTATTTTACCCAACTTTACTTTAACATTCAACCTAGTTTACTAAGAAGATACAAATAACGTTAATGCTCATTTGTCAAAAAAAATGCTATTTTTTTCTGGGCAGGAGTTGATCATATGTCAGAGTTTCCTGTTTGTAATATTAATTATCTCAGTGTTTTACCATTCTGTATGTATGTTGACAACACCAAGGAGATGATATATTTCTAGGAGACAGGAGATCTAGGTGGGGGTTGTAGAAAGAAAAAAAGTGTCAGAGAGAATTAAAGGGACTGGTATGCAAAGAAAGAACAAGGAAAAGGTCAAGAAATTGAATACGAAAATCAGGTAACAAAAGAGATAAAGGGAAAGGAAAAAAAAAAAAGCCCACAACTGTAAACTTTCTTTGGTGCGATATGTGGGGGCAGTCTGCCAGGGGATCCCACTAACAATCTCCCTGGTTAGCTGGAAGTCTGTCTTCCTAAAGTTCAAGAGCCTGACTTTACTCCTTTTCTGATCTGTATTTCTCAAGGCCATGAATTCCACCAATCCATGATTGCTGCAGCCCGGGCTGCCTCCAGTCTTGACATTGCCAATTAGCTCTCCTTAGCTGGTGACCGTCAAATCTGGTATTGCATTCTCTCTGGTAGGACTGTCTATCATCTGCCTCAAGAAATTATCCCCCATGCCACAGCCACAATGTTCTCTTTTTTGCCTCAGTCTCTGATTTTTATGCAAAGGCTTTCTACCTGCTTGTGGCTGTTCCTCATAGACAGCTCTTCATAGTTAATCCCCATCTTAATGTAGAGGGCAACTCCTCCTCCTCCTCCTCTCCTTTCTTTCCTGTCTCTTCTCAACAGGCTGTAGACATTGATAACCACACTCCAATCATGGGATTCATCCTGCCAAGTTTCAGTAAGGGCAACAAGGTCATAATGTTCTAGCAGCATAATGTATTCCAGTCCCTCCTGTTTGTTTCTATAGGACATGCAAAATCAAACCCTGCACACAGAATAAAATTTAAAAAAAAAAAAAAAATTAAAAAAAAAAAAAAAGAAAAAAAAAAGAAAATTTGCCTTGTGTTTTTACAGTTAGATTTCAGATAAAATGAAAAAAATGAAACGTGGACAAACTTCTACCCTGGTTTGTCTATGAAGTATCTCCAGAAAAATCCATCAATATTGGCTTTTAATTTGAGTTATTACATTTGGAAAGCTATAGTGGTTGATGGCTTTTTGTTTGGGGTTTCCTTGTTTCTTTTCCTTGTATTTTGTGTGTTTTGTTTCGTTTTTCCATTATCATTGCTATGAAAGTACAACATTCATTTAACATTTTAAATATCTTCCTCTTTTGGCAGTTAGAGTTTCAAGCAACAAAAGTAGATAGTACTACACCAAGTAGCAATTACTGTGCTTCAGTAAACCTTCTCTAACTTAGTAAGTTCCAGTTCTGGCCTATTTCCAAGCTTTTATCATGGAGAAATTGGTATGGATCCGTGTAAGGGGAAAAAAAAGAAAGGAATTACAAGGTTTTTCAGTGCCATCTAGTGGTAACAGGAGGTATATGTCTCAAAGCATCACAGTCTCAGTAATAACCGCAACAGAAATCTTAGAGGAAGTAATACAAGTCAAAGTGATGAAAAATATATTACTTAACAAGAAAATGTTGTACTAATAAAGAAGTCAACTACATATTTTAATGTTTAATATTTTCTGTATGAGAGAAAATAGGTTTTGATATCTAGGACCCCAATTATTTTACAGGAATGAGGGAGAAGCATTTAAAAGCTTGGTGAGCAGGTGCATTGTCTGTTGCAGCCATGCAGTATGTCTGTTCCAAACTTATTTTCTGATGATAACCAATAAAATAATATTTTTAAAAAATCCCTCTTTTTGCCTTCAATGGCCTTCAAATATGGTGATGCTGTTTGATTTTCTATTGCAGATCCATGTGATTTCAGGATAGAAGATGAAAAATGCTTGAAATCACAAGGACAAATTAAACTGCAAAATTTCTCATTGTGTCTTATAAACAAATGTATAGCATTTACAGTGATTTTTTTTGGGTTGTTTGTTTCCTGTAACATTTACCTGAGAAGTATTTAATTTATCTGTAAAAGCATCATGTTGTTATTAATATTCACTGTTCTCACCCTCTGTAATTAAAAGCAAATAGAAAAAGAACAATGTTTGCCATGTTTTCTTCATGGCTGAGATAAGAACATTGTAGGAAGCATGTGACAGCATCAATCATGAGAACAAGCAGAGACAAAAAGTAATCATGTACTGCCGAATTAAATTAAAAGCTGAGACTTCACTGGGCAAAAAAAGTATCCTTCAAGAACCATGAACAATAGACTTTCCTTTCATGGGTGATCTGACAAAACCACAGATTTATCCATTTTCTCTCTTCCTTGTTGAAATACATTCCCAAATTAAAAAAAACAAAAACAAGACCAAAAACAAATAAAAACATTCCATCATTAAACAAACCATGATATTAAGTAGCTTTACAGATGTGATTTTTACAAATAAAGAGTATATTTGTGTTTTTCTGCAGTGGTACAAACTGGATTGGGGAAGATAAACAGGAGCAGGGGGGAAATGGACAACAACAAAATACCATACCAAAACCAAATCAGTATATATGATACAGAGTAAAATAGATGAGTTTTACTTTTTTTGCCAGTCAGTTGAGACCCTGATTGCAAAAGCTCTGTTCACTTAGCAGTTACCTGTTTTCTACAATAATCATCATATGTGGAGATGTGTTCTTTCAATGACACTTGCAGGAGCAGACCACTTCTGAAAAACTGATATACATAAACAAGGGCATACTGCAGAGTCCAGCAAAGGGCCACAAACATTAGGAGTCTGGAGCATCTCTCCTGTGAGGAAAGGCTGAGAGAGCTAGGACTGCTTAGCTTTGAGAAGAGAAGGCTCCGGGCATGTCATTAATATATTTAAATTCCTGAAGGAAGGCTGCAGAGAAGACAGAGGCAGTCTCTCCTCAGTTGTGTCAAGTGACAGCACCAGAGGCAATGAGCACAACCACAAACACGGAAGGCTCCATCTAAATGTCAGGGAGCACGTTTTTTACTGTGGGGATGACAGAACTCTGGTACAGTCTGCTCAGGAAAATTGTGGAGTCTCAATCCTTTGTTATATTCAAAAGTTATCTGGGCATGGTCCTGGGCAAGCAGCTATAGGTGGCTCTGCTTGAAAAAGAAGATTTGACCAGGTGGTGACCTTCAGGGGTCCCTTGCAACATCAATTAGTCTGTGATTCTGTGAAAGTGAAAAATATCAGAAAAATATCAGAAAGGACCTTCAAGTTCCTGTAGTAAAGGAGTACTATTACCTATTATTGGTAGCTAAATATATGTAGGTATATATGCCACACAGTATTAAATAGTCATATAACCACGTCAAAATGGCAATTATTAAAGCATCTGAATTTCTTACAGTCATGCAGTCCATCTGTTGTTGCTAAACCAGAAATATGACTGAATGGGACAGAACTGAACCTCAGATAAATTTGTTATGTTCAATTCTTTTTCTGTCTACCTAGTATTAGCAAACAGCAGGAGTTTTACCATTAATAAGGTTTCCACTGCTTAATATACATTATTGAAACAAAAGATTTCCTTGAAATTGTTCTAGTTTTTTTGTTTACTTCACTTAATTTTAGTCTATTTCTTTAAGACACACTCTCTATTACTATGGAGTAATATTATTTATTTTTCTGTTAATGGTATAAAAAAATCTTAATATTATAGTTATACACTGGGGCTTTTTGTTCAATGAAGCAGTTGTAAGCATATTTAGTTTTATTGAGGTTATTTAATCACCTTTCAGTTATCAGTTTTTATTTATCCTTCTGAAAACCATTTCAGTTATTCAATGAATTCTTTCCAATTTGCGTTCATTTTCCCCTGATAATGAGAGATTTGGAAATTAATAAAGTAAGCCTTTTTTTTTTTCTTTGAGTGGCAGTTTTTACTTCATCAATGTTCTCAGTAGTGGAGGACATAGCAGAGTTTGTCTCAGGTCTGTAGATACAAGCCCTCCAGGGGTACCAGGCTGTATTTAGATAAATAGGCTCAGACAGTTAAGCATTTGTTATGTCTATATTTTTATCTGGCTTGATAACAGCAAGCACAGAATGGAAATGGTGCTGCCATGTTAGAGCTGTGTCATGCCTGTGCTAATAAAGCCTCTGACTTTTTTTCCATTTCATTATGATCCTTCAGCCATTTCATAGAGACTTTTAGACTCATGATTGTAATTGTTTAAAACCCAGGATCAAACATCTGAGGGATCCATCCTGTTTCCCTTTCTCAGGCTGCAAACATACTTGTTTACAGAGGTGTATATACTCCATAGATGGAAGTAAAGGATGCACTGAAAATGGTTATATATATGTACAGTTATATGAATGCATACTTGCATGCTGGTTATATATACTTAATGACTGAATGTCACATGAAGAGAATTAATGAAAAATGAAAGAATGGTAGATCTTTTACTTTACTAGATGATAAATTGTCTACACCTGGTGGGTTAACACAATTCTTGTTCTACCAAAACTTCTGGCGTATGGAACTGCACAATGCCCACTGTGTAGGAAGGAAAACTGGAATTTCTACAGCCCCAGTGCCTTGCCAAGTCAGCCAGGTGAGCTGGTACATTGGGGTCCCCGACCACTAAGGAGCACCAGAGAGATTCCCAGGACAGAAGAATGCATGTGTAAAGGGGGGGGGAATATGTTAATGTTTTTGGGGGAAATTATTATCATGTGTATGTTTGGTCCAAAACAATCAATGAATATGTATGTAGGATATATTCACATCTCTCTTTGCAACCCTTGACTTCTGCTCCTAAATTTTATGTGACATTCAAGAACATTAGACTAACTCTCAACATAGTGTTGGACATCCCTGTTATAAAACAGTATTTGTATTTCAAAACTTTCTGGCCACACTCAGGAGAGAATCAGGAATTTAAAGAAAAGTTATCTTAAATTTTAAATGCTTTTTTTTCTGTCTCATTGTTTTCTAGTTTTACTTGATAAAACTATTAATTAACAATTTGTGAACTTCAAATTACCCTCCAAAAGTCAGATTTTCAAAGAATACTAAGTCAATTTTTTTCACCTACTTGAAGTGTTCATCTTTCAGAGAAGTTCAGTGATCTGAGGCATTTGATCTCCTTGTGTCACACATATGCTGTACATTGAGACAGTTTTTTATAACTGCTTTGATAGGGTCATAGACTGTTAAATGCCCAGGAATCCAAATGGGAACTGTAAATAGTGGATGCCTTCAGAAGTTCAGTCCATTATTCTTTTCAGATTGATGTTTATATGCTAATGTTTTCCGATTGCTGCCTATGCTCGTATCTCCAGTCCTCATTGTAATAAATCTTCACGGTGTCCCTAATAATATCAACATTTCTCTTTTAGCTTTCCTGCTGAAGACAGATTATTGAAGAAAAATAAAAATACCAGCAGCCAGACCACTTTTTATTCAGCATTAATTTCAACACCTCCATTTATTAACTGACCTATTTTCTTTCTGTTATTTCTTTTCTCTCTGAGGTATTTCTTTGTTCCTGTTGTCATGTTATCTAATATGCATTTATTCTTTATTTTCTTTGCATTAAACCCAGAAAAAAGTCCTTCCTGAAAATCATTGTTTTCTTCTGTATCACTGCATCTATTTTTCTTTAGAGTTAGAAACTAATTTTTTATGACATCCTGGAGATTTTTCTAAGGGGTTAGTATACATGAGAATTCCCTAGTTCTGCATCATTTATTATTTACTCCTAATTAGAGTCTAATGGTTCCATGAAGACTTCTCTGTACTTGAAGCTTAACAATGGCTTGTGGATTTGTGTTTTGTGGGACTGGGGGAGGGGGTGTTGATATCTGAGAGAGATTAAGAGGAGCCTATGTAGTGGTGAAAATGTCTGAACACACTAGAACTTTTTTATTGGTCTCTGAGAACTGAATGAAGCAGACTCAATAATTTACTACATGAGAGAAAAAAAATCAAAACTTCGATCTATTTCTGTGCTAAATAATGTAATCAAATCACAGACATATTTTTTAGCTTCTCTATTTCTAGTCCACTTTCAAAATCAGAATGGTACTCAATATCTACCACAGAACTGGATAGGAGAGAACTGGTGACCTTGAAGGTAATGTACTCCAGCCACTAAGGACAAACAAATCTTTCTGAATGGGAATTCTTGATTGTTCCAATAGCAGATCTGACATGAGGTTGTAAAATTTCTATAGGTTTTCAAGAAGCAGACACACAGTGCATAATTTGTGAGATTTTCAGAATAATTTTGTCCTGGAACAGAGTATTTTATATTTAGTTTATACAGAAGGCAATGCTGAAAGGCTCAGACACTAAATTCTAGGGTTTTTTCTCATTTTGAGCTGAGAAACTGCATGGTTAAAGCTGAGCTGAATGAAGACAAGAATATACTCTTTCCAAGTCTCATGAACACTCCATCCACTAATAGATAACAAGTGCTGGAAAGCTTAATAGCAGATGACCAATGCAATGACAGTGTGAGCAGAAGAGCTTTGGAATTGCTATTACTTCAGTGTGCTCAGATAAGGCCTCTAAAGATGCCAGTGAGGCAGATAACAAATGCTGAATTCCTGATCAGTCCCTTCTTCCTCTCGTAGTCTCCTTGCAGCTATATCACCCAGATGCAAGAATAAGACTCTCCCCACTCTCCAGTTTGAAAACAATCTGCACCCATGCAGCTCCAGGTTTTTTCTGACTATTTAGGGACCAAGAAAAGGGCATGCTTTGTAAAAAGGAACAATCACAGGCAAGATCTTTAAGGGATGATATTTCTTTTATAAAATTACATTCCTGTTGATGCAGAGACAGTTATTTACTAATGTCTTCTGTGGTTAGCTGCTTCTAAAGGGATGCGACAGGGCAACAAGACAAATGGTCGTGATGAAATTTTATACTACACCTCATCCTGTGTGTGCCATAGTTCTCCTTCTCTTTCAGCATCCTCTGACAAACCTCATTCTTTCAGTAAAGCATGCTGATTTATCAACCTCTTCTTTGTAAAAGTGGTTTTACTTGTAAGCAATTGCATATGCCTACACCTAAAATTATACTTGTGTATAAGATGTTTCTACTAGCAGAGTTGCTTTTGTTTGAATGCAGAAGTTCTTGCTATAACCATATTAAGTATGTCTGATGAAATATACCACTATTACCTAATGTTTTATTCTATTTGTTTTAAAAGTAATAGAGTTTTTATAGGTAGACTATTAACATGGAAACATAATGACTGTAATACACAAAATGCATAACATACAGCAGCAAAAACCTTAATTTACCGTCCCACAGCATTCTGTGCAAAAAACAAAAACAAAAGCAAAACTAAAAACAAAACAATGAAGAAACAGAAGGAAAGTAAAATATAAAATAAACAGATTATTGAAAAAGGATTTTGAGAGATTACCAGTTTTAATACATTCTCTTGGCAAATGCATACATGGTGTTTTTACCTATAAGCATTATCTGCAGTTGTTTCAGAGTATTTATTTTCAGAATATTCAGGTTTCTCGTATATTCGCTTTGCTTTATTTCCAGCATATTTCATAACAGCTTTGAAACTTTGCCTTTTTGTAATTACTTTGGATTATATGTTTCCCACAAAATAAAAGCACTAAGAAGAAAAAAGCAATAAAACCGTTTTCAGAGATTTTCTTTATACTACTTTAGTTTTAGCACCAGTGCATTACTTAAAATATTAATGCATTTTTAATACCATCTGTGCATTGGGAGATGTATCTCTTCTTAGTAAAACACTAGCATGTGATATCTGAAGCCCCACTGAAATCGGCAAAAAGCGCATCCAGGGATGCACAGTCCTGAGATGTCAGGGCTGTACAACCTCAAGGCCTCCACTAATCTTATTAGTGGAGCATGTATTACTCACTACAATGTATTAATAAGGTTGATTCAGACCTCTGTTGCACTATTCTCCATCCTTCATTCATCTATGCCTCTAAGCAAGGTTTTGCATTTTTATACTGACTATAAATACTATAGTTTCAGGCTATTACAAGCATGTTTTCCTTGCATGTTGATCATAATGAGGAAATATAGAATAATTTATATGGTGTACCAAAGATATCAAATTCAATAGAAGTAGTATTGCAGTACTCTGGTAATCTTGTTTCCATTAAGAAAATAAATCAATAGAGGGGATACCCATTTTTGAAGATAATAGAAAACAAGTAATTAATTTGAATTTTTTGGCTCTAGCATGCTCAGAAATAATTCAGGAAGGACTACTCTAGTCACTAAGATTGTTACAGTTAAACCAGACTAAGATACCTGAGAAACAAAAACAAAAACAAAAAATGAAACGAAACAAAACAAAACAAAAACAAAAAAACCCAAACAAAAAACAAAAAAACCAAACCATACAAAAAAAGGCCAATGAAACAAAACAAAACAAAACAAAACAAAACAAAACAAAACCAAAACCAAAGACAAAAACAAAAACAAAAACAAAAACAAAGACAAAAACAAAACCAAAACCAAAAACAAACAAAAGGAAAAAAAAAAAAAGAAGTTGTATACATATATTATATTAGTAAATATGATTTGCCCTGCTATATGTCCAAGAGTGGAATTAGACAGAGGGATCTATCTCACCCAGCTTTAGGACCTGTGACGTGCTCCACTGCAAAAAGATGAAGAGAAGTATACATTACCTGGGAATAGTTGACTTGAAAGACTAATTCAGGGTGTAATAAATCATATATCAAAAGTATCTATTTCACCCCAGAAGCCCCAAAGTTTAAATTATTTGGAGTTTGCCATCTAGATCTTCAAAATTATTTAAAATTAATTCCACCAAGGAGATTTTAATATTTTTTTCCAAGATAATTGAAATTCTTGTGATGAAGAGTATGTTCACAGTCCTAGAAATGTGTGTTCATCCTAAGTATTAGTAAAAAGAACTTGTTTGCCAGGTTAACTCTGTGCAGTTTGTAGTTACAGCATTTCACAGCACCTCTTACAAGTGATGTAAGCAGCACACTGCAGCCTGAGTGCAGGACTGCACCCAGATTCTGCAGGGATCTGTGCGTACACGGATTGACGCCAAGAAAATGCTTTTTGTTTAAAGAACCAGTGCTAGGACTGATACTGCAGTGCAGTGGAATTAGTTGTTAACAGCTGAAATTTCTCTCTTCTTCATCTCTCTCTTTACCAGAGCTTGTTTTAACAAAACATTAAACCCTCCTTAACCTCTCTTAAGAGGTTTGTATTTATTGGGAATTTTCAAAAGCACTGTGTATTTTAGGAGCAGAAATCTTTTGTGGCTTCTACATCATATTAACATGAATAATTTTCTCTGGTATTTGTATGCTACAAAATCTCACAGACACCTTCAAAAATCACTTGCCAGCTAAATCACAGCTCACTATTTCAATCAGTTTCCTAAAGCCCAGATGTGAAAAGTCTAGTGCAAGGAGGGATTAGTACCATATGGTAACAGATATATGTGAACAGATTTTTAAAAGATCTCCACAGAACTTTTTCTACCCTAATGACTGGAAAATTGAGACTGACTGTTGTATCACTGCTAAAATACAGACAGCTGTGAGAAATCATAATTTTGTTACCATCAGGAACTTCTAGCTTAAAATGAGTTGCATTTCTAAAGTCTGTGAGCCCTTGCTGATAGCTCGTTGAGGCAGACCACCTCTCTGCTTGAAGAGATTTGCTGTGTCTGAGCTGATTTGGAAGTGAGAAGCCACGAACTGAAAAATCACTGATTGCTAAGAGCTCCTATCAGGTTTAAGAAGGATTTGAAGGATGGAGGGAAGCAGTGTACATAAGCACAATCTCTTGGCTTTGGAACATAGCCCAAGAAAATAAGAATTGCCAACTTCAGGTTGCCCTTCTCAAACCTGAAAATGAGGACTTAGCCTGAATCCTGTCAGACATCTACTGAGAACTTTTGTTATGATTATTGGTCATTATTTTATAAACTAGAAAAAAAACCCCAACTAAATAATGTGCATGGTTTAATTACATGTTCATAGAATTTTTAAAATCCTATTAACATGAAGAAAAGCAGAATGGAATATTAAGGGACAGCTATGCTTTTTTTTTACCCCAACATTCTCTCAAGTGATGGCAATTCCAACAACAACTCAATGATGACTTTTAATGTTTTTTTTTGTTTTTTTCCTTTTTCCCAGAGATATGCTTGTGAGTAGTAAATTGATAGAAATATAGGGAGAGCAAGAATAAAATAAAAAGAGGACAGGAAAAAAAGACCAAGGACAGGAAAAGAGAGTAGAAAGGGTTTTCAAAGTGATGGCAGATAAAAAGAAGATGGATCTCAGAGAAGCAGTACTCCAAGTATAAAGATAGGGAGGCAAGTGTTTCAAAGAGAGGGCTAATAAAATTGGCTTTGGCTGTGAAACAGATGTTTATCAAAATACTCTAATTTCTGATATGAAAGGAAATTACAGAGTGACTATTATTTTGGGGTTTTTCTGCTTTCCTCTTTAGTGTTTATGAAAAAGTGTGAGAGCAATATATACTATAACAACAAAGCCACGCACCTTGGAAATTTAGTATGCTCCAGATACTGTGACCATCTGAAAAGGATACGAGGGCCCCAATGCCTCTTGTATCTGGATTTGGAACAGGTTAAATCACTAGAAAATATCAAGCTGATCTGATCATTAGTAGGTATTTTGTGTGCATAAAAGAATGAGAGACATAATATAAAAAAGGAAAATGTGAAAGCCTGGTCAAATAGCTTTAGTCAAAGATAAATCAATACCTCCATGAAGGAGCCAGGTACACTAGGGTACTGTAAAAATGCTGGTTTCAGTAAGATATATAATTTAATTTTTAATTTCACACACCTTTAATTTGGAAATAGGTAGTTTCCTAGTTATCCAAGGCTTCTTATATCCCCCACACTTATCTGTGAATTGCATGGTTTCTGACTGCTCTAATCCCTAAATTTTAAACTTATTTGAATATGGTTGCAAATTCTGATAGCCTGTATTCATTACGGCACCCTTAAGTGTGTTAGTGTGTTAGTGTTTCTATTTCTGTTTCTGAGTTCGCTTCACAAAGGTAAAACATATAATAGAGCTTTCTTGGAGATATAAAGACATATGATTACTTTTGTGGAGATATTGAAAATGTTGCAGAAAATAAATGGTCAGTTATCAGTTTTAAAATCAGAAAAAGAGCCCATGCTGACAACATTCCCTTGAGTAAAAAGCTCATTCTGATCAAGATAAAGAATACCATTCTATTTGGCAGTTGTAGAAGAGACAGCTTCAATATATAAGGATACACATAGGGAAAGGGTCTTTTCCTGATGTTTGTTGGCATCTCCAAAATATAAAAAGTAATTTGCAATATTAATATAATCTTTACAAATTTCTTAGTAGTACTTCAAGTACATTAACTTTCTCTCTGTTAGATTTAGTAGTATATAATAGATAATTATAGAATTTTTAAAGATCTTAAAAATCAATTTCCTGTGGTTTTCTTTCTTCTAATTTTCTTTCCTATTTCTGTTTTTCTCTTCAAATCAAGATATATGAATATTAGTATGTTAACCTGTCTTTACTTTTTGAGTGGTGCTTTCTTGCAATGTGACAACTTACCTCTGTGTATAAACACAAGCTAGATGCTTGTATGCAAGATAGAATGGAGATCGTGAACCCAGCTGGAGTAAAACATTGGCAACTGCTCCAGTTAGACATGTCCCTTCCTTCTTCCCTTCAGCACCATGTATTTTTTTTCCTTAATTCCAGTGAGTTTGGCAACACCAATTTCCTTTTTCTGTCTTCCAACTGCAAGGAGGCTAGATGGCAAAAGAATTCCAGAAGAAAAGGAGAAGATAACATTTCTTCTCAGTCTCTTCTGTGTGTAGCTGAACCAACAATGTAAGGAATCTGTTTTCTGTGGGCATGAGCAGTTTTCCCTGGAATGAAATGGAAACTTAAAATCCTAGGTTTTAAGAGCAACCAAAAGGCCCTGCTGCAATTTCAATGTATTCTAAAAATAGAATTCAAACGATGTGTTTAAAACACACTTCTGTCCTTCATGGTAAAGCAAATCGAGTGAGCCCAATTACTGTGTAATCTACAATATGGCCACTGTTCTTCAGGTTTGGCTGGCCTCTCTTAACTCTTACCAATTGTTGTACATGATTATCAGTCAGTCACCCAGGTTGGGTGGTCAGTTCCACTTCTGTCAGTCCCTTGTTTTGAATTATAGCAAAACTCATTTATGTTAGGACATTTAGTCAATGTTCCTTCTCACTGAGAGTTCTGTTGGGTATGTACATTAGTTGAATTTTGTCTATAATAGTTTAGACTGCATTTAGAAGTTTTCCTACTGTCTCTTCACTTCTTCAAATTGAAAAGAAATTAGTCTTAAAGTCTACAGAGAATAACTGTATTTTTTTTTTATTGATAAAGTCTACTTTATTACTGTTACTATAAATCCAGAGCTTCTGTGAAGGAAAACTACACCAAAGGTGTTGATTTCTATAGTAATACATCAGAGATGAAGTTAACTCTCAGAAAAAGCTTTTTTCCCTGTCCTTACCACAATAACATTGTTAGCACAAAATAAAAGAAAATTGATGAAAAAGATAGTGTATACTTGATGTTGATGGAATGCATGTTTGCGTCTAATACACTAGAGAAACTCTCCAATAACAGTTCACCCAAGTGAAAATATTGGACCATTTTGCTCCCAAGGTCAATGTCAATTGAGGTTATTGACTATATAAATGCTAAATACAAAAGTTTGTATTGTTCAAGGCTACTCTTAACTTATGCACTATACTTTTCAAGGTTCCTCAGTTCCACTTAGAGCTTGCATCCCTCACTTATTTATGCCATTTGTATATTTTTTGTCCTGTTTCTTTCTTTAACAGTCTGTAAATCCTAAATGCTAAAGGTGTCACTGTTATGAAGGGAAGAACATCACATTCAAGAACCCATTTTTAGCTTGTCTGCTAAAAAGTGTCCATTTTCACAGACAAAGGTGAGCCTAGAGGAATGGAGATAGGAGGCACAACTGCTGGGCTACATCCAGGCACACCATGGGATTCATCAGTGCATCACAGCCCTGTCCAGCTGCTCACAGGATAGCAGGAGTACAATGTCAAGTGGGAACCCAAGTTAAAGACTCAGAGAAAGAGACAGTCTTGCCCAGGCCATTCCCAGGGCTGTCCCAGGAGGACCTCAGACCCATGGTTCAGATGTCTCAGCTACCCCATGAGTCAAAGTTAATGTCTGTAAGATAATTTTACTGAATAAGTGTGAGATAGTACCTACAGAATTTGCAACACACTGTGGGATGCAAGAGAAAAGCATTTGAAATTACAAGAGAACTATTACAGAATGTTTAGATGAGGAGCCAAAGGCAAAGAAAAGGATAGAGAGATAGATCTGGGTGATTTGGTGAGGAACAAGAATGAGAAAACAAAAGAGTAAGAGGATAAATAGGGACATTTGCATGTTAATAGTTTGTTGGTCTGTACAGTTTTCAGCCATGCTTTGCACCTGATCAATTCAGTCTGTCTTACCTTTTTATTGAATTCCTTTCTAGCTCTTTCCTGCATGAGAGTATCTCTCTTCCATATGCATGCATTCAGGAGGGCTTGAGTTCCAGCAAATAGAATCAGACCAGGGACAGAAGTAGCAACTGGGACAAGTGCAGTTGTGAGGGTGCAATTTGTTTTGAAGATAAGCCAGATGAGCCAGTTGCGTAGGTGAAGTGACCTGGGAGTCAGTCTGTGTGTCTCTGAGGGGGACATCACAGCAGAAGCTGGTTTTCAGATCATAGAGGGAGTTCCAGAGAATTGCTGGAGGGACCATGTGGTCTGGAGGTTGATTGGAATAGCTGGTTGTATCTGTGTCTTTGTGTGTGTGTGTGTAGTGGTCTGTTACCAGCACCTGGATGTGACTGCAACCCTTGTTGGGGGTTGTATGTCGAGATGCAAATGGACAGACTGGGATTCAAAGGCAGACTGAGTGAACTCAGCCACTGGAGGGATCCTCCAGGAACAAATGGACCTGTATATGTATACATACACACACACAAGCAGATATGTAATGAGAAATGGGAACACGGTGATGCTTTTGGTGCTGTTCATATCTGCGTGAGTGATGAATATTTTAATCTGCATTGTTCTGTGTGGCCAGCTGTGTGTATAATGTGCTGTGTATCTATGCTCTATGCATACGTGCCTACTGCGAATACATGCCAGCCTCACTACAGAATGGACATGGAGACACAGGGCTGCTGCAGCAGATTTGCCTCTATCAAGCTACCAGATTTGATGACTGCAGAACTTGACATAAGCTCTTCTGCAGTCATGCAATCTGTAGAATAATATTATTTATAAATATCTGAAGTCCAATCCCAATAGTAGCATTACTGGGCAGATGCAAAAAAAAAATATTAAGCCGCCCAGAAAAAATATAAATGCCTGGTTCTTTCAACTCCCATTGCAGATCTGTAAGACTGAGCATTTTTGGTGATTAGAGGGTAGTCAGGGAGATACATCTCATACTGAGAGAGATCAGTTTTTGAGTGGATTCAGCCTTCTGATATTTCTGAAAGGTTCTGCATACTTTCCAACTTTCTGATATATACGGGATTATTCACTGAGTAAAGAATTAATCACTGTGGCTTAAGTTGACAGAATTAGGCCTTGATGAATTTGGCTGAAATCATAGGAGGAGTCAGTCAGCGTCAGTGCAAAAATAGACTGTGATTCTCACTGTAGTTCTTATTGCAATGTCATGGTGCCAAACTGGCTGCCTCTCAATAGAAGTAAAAACTGTGACTTTTTCTTTAGTCATTTCTCCTTGTTTCTTGGTCAAAAGTATTGTGCAGACTTCATAGTACAATGAATGGAGTCCATGAATGGAACCCAAAGGTGTACTGCATGACTCAAAATATAAAACTGTAGTCCTAAAGCACAATAGATACTGTGATTTATTTTTAATCCAAGGGATTGCTCACAATCCTTTCATAGGTCTGAAAAAAATCAAAAGTATTATATATTTGAATGCAATCTGCTGGACAATCTTTTAGCCATTCAAATCTAGTGACTATTGAAGTATGCCTCGCTTGCATTTTGCAGTTACAACAGTGTTGATAGTAGTAGGATGTTACACAAAACAACATGGGGTTTGGCTTGGACTAATTATCAAAGCATCTATCCTGATTCTTGGAAGATTTGCAGCCTAAGGAAACTATCATGGCTTTCATATTGGTTAATTTACAAAACATTACTCTGCAATATTAATGCTGTGCTTTCAAAGTCCACAGTGTACAGGTACACTGATTATTAGTAAAAACAAATGACAGCATTCTAGATTAAACATGGAGGTAATGAATGTAGTGTCTGAAAAAATGAAAGTAAAAGAAAAGACAAAAAACTTGGTGTTTCTCATAAGCATTTTTCCATAGTTATATTGCTATTTCCATTTCACCAAGTAGAATAAAAAAGGAACTCTTTTTTTCCCCTTCCCCAAGCATCCTCAACGGAACTTTGGCAATATGTAATGGCAATGGCTGCTACATCACCACTGTTTCTCCCACCTCATATGCCTATTTTGTTGCTGTTAGATCTCATAGATTGAGACTGAAACCTTAAGATGGACAGATGCATCTTCAGATTCTGTATATGGGAAGTGCTGGCAAAATCAGTACATGAATGACCCTTAGGACTAGCCAGACAATATTTCTCTTTCTTACCAGAACAGTCTAATAACTTTTTTGAGGTGTAGGCTTTAGTGCATTATTGTTTTTTGTAAAGTGTGTGATGGAGGATCAAAATAGAAAAAAAATGTTGAAAAAAGATTTCTCATAGATTTAAAAATCTATATATGATTTTGTTTTAATCTGTGTGTCTGTCTGACATCTAAGATGAAAGGCTAATGATCCTGATATTTCTCTGAACAAATTCTTGTTGCATCATGTAACTATTGCATCCGTACTGTCCTTCTGTTTTGTAAATCTTTATAATTCCTCAGACAAAGATTGTGACTCAGAAGTATTTGTACATACAGAACAAGAGAGGTTTTCACAGCCATGGCACATGGAAGTTTGCATAAAATGCTGCCACTTTAAAGCATCCATTTCACCTCTACAATTTAGTTTAGCTTGTTAAAATGAATAATCTTCCAAGGACCTACAGTTATGCTGGAAATTTCCATTTGCAAAGTTTAATCAGACTTTCTGGTTCTGTTCCTAGCATTTATAGATTTAACATTTGGTTGTCAGAGTCTTAAGTGACTGTAAAAACCCCACCAGCATTCAGATATTCAAGAAACTGCATTACATTTTCAGTAAATTTCTGCTTTAAAAATTCAGGTAAAAATAAAGACTTTTTAAATTAATCTGTGCATAAAGCATATATATAATAGTTTTAAGCACGGCAACAATATAATTCAAGGTCTGATCCAGTGAGCCCAACTCAGACATATAAAAATTACTAAAGTTTAAGTTCAAGGGCAGTGCAAAGCATTCTCAAAACACTACACTAATTTCACTTAATTCCTCTAGTTCTGTAAAGAGTGGCTATTTGAAAAAGTTAACTGAGTCTGTGTGGTTTTAATGAGATTTACTAAAAAGGTGAAGCAAAGAAATATAGCACTCAAATACATGAAAATAGCTGAAATTGCTCTTACTGCACTAAGCTCATTAAATTAACTTGCTTGAATGCTGGCTATTAGAATTATCAGACCAGAGATTTAATAGGTCTAATGCATCTGTTTGGTGAGGTTCACACATCTCCTTACCCAAAGGTTATTGAGCAGGCACAGTGTATTTCTTTTTGGGTAGCTGCAGCGCTGGCAATTACACTGTTGCTGTAGCGCAGAGAAAGTGCTGTGTTAGTGCAAAGTGTGCTTAGAGCAAAAAAAGCAATTAAGGACAACCTGTATAGAGGTAACCCTTGGAAAAATTCTGATGGAGACACATTCCATGGTACCCTATAGAAAAATCACTCCAAATCAGTGTCTCAAGTTAAATTCAGTGAGTTTTTAAATGGATTTAATGGTTTAGGTCTCATACGTGTCACTTAGTCAAGTCTGTGCTACATTCTCCTTCCACAGTTAAGCTGATTATTTCATTTCAGACCGTGATAAGGAGTCTGAATGAGCAGGTGAACTTCACACAGTGTTAAGATGACAAAAAAATGTAATGTCTTTATTCTACAGCCCCAGTGACGCAGAAGACTCTCCTTTATTCTAGTAGATAATATTAATTTCTGTTTCTCTACCTACAGAGCATGAGCTTTGCCATGCAATTTTAGAGTGAATGTAGTTAGTTAGAAGCCTTACACATTCAGAAAACCCTTAATGCAACCAAAGAAGTAGAGTGATGTTAGAGCTTAGTATGATCTGAAAAGGCAATTTCTGGAGACTCACAGGTTTATTGAGTTTCAGCCTCCTGGGTGCCAAACAGGCAGAGGCAAAACTAAGTGTCAGTGCTACGTTCCAGTTTGCAGGTTCTTTGGGCACTGTATCTTTGCCTGATATCACCCTGACAGGCTTACAGTGCTTACAAGAAGACGATCTTTTTCTGGGGCATTCACCCCTACTTTTAACCTGCCAAATAGTTAGAATGCTATTAGAAATTATTAATCATTTTACTACTAAAAAGACAATATAGCACTCAACCTATTCATAGCATGAAAGAATAAAAAAAGGTTATAGAACAAAAGGTCGGCAATAGCAGAAAGTAAAAGCAATATTGAGCTTCTGCTTCATTTTTCTACTACTTTCAGTTGAGTCAAGTTTATTTCCTGGGGAAGCATGATCAAGATAAGATGAAAAAGGGTTTAGCAGCAATACCAGTAAAATGGCATGATCATAAATCCTAGTATGTATAAATGTATGTATTTAATTATTTATTTGTTCTCCGAGACACTGCCCAAGAAACCTCAGAAGGGTACATTTCCTTACTGACTGGGAAGGTGAATAAAACCAAAACCAAAAAGGTTCCAGACATTCCATTTGTGCTGACCTTTTCAAGGAACAATTCCCACTTACCATGTTTTAAGCACCAACTCTGAAGCTCTGGGACTAATTAGATGGCCCATATGTTCTGATTGCAATAAACATTATGCACAACTTTTGCAAAGAACAAGGTCACTGTGATTACCTATGTGAAGTTGCATCCATGAAGTCCATTGTCTAGAGAAACTTATTGCTGCAAGCTAATAATTCTCTTTTCTTTTTCTTCAAAAACACCACTTGAAGAGCAATATAAATATTTAATGGAATGGTGCTTATTAAGTAATAAATTTTCAATCATAATTCAAGAACATTTTAAGAGGAGAAATTTGTTTTGCATTGTCAGAGAATAACTACTTTAAAAAATAAAACCAACGAAGACTTTAAAAATGCATTTATTTAATCTTTTTTCCTTCAGAAGTAGTCTAAAGGTTAAAAAGCAATTAAAATTGTAAAATAAGCAGACTAACTGCTCATTTCATTTATTTTATCTTTCCCTTTCCTCCTTTGAATATTTTTTTCTTTAAATGGTAATTTCCAAATATTGCTGTATTTCATTTGTATTTTCTCTTTCTTTAATATTGTCACCATAAATATCTCCTAAAAGTACTTCTCAAGTATCTGCCAAATGTCACTATTTCTCTACACTGACAGAATGATGTTAATTAGCTTTCCTTTTTAAATGGTTTCAAAATGTAATTTCCTTAATTAAGAATGTGATTTAGAGAAAGCAGAGACGATTACAGAGACGATGCTCCTATTTTCTACTTCTGGTTTTCTAGACCATGGTCCAAATATTTCCTGAAGGAATTGTATATTACTGCAAACAGAACATTCTGCTGGTAGTTACATTTGTTATTAAAAAGCATTACTCCCCACTAATTCCTAGTGTGGGATTATTTCTTCAAAAGTAATATGTGGATCTTTTCTCTCTTAAAAACACATTAGGTAAAAAACATCAACCTATACTTAGCTTTATTCAACTGAGGGGTGGGTGTCCATGTGTAGAGAGGATGACACCAAACAATATAGCAAAGATAGTATGCTTTTACTAAATTTGCATATATGGATGCAAGACAGGTAAAATGGTGAATTCAAATAACCATAAAATATACATAATTTTAAAAAATAACCAGGCCTTGCATCCAATATTTCTGTAATAGCATCCAAGATAATGTAAATCTGTCTCCAATTGAAGAGTATGTTGGAGACAGCCAAGTGTGAAGATGTCATACACTGAATAGAAATAAAAGTATTTTAAATTGGGAGAACAAAACAGCTGCAGTAAGTGATCAGCCATTCAGGTAAAGAAGAGTATAACTGTGGTTTCAGTCTCTGTTTTCTTGGTTATTTCAGTATGGATGTGTCAGTGAACAATGCAAGTAAATAAAACTAAATATGATCAAGGACCTAAACTCATGGGTTACTTGTTTTCTTTTTAAAGCTTAAGCTAAATGCCACAGAATTTATATGCTCTTACGTGCTGATCTTTTAAATTTTCTTTCTCATTTCTTTGATTTTATTTTAGGGACCTTTCAGTTATTTTTAAAGAGCTGTATTTTACTCACTACTTTTTTTCCCCAAGTTCCTCTTCCCTTTGCATTGCTACATTGTTGGTTGTTTGGGTCTTTTATATAATTATTTAGCATGTTAATAAGGTTTAAAAAGGTGAAAAATATGTATTCATAAGATAAAGAGATATTTTTGGTAGTTGCCCTATTGTGGGAAAGAAAATTTGTATAGATAAAGTCAGTTCAGTACTCATAATGTGATGATATAAGTGATTGTGATTTTATTTAGACAGAAGATCTCTGTTGAAGGTAGCTTTCAGACAATTATACTGGTAAAACAATAGGTAAAAAACTGATGAAGTCATTAAATTTTCAAAAATTACAAATTATCCTGTAAAGCTTCAGTGACTGCAAATTAGCCTTTGCTATAGCGCTCTGCTAACAATCTATAGATCATTTTATTATTCATGAATTTTAGTAATTTCAGGACACTACAGGTCATCTTATGCTCATTTATTTGCTAAACACCTTGTGCTGGTATGCCTGTGCTGAAAAATTGCTACTATTTACTTCCCACAAGACACACAAGCAACAAAGTGGTGGATTTGGCCCCAGACATCCACTACGCCAGGCAGCATATATATCTTGCTGTCAGGGAAATAAATGAGCCCTTAAATTGGCTGCAAAGCTTTAAGAACTGAAATTTATATGTCTAGTTATCAAACAGAAAGTTCAGAACACCTGCCAATATGAAACATAATTGTGACAAACTGTTACATTTTACCTTTAACTTTTTGGCATTAACACCACAACTTCATTAGACGGATCTCATCTTCCCTACCCTCCTTTCTCCCTTTGTCCAGATCAGTTCCCCTCCAGAAAAACACTCACTACATTTGTCTCTTTGCAAATGCTGAACAACCATTGATACATTTGCTAATCTCTCATCTGAGGAAAACAAACAAACAAAAAAAAAAAAACCAAAAAACCCAACCAAACAAAAAAACCACCCTACTAAAACCACTAGAATTTCCTGTGAGAATAATGAAAAATACCCACAGACTACCATAAAAGCCTAGTGGTATATAGATATCTGATCTTTATAAACTGGTTGCAAGGCTTTCCATAGAATATCTACAAGCATGAAAAGCTGCTAGATTATTTGTTTTGTTTTGCTTTACTTTAAAAATTACAAAATACCTCTGTTTTCTTTGATTGGCTGACTTCACAATCCTTTCCTCTGTGTCCTAGCTTCAATGCAACTTTTTGTTGCAAAAAATCCAGCAATTGTTAAACCCTCTACTGTTTATCTAAATGTTCCATACAGGGGAAAAAACCCAGTAAAAATTCTACTTGTCTCTGAACCACCTTTAAACTGTGTACTATGTGCACAGCAAGTAACTAAGCATTTTCTCTTTTGTACATGTGTATGTCTGTTTCTCCAACCACTAACAGCCACATGAAAAAAACCACCATATTTAAAGAGAACATATTTCCCTTGTTCTCTATCAGTGAAGAGAATATCTAGGCTAAAACTCAATTCTACACCAAACAAAAAATCAATATGGAGAGCTTAAAAATTCTTAAATGCCTTGACCAGCTGAACCTTTCTGTTCAATAGAGGGAATATAAATATCCTTAGAAAGATAATTAAATGTATGGCACTTTATGCTCTTTATTATTTTTGACCATTTAGCTTTTTCCAGCTCCTGTGCACTGTTTAGTCAGGAAGTTCAGCTGTAGATAAAGTAGTTCATTATGGTAATTTGCCACATTAGCCAAGTTTTAAGTCACAAATTGGTCAAAACACACCTGTTTCTCCTACCAGCATGACTATGTCAATGATTTGAAATTATTTAAAAACATGAAGGTAGTGCACACTCTTCAAAGAGAGAAAGATGAGAAATAACTCAGTGAAAGGTAGACTTCATTTTCACCTTGTACAGCACAATGCTGCATATTAAATCTCTAATCCCCACAGAGAAGTCCTTCACATTTTTTCCCAGGATCATACATTTAAGACATGAAATGGTCTTTTGTGTTGTTTCCCTTCTTTGGCAAAGGAATATTGCATGAAAGCATCATAAAGAAAAAGCTAAGGAGAATGTTACTACCTTTTAGTTTCTTTCAGGTGCTATTTAGGCATATTAAGCTAGACGGCAATGGTTGAGTTGCTCAAATTAGCTCAACCGCAGTTGTAAAGGTGCTTTCTAAAATGGGTATGGAAACAGTTGTAATTCTAGAAAAGCCTATTTAGTAGTTAAAATAATGGTGTGTATAGAAACAACTTTAAATTTGATGTCTTTAGCAATTGATTTAAGTATTTTTAAATTTAAGATTTCACCAATTTTTGGTTCATGTTTTATCATGAAGTCTCGTAAATAGTAATGTAGTTAACAAATTAATAAGTGCTGTTCTGTTTTTAAACATAGTTTGTATTGCAGTACAAGACAGAGTGACATTTTTACTAGACATTATCAGAGTCTGAAATATGTTACATTCAAAGTGTGTTTTCATTCAACAGTTATTAAACTATTAATTTTACAAAATAATACAGGACGTTGTGAGTCTGATAATGTCCAAATTAGACATGCAAAGAAACAACAGTAAGAACACATCTACCTAAATTCTACAGAGAAAGTCTGAATGCATATATTGAACCAATAATCTCAAATAATTAGTCGGAAAAATTCCTCCTCAGTACTATCTGAAACTCACATGTGGCAATCACATCATTGTCATATAATATAATCATATCAAATGTGATGGATTTCAGATGTTACTGGAGGGTAAGTGCATAAACACTATCTCTTCCTGTGATAAAATTTGATGTAACTAAACTGTAAGTTGAAATGTACATGTTCTAGGTCACATTTTTGAGTAGAAATAGCAGGCAGCAATCTAAATTATTCCTGAAGTTTATTGCTATTCAGATATTAATCAAGAATATCCAAAACAGCCAGTCTCAGATGCATCTGAGAAGCTATGCATTGTGAAATTTTGGCTAACATCTTCAAGATTCTCTCAATAGTGAATAAAGACATTGTTATATAATAAGATAAGTTTCCCAAGGAATAGGATATCTGAGTCCTAGACTTTTCCAAGGTTGCTTATGATAGTCACAACTCCTAAATTCTAAGTACTCTAAGTAGCTAAATGCTACACTAAATAATTTCACCCTGTCACACTGCACCACTGAAGTCCAAGATTGTGAAAGGAAGTAAGCTTTCCTGTGGAAAACGGTTTTTCTTAGAATTTTTGACCCTACTTGTATATTTTATCTGGTGCAATATAGAAGCAAAGAGTACAATTTTACTTAGGTTTATGATGCTTAATACAGACAGGCTGTGTTTCACAGCTGAAGACCACAAACTACTTGTTACCATCCCCAGAAGTATTTAAAAGGCAAACGTATATAGTTCCTAGGAATTTGATTTAGTTGTGGACTTGGAAGTGCAAGGCTAATGCTTGGACTTGTTGATCTGAAAAGATGTTTTCTACCCTGAAGTTTTCTATAACTTAATAATTTGATATATGTGTGCTGAGATTACATAATTGATTTTGTCAGAGGTGGTTTTAGACTTACATCTGAACATCTGAAGAGATTCCACAGGATATGCAATTCATCTTGGCCCACAATATCTGTAAAACTGGTCTGAAGAGATCAGACGTTAGTACTCATTAGCACAGAGATTAGACTAATCTAAGAGATTAGTCTTGAAATAAAAAGAAAAATATTTTTAAAAATACTGTCTGAAACCAACAGAGAATCTCAGGCTTGTCTGATGAAAAACAAAGTGGAACCCTCCTCAACATTATACTGCAGAGAACAAAACCATGATCAAATTTTTAAAATTCCCAATAAAAACCTGTAGGCATAATAATTTTCTCCTTAAATTTATCAGACCAACAGATGACTCAAAATTTCTTAAAGCAATCCGGTTAAAAAAAAATAAAAACCATAAAATTACAGCTTTTAATAGTGTCACCGTGTGAGATAATGGGTTTTGTGGGAATATCTGGCACAGAAATGCCCGCCTATCTCAATTATTCATTCTGCGTATTGAAGTTTTTCAGTGGGGGAAGAAAGGAAAGGAAAATTTATGTCTATAATTTTGAGATGAATTAAGGGTTTTTTTGAGTCACCAAATTACCATGATTGCAAGGGTGAATTAAGAAATACTTGTACAAATAAACACTTGCATATTTGTTGGATTGATTGCTACAAGGATAGTTGCACGTGTCTTCATACGATCAATGTAATTTATTCTTTTCATTGTATCTGTGTGTCTAACTAACTACAATTTCTATGTAGCACAAAAATTTTTACAATTACTTAAAAACATTCTTTTTTCTTTTTCTTTTTTTTTTTTTATTGTCTGGGTACATAATACTCAGGTAGGTAAAAAAAATGGTTCTTAAAAAATATAGTCTTTTTTGTCCTGGTGAGAATGATTTAAATTACTTCTGTGGTATTTCAGCACATCTAGTTAATTAGTGATATGAATCATGGTTTGTTTTTTTTTTAGTTGTTTGTTTATTTCAGGCTCTTTTAACATAAAGCAGAAACATCAGAAATGAACATTCCTGCTGTGTCAGAGAAGCAAATTTGAACTGTGAATGTGTTAATCCCTCAAGAAATAGCAGGGCCTCAAACTTTAAGGAAAACAGTCATTGTGCTGCTTAATACAATAAAAAAGCATTTAATTGTACTGGCCTTAGTGGATGCATGGTACTGATGACGATTAGTTCTGAAAAAAAATCCAACCAAATTTAGCTAAATATTATAAACAGATGCTATCTAATATATAGATCTTGGTAACTTACAGATGAATAATAACTATGCATACGTAGGTTCACAATCTCATGAAAACTAAGGAAAGTACATGCTCCCACTATAATCAACTGTCAGTAAAATAAAACTGATGAATCTCATTAAGTTTTTAAGCAATAGAAAATTATTATCCATGGTTTTAATTATATCTATATTATCCATCCCATGACATAAGTTCAGAATTAATGTGAAGATTTTGCATAAATTTATCTACACAAATAGCTGCTATAATAGACTGGATTGCCTGTTATACACACAGCCTAACGTGGAGGCCTAGCAAGGGCCCAGGAGGTGCTGATCAGTGACTCATAGTCTAGTTGGAGGCTGGTAAATAGAGGTGTACTCAAGGTGTCAGTACTGGGTCTGATCCTCTTTAACATGCCAGTGGCATCATCCCTCTGTATTCCACACTGGTGAGGCTGCACCTCAAGTCCTGTGTTGTTTTGGGTCCCATATAAAAACCAAGACTTTGAGGTGCTGGAGCATGTGCAAAGAAGGGCAATGAAGTTGGTGGAGGGTCTGGAGCACAAGTCTGATAAGGAGCTGGCTGAGGGAGCTGGGGTTCTTTAGCTTGGAGAAAAGGAGGTTCAGGGAGGATGTTCTTGTTCTCTGCATCTGCCTGAAGGGACGCTGTAGTGAGTATGTTCTCCCTCACAACAAAGGGCAGAACAAGAGGAAATGGCCTCAGGTTTCATCTGTGAAGGCTGAAATTGGAAATTAGGAAAAATTGCTCCACTGAATTGGTGGTCAGACATTGGAACAGGCTGTCTGGGGAAGTGGTGGAATCACCATCCCTGGAAGCATTCAAAAAATCTGTGGATATGGCATTTGGGAACATAGTGCAGTGGTGGACTTGGCAGTGTTAGGTTTATGGACTCCATTCCTTGACTGTAGGGGTCTTCTCCAAGCTTAATGATCCTACGATTTTATGATCTCCATTAATTGTCTGAATCATGGGGCAGAGTGCACCCTCAGCAAGTTTTCTGATGCCAGGAAACTGGGAGGAGTGGCTGATATGCAGGGAGTTGTGCTATCACTCAGAACAATCTCCACGGGCTGAAAAAATAGGCTGACAGGAATCTCATGAAATTCAACAAGGGGAAGTTGGACATTTGGAGACTCATACCAGATGTAAATGTATGTAATGGATCTAAAGTTTAGTCATATTTCATAGTTTCAAATAATTTGACTTGAGTGCTTGAAGATTTTTAAGGTAAAATCTATTTTAAAAAAGTATTCTTATATCATGTAAGGTGCTGATTCATAGCACACAAAAAAAATTGAGGCAATTTTAAGAGAATTTCCATTGTAGAACTGCAAGTACTAGATGGAACACTAAAATTACTGCACATTTATGATAGTATTGCATGAGAAAATTTGTCTCAGGCAGTTTGCATCATGGAACTGAAAATCCAAACGGATAAACTTTACTAAAATCTCCCAGGTAAATAACTGCCTGTGGGGGAATAAAGGTTAGTGCCCAATTTAATTACAGGAAATTAACACCTACAGTTTTAACTATCAAGCAGAAAAGAAGATCCTTTAAAACACTTGTATGCTTTCTTTCAGTACTTTCAGTCTCTTCTCTGTCTTTGACCTAGTTAAAATTCCTCTTTAAAGAAACAATAGTACGTCCGCTTTTTTCTATTTTCAATTTATTCTGATGCTTGAGGAGTAATCAGGAAGACTTTTTATCTTTCTGATGTGCAAGTCACAGATCGTACAACAGTGAAACAATGTCAAAATGAACCCAAGTAGATCTCATCTTGTTCATCTTTATCTTACATATTTTGCTAATGCTCTGGAAGTTATACTTCTTCAGTGGTATAGAAATCTATGCACTGATTTCAAGTTGCTGTCATAACGTAAGGGACTGGCTGGTCCCAAGGGATAGTGATTACTCATCTGTAGAAGCAGACAGCACGTGGCACTTTTGGCTGTATTTTTTTCCTAAGGTTCAAAAGGTTCCAAGTTCACAGGACTGAAAAGCTCCCCATGGGGTTTGCTACAAAACTTCTGACAAAAAGAACTATCCTTTTGTCACTGGGGGAAGGGTTCCTCCCCCCTCCATCTATTCCAAAATTAATATCTGCTAAAATTCCATATTTGTTTTCTCTGTTTGGTTTGTTTCATCCTGGTTTAATTTAAACAACACTTCTTTAAGAGAGTGTTAAAGAGTGTTTAAGCTCCGTGGAAGAGCACTTCTGGTTTTAAACTGCAGCAGTTGTAGTACAAGTTTAGTTCCTAAGTTGTATAGTAATGAAAATGGATATCACTGTGGGACAAAAATGTAAAAGTAGTACAGATAGTGCAGATCAAATGTATAAGTTAAATAGATCTGGAGATCTGGATTTCTCAAGGTTGAAAAGGTGTTAATAACATCAATTTTGTTTTCAGACTGAGTGTATTTCAAAAATCTCCTCAGTTAAAAGACAATAATAA
>VWZS01000780.1:192876-291825 GCA_013397075.1 Rhabdornis inornatus | reverse complement strand
AAAAAACCTCATTAAAAAAAAAATAATAATAATAATAATAATAATAATAATAATATTTTTACAAAATTCCTGTTTTATTAAAGGGAAGGCAGGCAAACCTTTTTTTATCAGAAGAGGATAAAATCTTTAAAGAAAGAGTAAAATAAATTGTTCTGTGAGTTGAGAAACTGCTAACACTGACTTTCCTGTAATATCTTTCCTTTAAATCCCAAATCCTAAATAATTATGCTGAGGTAGTGTGGCATCTGACTGCCTTTGGATTGCATGTAGCTGAATAGTAGAAAGGGTTCTATGAAGAGAAGTAGAAGTTTTTTGCTTGGGTTTTTCTCCCCTTTTTATTATGTTCATTTTATTTCAGTGAAATTTTCACGTCTTCTACTATCCAACGTTTTTTTTCATCCAGATATGTTAGATCCCTATTAGACTTTATAGATTTTCAGGAGATGTGAAATAGCAGAAGAAATATTGGGTTGATACAAGGGAACATAAACTGTTAAAACATACCTAAACACTCTGAGAATGAGGTTTAAACACAGGGATCATATTCCTCATAAAGAAAATCTAAATGTACCTTTCCTGTATTCTCAAGCAGTGATGAATTTTTGATCTGTTACCTGTGCTATCTTTGCCTCTATACTGATGTATAATTTCAACTAAGGTTGAAATAGAGTTGTGCTCAAAATTTGTTGATAGGAAAAGAGGAAACATACTTTATAAAGCCAGAAATATCATTAGTATAAATGGAACCTTAACCAAGATATAAACACAGTCTAAATGACCGCCTAGAAGGCAACCAAAACAGATTTCGCCTGGATCAGGGTAATCTTTGTATTATATTTTTCTCTCTCTATCCACAACAAATTGAGGTATAACCCGAATAAACAGTTCCTAGCAAAGTTTGGGTTAGACACATGTAGCACCAAAAGGTGCATGTGATGGAAAAAGGGGTGAGTATTCACATAAGCCACATAAGAAAAGCCAAAATTACCCAGTGTTTTTGCTGTAATTCTTTGCATCTTTAAAAGAATGAAATTAATAACCTCATCTCATTTTTGTACTTATGTCATAATTAACAATTCTATAATTAAAAATATTTTTAATTAAAGAAGTTTTTATTATGTAAGCACTTAGAAAGATTCAACTGCAAATTTTTGTTAAAGTTTAAATTAGATTTTATTGCTGTTTCTGAAGAACTAACTGTAACTAATGAACTCTCCTTCATAGAGCCTATTTGACTTTATACTTAACCCACTTCTTATCCTTCACTATGTTTACTGGCATTAAAAAAAATTATCAAAACAAGATGAAAAAGAAAATTGAGCTTTTTTTTTTATTGCAAAACTTTATCTGCAGAGAAAAAAAAAAATTGCTTGCTTTGCTGTTTTTCTCAGAATAAATAGTATTCCAAAAGAAATTAATAGATGGTAGCATATTTTAAATGATATTTAGATGATCACAGCTTTCAAGATGAAATGACAGATGCCCAAAGATTTTTCCTGTAGAAAAAAAATCAAGAAAAAATTAGCTGCTCTATAGTATATATCAACACATATCCCTGTCAATTTTGGCTCTTAAAGCATATATGCTTCTTCTCTTAGCACAAATACATTAAAATCCTAGTTTTGATACTTAAAGTAAGGACAAACTTGTTTCTATGACTTTATAGAGGTGACTGAAAAGATGCTAGGTCAAAGGGGGTTATTTATTAACATTTCTCCTGTTACTAGGACTGAGAAGCCTGAAAAATAAATACGTTGAAAGCTTTACAGTTTGTGGATAGATAAAATCATCACAAATATTTATACAGATATTTTAATCATAACATCTCTCAGAATTATGGTTGTTGAGACATTTTTATGCCAATCTGGCATTCTGGATTCTGGCTCAGGATAGAACAGAGATTTCATGAGAAGTGCAAACACTTCCTATATCTCTTGAATATCTCCATCATGGCTGGTGAAACTCTAAAATGTCTATTGAGCTAGTCCGAATAATTATGTCAGAATTCTGTCTTAATTCTGCAGATTTTATTTTTTTTTTTTAATGTGATGTTTTTGTGTTCTATATGTTTAATTCTGAAATAATTGTTTTGGTTGTTCATTATTTTCTTAATTCACTATGATAAAAATGAGCCAATTCTTCTTCATAGTGCCTAATTATCAAAGTTGCAATTGTTCCCAAGCATCATACAATATTAAAGTCTTGTTGAAATAGATATCCTCCCATATATGGTTTTTCATTTCCCTTTCTATTATATGCTGTGACAACTTTTGTTATTTTCTACATTTTTTATTTCATATGCTCTTGAAAGTTTTTTCTAGTATTCAGAAAATATGGAAAAAAATTCTGTAATGAATTCAACAATTTATAAATCCCAATTGGCCTTAAATGATCTTTGTACTGTACCTTGTGGTAAATAGTATTGTCTCTTTATTTCTAGCAGTGTCTATGCTGTTCAGAAATTGGGTTTAGCTTCATGCAATACTCCCAGAGAGTTTATTTCTCACAGACCATTAGGTTATATATTAGGTAAATAAATAACAATAATACAAGGCAAGGGAAAATCTCTGACTCCTACTTTGATTGTAACTGATGTAATACATTTTAATGCAGGATAAGAGGCATTTCTACCTAGATGAGAAGTGTCATCAATCCATTGTCAGGTACTCTCAGAGATGCAAAAATAGCAGAAAGAAGAATTATATACCGGTGATATGCATTAGTAACCTACAGTGTGGGTTTTTTAATTTTTTTTTCCTCAAGAATCCCTAAACCTATAAAAATTACTTTCTCAGCAAAACGTGAAAGTGACAATATTTTCTTTCTGTTAAATACATATTAGTGTCTCTTTATATCTTTGAATTGAAAGGTCAGATTTGCAACATGGTTCTTGGTAAAAAAAAAAAAACCTGCTAGAATAAGCAGTATTCTTTATTGTGAGGGTGGTGGCATAAATTGCCTGGGGACATTGTGGATGGTCCATCCCTGGCAGTGATCAGGATCAGGTTGGATGGAGTTCTGAGTAATGTGGTCTAGAGAGAGGTGTCCCTGCCCACTGCATGGGGGTTGGAACCAGATGATCTGTAAAGTCTCTTCAAACCCAAGCCATTCTGATTCCATGATCTTATGCAAAAGTCGCACATGATAATTTCAACATTTAATAATAGCATGCATCCTGTTAACTCCATCTTTCCTACCTGTTTAATAGAAAAACTCAGCAAACACCTCAGAAAAATAAACCTTTGTCTCTCTATTTTAATGAAAACCCTTGAAAAACGTTCCTCCTTTAACCTGTGAGAATAGCATGTGCTGACTAAGGAATACATTAAGCATAGGAAGAAATACACGATGACAAGCATCCCTTGCACACTTATTTGCTTCATTCTCATCATTGCCTCTAGTTAAATACATGCACAAGATAAAGCCAGCTAGTTAAGAGACTTGTGAAAGGCTGTTAATTCTGTAAATCAGCAAGTACAATATGCATGCATGTTATTAAGAATAAGGAGTTTTATCAGTAATTGCTCTTCTTTGTTGAGCACTGAGTAATTGCTACAGAAACAATCTCAGAGGCCTGCCCTGGCTCAGCCAGCCACCTTTCAGTAGAATTCTGTAATTATTGCTAAAGGTTCATATTTGTGAATTTTAAAAGAGTACTGGTAACTCGATTTTTCTTTTTTTCTAAGAGACGAATTACTTTAAAAAAAAATGTTTCTGAGGAGAAGTGTTCAGTGTAAGGGTGTTCAGTCAATTGCTGCAAAGTTCTTCAGCACCAAAAATGTTCACGTTTATAGTCTTTTGTATTTGAGATTGTCCAGCTAGAAATGGCCACTGTATGAACCTGCTGAAAGTGAAGTATTTCCACCTGTCACTGAAATGTTGTCTTCTCATCTGCTCTGGACAGCTAAGTCCCACTCTGTTTTCTGCTTACAGAGCCTTCAAAAAAATTATACAGTCAGACTAAAAGTGTTTTCATAACTGTGTCTTTTATATGGTCAGAAGTTTTTTCCACCTGAATTGCACTGTGATCAAAAACCTTAAAGGAAAGAAAGATCATTTAGACAATTGCTTTTAGATGTGTCCTCCATAAAGGTTATGTCCTGTCTCCAAGGCTGTAGTAGGATACAAATTTTTGTTGTTTTGCAGAAAAATGCCCCCCAGTGACAGAGATGTGAGCAATTTTATAAAACCGTTTTAAAAATTAAAATAATAAGCAAACTAAAAAAAAAAAAAAAAAAAATCTTTCGAGTGGGTTAAGCCCTAAAGCTAGGTATCCTGAGGTGATTACTTAGTAGAAACACTTTACACAATAATGTGAAGTAGTAAACATGAACGGAGTTAGAGACATGAAACTTTAGAAAATATCAGATTAAGATATTTTTATTTGCAAACCTCATTCCACTGCAGCCTTTCCAAATTCCTCTAATTTTATTTTTCTTTTGTTCATCATAACAGTGAATATAAAAAGTAGTCGTAGTTGAGACTGTTCGCATCAGGAAGAAAAAGCACAAAGCATTGAAAACAGAACAAAGCAATTCAGCATCAAAGTTCAATGTTACTGGCTGCATCATTAGAGCTGCAAAGTAATTTTGTACAACCTGCTGAGCATGCCCTATTTTGTGAGGCATCAAATATTACCTTGGATATAAAGTCTAACCCCTCTGGCAACTTCCGACTACTTCCATTGTTAATTGTTATAGTTTGTTGTACAGAGATGCCGCGACATTCAACAAAACCTATTTGTTTGTCCTCTGCGATGTGTGTCTACAATGACCCTCACTTGGGACCCCCATCTGCAGGCCCAGGACTGACATCCAAGCTCCTCAGACTCATGCTTCTAGACCTCATATTGTAGGTGAGCCTTTATCCAGCCTTGTTGGGCAGATAAAGCATTTTCTGAGGTTGGCCTATGTGTGTGTGTGTGAGTATATGTGCATGGGTAACTAATTAGGAAGTGAAAATTGCCTCTTTTCAGCAACATGTGCATTATGTAGTTTGCTTTTATTTTAAGATACTTTCCTAACAAAAAATAGCCAAGCAAAGGTAAAATGTATGTAAATGTTCTTCAAGTTATTGCTTGTTGACTTTACATTCATTAATATTTTTTTGTTGCACTGTAGGTTTAATTCCTCTTCCAACAAATAAATAAGCATAGCTCTTAATAAAATCAAGTCAGTCTGAGGTTGTTTTAGTAAAATACTGTGGACTGAAGTTCTTTTCCTTTTGTCAGAAGATAATCTAGATATTGAATTCATATCTCTTTATGTCTGAAAAACATGAAAACATAACCTAAAGACTAGAGTAGAACCAAGGTGATAGATTCCATAGGATTTAAAACCAAGAGGAAAACAAGAAATAAGAGAGTTAAAAGATAAATAAATGTGTTTGTCTAGGCTGATACATGGAAGATTTCACAGATTTCTGACATGAAACTTTGAGAAAGCATACCATCAACAATTAGGTGATTAATGATTTTGTATGTGAGAACAAAGTGCATGAACATTCCTTATTGCCAACAGATTTAGTTTACTATGAATAGTAAGCAGACACAAATACATAGTTATTTGTACCATTTGGAATACCAGTGCTCAAAGATTTTAGATAATATCTGAAGTATTGAATGTGGGGGCTTGGTTTGTTTGTTTGTAAGCAGAGTTTTTTATTCTATTACAACAACTTTCCCCTGCTCCCTAGAGGATCATAAAATCATAGAATACTTTGATTAGAAAGGGAGCTCCAAAACACCTACTTCAGCTTTCCTCCCGTGGGCAGGGACATCTTGTACTAGCTAAGGTTGCTCAAAACACCCTGCAACCTATCTTTCAGCACTTCCTCATGAGGTGCCCACAACTTCTCTGGGCAATCTGTTCCATTGTTTTACCAACCTGACTACAAAGAATTATTTCCTTATGTCAAATCTATCCCAGCTGAGGGCAGGACACACCCTCTTTAGGTTCAAAACTGTTTCCCTTGTCTATGGCTGCATTCCTGGTAAAAAGGCTCTCCCCATTGTTTTTGCAAGCCCAGTTTAATCACTGGGAGCCTTCAATAAGACAGAGCCTTCTCTTCTCCAGGCTGAAGAACCCAAACTTTCTTAGCCTTTTTCTCGTAGGAGAGGTGTTTGATTCCTCTATCTGTCCTTGCAGCTCTCCCCTGGACCTGCTCCAACATGTACTTGTCTTTCTCCTGCAGACCCCAGAGCCCAACACAGCATTTAAGGTGGGGTGGCATGGGAACAGAGAGGGAGAATCACTTCCTTTGACCTTTTGGCCACACATCCTTTCATGCAGCTCAGGATAAAATTGGTTTTCTTAGCTGCAAGCCATTATTATGGCTTATATTCAGCTTTTCATCCCCCAGCACTTTCAAGTTCTTGTCAGCAAGGCTGCTTTCAATCTGTACGTGACCCAGTCTGTACTGATATTTGGGGCTCGCCATGACCCCAGTGCAAAATCTTGCACTTGGCCTTGTTGAACTTCATGAGGTTCACAAGGGTGCTCTCCTGAGGCCTTGAAGATTCCTCTGATTGTGTCTCATCCCTTAAGCATATGAACTGCAGTGCTCAGCTTCATGTCATCTACTTGGGACAGGTCACATTTAGCTATATAACAGAAATCATAGTGGCAATTTCTTGTGACCATACTTAACCAATCTTTATTTAAAACTGCCTGCCCTGAAATAACTTTTTATTCTTTCCGAATACCAGAAATACTTCATAAAAATGATCAATAATTTCTCCCTACGCTTCAGATGCTGGAACTGGAGAATTTTTCTGCCTTGTCTTTCAAAGAAATAACGAGGAAAAAGCGAAAAACACTTTTCCCATATAAAGGCAGGAGGAACTCTCTGAGCTGATACACTTGTTTTTCATCAGTTAATACAACAGTGATCCAAATTAGCTAAAAACATGACGAAAGGAGGTTGGAGACTGTTTGCTCCTCATAGCCACATAGTAGCTATGATAAAACCAAAAGCAATTACTTTCACAAAAATCTTATTAAAGAAAAGAAAACAAAACATATAGACTTCACAACAAAAATCTAAGAGTTGTGCCTGTAATTTCTATTTTTTTTTCTTTTTGCTTACCCAATGTAACATACTCCTGAGAATAGCTACAGTTTCATAATTGTTCCTTATAGCCACTGCAGCACTGAATTATTGTGAGGAAGACATGGTGCAGTACCTAATCTAAGTAGCAATGAGAAAGATAGTCCAAATAAATAGGAAGAAAAACTCCTAGTCACAGAAATTTGGGCACAGAGCATGAAACTTAAAGGACAGTAAATTATCTGAGAATGGTCCACTGACACTACTAAACTGGAATTGGATCTAATGTTGACACAATTAAAATGATAACAAGTAATTAGAAATAAATCTCTAAATCTCTTTTTTGTTTTTTTTTTAACTTTACGTCTCTTACACTCTAGTATCATCTTTGATGGGATATCAAGAACAAAAGATATTTCGTTTTACATACTTGTCTGATATTCTCTGTTCTTCTTACTTCAATGGAATCAGGAATGGAATTGGATCTCCTGGATCCAGTTGGATCTTTATTCATGGAGTTTTGTTCTTAAATAACTGTCAAAAAATATTTTTTTTCTTTTTTTTATCTTATTTTTCACAGGCCTACTAAAACTGCACAAGCCAATCACCCACCTCATCACCACGGGTTCCATTGAATCTAATGGACAGAGTGTGTCCAAGGAATACCATGTTAACATCATTTTGAGTACATGCAGCTGGGTGACTACTAATGTCTTTTATTAGGACTTTTTCATTGTAAATCTTTTAAGCATAGGAAGAATAAAAAGATGCTTATTTTAAACTGTATCACAGAAATGCAGATATTTAATTCAGACTTGCATTAACTTGCTCAGCACATAACATCATATGGAATTTATTGTATCACGTAATTTTTTCTATATAAGCTTAAGGACAGGATTTTACCTGAGAATCAAGTAACTAGATCACAAAAACTCTGTTTCCTGATTATTACCCTAAAGACTTAATTGTAAGCATCTTTCAACCTTCAAATAAAATCAATCAAAAATCTTCATAGATGAGTCTGGAAAGCTTAAAAAAAAAAACAGACAACAAAAAACAAACCCCACAAACAAATAAAAAACCTACACAAAACCCCCTAAACAAACAAGCCCCAACAAACCAACCCTTCTCAAATAACCAAGAATACTGAAGTGAGACACATGTTATGGATTGAAAATAGGACAAGTAAAACCTGTAGCAATTTTAATATAATATTTAATTGGTTATGCAATAAATTTGTAAGCTGATTAGGTAATTGATTTCCTCAGAGAATCAATTTAGTCTTTATTTTCAGTAATAAATAAAAAATGCTTAAACTTTTTGGCTATACTGGACCATTCTCTTAAATTTGCATCTTAAAGGAAAACAGGATCTTAAAGCTTCACAGGATAAAGCCTAGACAGTCTCATAAAAAGAAAAAAAAAAAGGAAAAAAAAATTAAATGGCAGTGTAATGGTTCCTCATATAGAAATTGTCCTGTAAATCAACTAGAATTCTTTTACTGGTGAGGACTGGGAATAGGGTTTTTTTGTTGTTATTTTTGTGCAAAAAACCCTACAATTTCAGAAAATGGCAAAAAGTTCTAATGGCTTGCCTAGAGATTTTAGTGATGCTCAATGTGGGCATTAGTTAAGTTAAGCAATGCCTGTGTGCAAATATATGCAAATCAATTCTATAGCGTCCTGGAATTCAGTAATAATCAAAGCAAGGAAGAATTGATTGTGTGTTGATGTGTTTTGGGAAACCAATCCTGAATTTAATTTTAAACATTGATTTGATTATTTTTCTTCATATTTACGCAAACTACATTAACAGGTTTTGGGGGGCTTTTAGTGTTTTGGTTTGGTTTATGGGATTATAATTTTCTCAGTGGTGCAATGTACTATGATGTCAAGATAATGGCAAACACCCACCCAGAACACAATTGGAATTGAAATTAAAACTTAAAAATCAAAAGTAAAAGGATAAAATTTAGGTTAATTTTAATGGGTCCAAGCTTTGCACTCAGAATTTTCTGAAATTATTTTTGTAGCTGGGTGTCCTTGAATTCATCATGGGAAACTAGTAATTCATAGGTGCATTGCAAGGCTCAGTTTAAAAGAAACCCAAAAATTAACATAGCATTTTTGTGAATCTTTGGAAAAATAACCCAAATAATATGTTGCAAAAATATGTGATGTCTGAAAGGTAAGCAAATTAATATAATTATTCTAGCACTAAGTTGTATTAACCAAAGCATCCCAACCACCCCCATAAACCTGCAAAATATATGGTGGCAAAGTGGACTGAAACCTCTGCATGATACATTGCAAGGGATAAAATCAATTGTCTTCCAAAGGAATACACACTTAGAAAGCTATGTTAGCCACTAACATAAATTAAGGATATTCTGATAAATCAAGCAGCAAGTGAAACAAAAGGAATTGAAGTACTGAAAAACAATCTTTTGTACTGACACTGAGGTTTACCTAAAAACATAAATCACAAAATAATATGACAACTTAAAAGAATTTTTAATATTTTAAAGAAATATAGAAGTAAAAACTTTTATGGATGTAAATATTGATTATATGTTAACAGATATTTGTAACTATTTCTTGGACACTGATAGTTGGTTCAGAACTCAATTACACAGCATGAGTATCAAGGATAAAGAATTTTTAATAATTAAGGCCTTGTTTCCCCCAGAAAAGAATAAAAATAAAAATCCAGGAAATCAAGCCAGTGTTAAGATTTACTGGAACTTGTGATACAGATTGCAGCAGACAGACCATTTCTAATAACTAGTTAAATTGCATTCTTTCATGAATTGGGATAATGTCAAACCTGAATCAATGGAAAGGAAGTTAATTCCTCCTGACTTTTGATGGAGTTTCCTGGAAGCTCTTTGAAGCCAGATTTCTGAAATCCCATACCAAGAATAGCAGATGACAGCACTTCATTTAGAGACTCATTTAATGCTCTGTCGAGTCTAGAGAAACTAGACTCATTCTGAGTGCAAGCATACTGTGTTGGGACCTAGCTAGGTACAAGCCCTAATCTTCTACTTCCCTTGTTTGCAAGAAAAAGTGAATCTAAATAGTTGGCTTTCAAAGATGATGTGAATTTCTGCAGAGCCAAACAATCTCAGCAGTGAGCCCTGCAGGATCTCATCTAAATAAGAAACATCCCAGAAGGTAATTGAAGAAGCAGCCTATTAAAAGACTGCAATAGTACAAGAAAGTCAACGAGGGAATATCTTAATTAATGTGTAATTTTCTTGTCTAATTATTCAGTATGGAAAAAATTGGAATTTCAGGGTAGTACAAAAAAAGTTCCTTATTAGAAACAATGCAGAATGCATCAAGTCTAGCTTTGTTCCAGTATACAGAATAACCTATCAATATTTATTCAATAAATTTCCATTTCTTTAGGTGACATTGTGTGAGAGAAGTCAGTAGGTCTTCATAGAGGTTTAACTGGGTATCTGCCTAATAAATCCAACCAATTCAAATCTAACCAATTGCCTTCCCCTCAAAATGTAACATAAATAAAACTTCAGCAAAGCCTTTCCACTGACCATCAAAGAAATTTCTACTCTATGACAAAACTAGCTAAAAAAAAAGGAAAATGCTACTATGTATCAAATAATAAAATGTTCAATTTTTAGAGGTGAATTTTATTGGTGTTATTTTATAATCAACACTTAGTAATAGGTATTTATTTAAATAATTATATTTTATAGTTACCAATTTAATTAAGCAGCATTACTTGCACAGCAGTTCATTTACATAATGTAATCTATTTTATATCAGTCCAAATTCCCTTGGTATAAAGCAAACCAGAGAATTCTTATTTTTATTATGGTATTTTTGATCAGTTAGTCAAGGCAATCTTCTAGTTACAGGAAAGCAAGAAAACACCCATGCAAAACTAATTTCCTACTGATTTTTTTTGTTTTGTTTTAGTTAAAAGGATTCAATGGAATTAGCATTTTCTACAACAATAGCAGTAATAATTATACATCCCGGTGTGTTCTTTTACAGTATTAACCTTCATTCAAAGTGTTCTCTGTAATATATCCCTCTCATTAAAAGCAGCAGTGAATCCTTTCAAAATCAATCTTTTAGGAAAACGTGAATTTGATGCTCATCTCCACTATATAAATGTAGCTGAATAATTCTGAGAATCACAGAATTACAGAAGGGTTGAGGTTGGAAGGTGCCTCTGGAGGTCAACACCCTTGTTTAACACACTGGCTCAAATGAGGTCACTTAGAGCTGTTTTCCAAGGATCGTTTGCAGGCAACTTTTGAGTATCTCCAAGGATGAAAAGTCCACAATAGCCCCAGGCAACTTGCCTTACTTCCCAGTCATCCTCACAGTAAAAACGTATTTCCTGTATTTTAGGCGGAGCCTCCTGTTTTTCAGTTTGTACCTATTGCCTCTCATCCTGTCACTGAGCACCACTGAAAAGAATCTGGCTCTGTCCTCTTTATGGCCTTCCATCAGATATTTACACACTTGCATACCATCCCTTTCGGGCTGCTCTTCTCCAGGATAAGCAGTCACACTTCTCTCAGCCTTTCCTCCTATCTTTCCTCCTTTTGGAAGAGCAAGATATCCCCTTCTGCAGAGCATTGAGTCACTCTGTCAGCTCATCCCATCTCCTTCAAGTTCTTTTTGGGTCCCACTATCTGCTCTCCTCTTTACAGAAGGAGACCATCTTTCAAGTTTTTCCCATCAGTGGGGTCTGTGGACCCACTTCTTTCCTTAACTTCTCTCACATAGGTAATTCATTGTTATCTGGAGCTCGCTGTTTTCCAAATCAATATTTTCAATGGGCTCTCACTGGTCTATCATTGTTAGCACTTCCTTCAAATGCCATATATCCTGTTGACAGTAGACTATTGAGTTAGAATGTGACTACTTTATTCTGGATAATTCGTCAGTCTCCAGCCAACAGGGATGTCATCATAAAAGGCAGAGCTTATCAAGACAGCTGTAATCAAAAGTATTCATGAAAAATGAAGAACTCAAGTTAGACTAAACTTCTACCTAATATTACATTAATATTAAATCAGTTACCTTTTATGACAAGGAATAGAGACATTTTCTTCTCTTGATACTGTTAGATCCCCTTTTGTGACTTTATGTCATGCACATCCCATTCATTCCTCACATTTACCTTTAAGCCAGTCCTTTGAGTCTTAGTGTTTTCAACTTTCTATCTATAGTAGATAAATACAATAAATAATCCCAAATATCTCTGTTACTGTTTAATATTACAGTATTACACTTATTGGGTGTCCAGAAAGGTGAGCCTAAGGTAAAAATTATTCTATCTTTTGCTTATTGCTTTGAGAATCATCTTCCCAGAACAGATAAATATCCTGAAAATAGCAAAAAGCTGTACTAAAATTATAGAGAGCTGACTGAAGTCTCACAGTTACTTGTGAAGGCTTTAAAAAACGATTAGGGATGACGATCACTGGCTGTCTCAAATATCAATATTGTGTGCCACAAGGCCGCAGAAAGTTTTTTTACCCTACCCCATGTAAAGACATGTAAGTGGAAGGAAGGTCCTGGAATAACAGGTTACAATATTTTTTTTCTCATTTATTTTCTCTCTCAAAAAGTTACCCAGTTGCTCCCTTCTCTCAACTATATAATAGTGATATACAAACAAAAATATTCACAGTGTGCACAATGAACCATTATGAAGAAGACTCCTATGTTTTAACAGTAAACAATACATCACCCTATATTATTTACCCACAGTATTGTTTCCTGTGATATTAATTTCTCTTTTTATGTTTTTTTTTCCAGAATAATTCTTTTCCAAAATACCATGGATTAAGAGTGCCCACTAGTGTCAGTTCCTGAATCTTAAAGTTTTTTTATTCTTTTTCTGTAACTGACTATGAAAAAGCATTGTATTAGTACAGAAAACATTGAAAGGAACAAGGCAAAAAGACTTCATTAGAGTTGGATCAAAATTTGGTTTTAAATTAAAGCCACTGATCTCCTCTTCCACAGCAAATGTAAACCTATGGAAGAAGATTTTGAATAATGAAGTCTATGGATCTCTGCCTAATAATTACATTAACGCACTTTTGGATCTGAAGATAAATTAATTTGTGATTGCATCTGATACCTTGCATCAACTGATATCCAAACCATCAAATACAGATATGATTTTATATGTATAACAAAAAATCTCAGAATAATGGGATATTTCATATGTACATTAGTTCCTATAATGAGGAAAGAAATCAGTCAAACCATTTTCTCATCTCTTTATTCTTGTTTCCATTCTTTCAACAAGAAACAAAACACATTGGTTCATACACTACTGTAATTCAAAAAACATCATTTAGTACTTGTGCTGCAAAAGTGTAACATTTATATAAATTGTGATGTATCAAGCAAGCATCTAATGGAGTAAGGAAGAATAATATATCAGGGATTCAAGTCAAATAATCATTTCACAGTAACAACAACAACAACAACAACGACAACCCTTTTCTTTAAAAAATAAAACAAATATTTTCTATTGAATGTGCTTGTCTGAAAACATCACTAGATATTACAATTTTGATTCTCCCAACTGTAGATTTAAATAGTAAGGAAATTTGTCCCAAACTGAATGACATGTGTGTGCCACTCTCAATTATATCACCTGGAGTGATACCAGATTATTTAAGTCAGGAATTGGCTCTATGCTGTAGAATTTACCTGACCTGGTTATGCACATGAGGAAAAAGTACTTGTATAAGAGAAAATCACTTTTGTGGATACAGGACTGAGCATGACTCACTTAACTATTTAAAAATGGAGCACTATATCCTTCAAGACAAGGACTGTAGAATTGTTACAAGATAAAACAAAAAGAGGCAAGTCCTCCTCAATGTTTCTGACATTGCCGAGATGTAGCAGGCAAGACAATGGGAACTCCACTGACAAATGAATGCCCTCATTCTCCAGAAAACAACTCTGACTCATGGATAGCAAATATTTCATAACAATTTAACAAATGCCTGGGAAGGATCAGGCAATGCACCTCTTCAGGTTTTTATATTTTTTTTTTAAATCCAGTCCTTAGGATGAGCCAGATTATTTGTATATAGACAGGAACAGTTAACTGGAAACTGTGCATTTGCTATTCAAAAGTAACTTTTATCCTTTATGTAATTTGCTTAGACCTCATGAACCCATGTCATTGTCACATGTCTTTAATTTGTCTTGAAATTTTTCTTAAGATATTTGTTCATTTGGTCTTCATCATAGTTATTGTCAACAAGATATCATGAGGAGATGCATCCTCTGACATATGTAATTTCAAGAAGAGCAGCAAGAATCTTTATTAAAATTTGTGAAGCTTATCAGATAATGCTTCAGGCAGCTTAGACAGAAAATCTTATTTTAAAAAGAAAAACAAAAAATTACTTCATTTCAGGCTCTTAAAATAACTATTTTTTTTTCTTTCCACAGAATACCATGCAAACTTGGATAAAATCCAGAGCATCAGGAAGCCTCGGGTTTTTTGCTTCAAGATGCCAAATTATATTGGGCCTTCCAGCACAAGGTTTTTATGTGGAAGTGGTTTATTTTCAGAAGCAGATTGTTTCTTGTATAGATGGTGATTTAAATTGTAGTTAAACAAAATATATATGTATATTTCAACATACATCTGAGAAACTCTGTTGAGTTGATACCTGCAGTGTAATATTAGTTGCCCTATCAAAAACAGACTACTCAGGAAAAAAAAAAAAATCAATTGCCACCCAGGATAAATTGCAATGATAATTTTTGAAAAATTTGGGCATAATTTATTCCTTTCTGGTTTCTAATATACTTTTTATGCTAGATGAGATATTTGCTATAATTTTGAATAAGAATCTATTTAATATAATTTGAATTGCCAGATTATTGCAGAAGTGCTTGATACAGTGAATATCAATATTTTAAAAATACCAAGGCTCATTTTCCCTCAAGGCATAATGGATTAATACTGAAAATTATACTGTGTACAAATATGGTTATGCATTAAGTTAAGGGAACTAGTCCTCAATGAAACCTTTTTATTAGCTTGTTATCAGAATATTTCTTTAAGATTTAATTTTCAAATTTTATCACTCTGGATCATAAAATAAAAATATTAATTACTGTGTTAAATAGTTAGGTCAGGTTGTCACAGCCCTTGGTAGATGTGAATGTGGGGAGTTAAAAACCCTCATTAAAAACTATATTCAGTTTGAGGAGACAGCTTCCTAAGAATACCTGGTTGAAATATGTACTGCTAAAGATTGTTATTTGAGGCTCTTCTTTGCCACATGCTTACCTTTCCTAAAGAGCTATTGTTCTGACTAAGCTTTTTGGTCACTGAAAAGCCATTGAAAAACTTTGAACATAAGGCTGGTATATATCTGACTAAATATAGGTAAGTACACCAAAGCTAGTTTCCTTGATTCCTTCTATAATTTTTTTAGAAAATAAATGCATTTTTAAATATATTTAGCATATTTTATAGTCACATTTACATCCCAAAAATATGAATTTTACTGCGAAAGTATCTCTAAAAGGAGAAAAGGGTGATTAGTTCTTGTGTGGCTAAAGAATCTACATCTTCAACTGTCCAGATAAAACCCATCCAAAGACATACCCTATAAGTTTTGTAAGGGCTTAAGCAAGTGAGTTTCAAATAAGTTCTTCTGAAACCCCCACTAAGTTTTTATATCACTTTAATTCATTCTAGCAAATTTTAGATACTCGAAGAAGTAACAGACAAAGGAAGCTTGTCACTCTTAGGTGTCTTCTATGTTCAGTGAAGAGATCTCAAGACCTTTCTATAGTTCTTTATTTTGTTCTGTAGAAAGGGCACACAATGAAAATATGCATAATTTTTACATCTCATTTAAATGCCTACACTCAATTGCATTGAATAAAGATACACATTTATTTAGAATTAGATCAAAAGGCAGGGAATAAGACAGATTTCACCTAGGAAATAGATTATAGGTAGATGGACATCTGCCCCTAGAGCTGAGTTAAATGTGTCTATTCTTTTTGTAACTAGATAGCAATAGTTTTCAGCAGAATACAATTCCACTCTGCTTTAGGTAGATATGAATGACATGCAAAATTCATCTGTTTTTGTCCATGGTCACAGTATCTTAAGACATGAACACCTTGAACTATGAATAACAAGTATAATCTCATGTGTCTTGGGCAATAATAACAAAAAAGAAAAAACAAAACAAAACAAACAAAAAAACCCCAAAAAAACCAATCCCAAATTAGTAAAATCTTCCTATATGGAATTAAGGTTTTCAATAAGGCTATTGGAAAGATATCACATGTGTCCACTTGATTTGGAAAGCTAAGACCCTTGTGCCCAACCCAGTATGAGGACTTTCCACTGAGCTGCCTGCTGGTTTCACGGGCAGTCCGACTGACTTGCTGAGGGTCACAAGACAGACTCCTTCCCATGTCTGCACATTTTTATGTTACCTGCTGCTGGCGACTGCCACAGTCCTTCAGGGACCAACACTAACAGTCTACAGAATAACACTCATTATACACAATGATAACAGAAAATTGTGACACTTAGGGTTCAAGGATTTCTGGTGGCAGTATAGGACTGCAAAAATGCATCCAAAGCAATACACAGACAAGTTTCAGTCACCAATCAAAGCCAGCTTGATGTAATCAATCAGTGCATGTGGAGTATGGATCTTACTCTGTAGAATTGTTTATGAAGAAGATAGCTTCAGCTTATTGACTAGTCCCAGAAGTCATGATGGAGTCTTTCCTAACTTTTCCTCGTTCCTAACTTCATTTTATACTATTTCTGTATGTTTAGGTGGAGCTTGAGTGGCTCTGTTCATACCTACCTTTGTTACTGATTGGTGCAAAATTCTCGTTTCACTCTTGAATGTACAGTCAATAAAATGCAGACACTTCCTCAGTGAAGGCTGTGTAACTTTGGGATAGAGGTGTACATTAGTTACAATTAGGTTATAATGAGTTCATCCGAGAAGAATGTTTTTGCCACAGTTGCTCTTTCAGCAGCAAGACATCTGTCTCCCTCAGCTGAAGTCTGCCACTAGTTTTATCAGTTGAAAAGTACCACCAAGTTCCTCCTCCTTCAAGGATTCCATCAGGGCCTGGACTCCACTCCACCCTCCGTTTCTTCCTCTTAGCATAATCCTTACGGATGCAGATTGGGTGCGTGGGGAATCATTGTGGCATAAGTTTCAGGTATGCCAACCACGTTCTATCCAGGGAGTAGTAACTGCATTTTACCTACAATTTCCATGCAGTTATAACTTCTGTTAAAATGAGAATATAACTTCCCAATTTCCTCTAATTTTACCCCCACCCATCTTTACACAAGCACTCATTAAGCAGCATGAGTAAAACTGCAAATAGTTTGTCTCCTTCCAATTATTCAGGGCTCAAGCAGTGTTGAAACATTCTTGGTGTGTTTAAATATCCTTTATGACACAATGTGTTTTCCTGTTTTCCTGATAGCACCATGAAGCTTGAAATAGCCATTCATCCCACAGAAAGAAGAAATACTTTAATTTATGCAGTAAATGAAACAATTTATGGGGTCTCTCAAGTGGTAAAACACAGATTGTCTGATCTAGAGAGGCTGAGCAAGGCAGACATACATCTTCTGGATATAATGCAGATGTAGTCCCAGAATGCAGCTATAGATCCTTACTGTATGTAAATAGTTCAAGAATAAATAATAGTTTTTATATCAGCAGAGTTAATAATCTACATATGGTTCTTGAGGTATCTGTTTACGAATATACAGATCTTAAAATAAGTTCTCCTTTTTGTAAATGCAAAGGTTTTTAGCTGGAAACAAAAAACACTATTTGTGTTGGTTTGCTTTCTAGTATTGCAGGTTGTACTACTTTTGGGATTTGTCTTTCACCTATAGAAAGATTTTATTACAATATTTAATAAAGCTTTATGTTGTATCGTCTTTATTAAATGAATTCCTACAAGACGTATTTTTGTATCCTGCATTTCTTCTTTAGTTTTTTTGATCTATGCCAGGCTGGTTTCAGTTGATCAAAAGACTGTAAATTGCTAACTTGTGAGCTGATTGAAACATAGCAGCACTATAAATTCTTGTGATAGATTTTCTTGAAAATGAAAATCACTTACTTTTTTTTTTTTTGCATGGAATGATATTGACAGAAAAAGCAAGTTAGTTTACACAGACTAGTATAAAATCCTTCTTTACTTCATCAAACCTTTGTACTACATATGGTCATAGCACTTTACAGTGTATTAGATGTATGTGGCATTACTTTTTTCAAAAAACATCCCCTAGACAGAAGCATAAATTCTAATTAAAATCACAGTTTGAAGATTTTGCATGTGTAATATTAAACAGATATTTCATAAGAAAAACTGGACTAAAGTTCCTAAATCTAATTTTTTTTTTCTGGCAGACAAAAATAAAACCAACAAGAAAAAGTACTGATTAAATGTTTCTGTGGACAGAATTATAGGATTGAATTTATAAGAATATCCAGATACTTTGGTTTTTTTAATAGGTCAATATTTTCTTTCATTTCAATATTATTTATGAACTAGTCTATCTCACAACAGAAAATTTGGTATAACTAGTTTCTATCCTTTTTCTCATTCCAGCTGACCACTTGTCCATTGCGCTGGACTGCTCATACGTATATATGTATGCATATATATGTCTAGAAATTATTAGGAAAATCTTTCCCATTATATATAATCCAAAAACCCACAACTGCCTTTGTATCACAGGTTAGGGGTACAGCTGATGGAAAATAGATGAGTATCGTGTAGAATCTGAAACTGTTCAAACCTGTTTTATCACTAGTAAGGATACCTGCTGAATGATGACAAATGCACCACACCTAATATGCAAGTGAAAAAGCAAGTTAGTAAGGGGGTTTTACCATTTTCAATAATTTTTGTTGCTTCTGTTTCTGCTCTGCTATCGATTCCCTTGCTTTCACACCTTGCCCTACCCCACCTCACCCTGCCCCACCCTGTCCCATCCCATCCTTCTCTCTATTCAAGTCAACACTAGACTGATGTGGAAACTTCTGGTTTTCCCTCTGGTCGTGTCATGGGCCACCACTGAAAAGGGCCTGGCTCCATCCTCTTTGCACCCTCCCCTCAGGTGTTTATAGATATTATTTATTATAGAATCATAAAATCATTTAGATTGGAAAAGACTTTTAAGATCTTTGAATCTAACCATGTACCTAATATGGTCAAGTCCAGCACTAAATCATGTTCCTATATACCACATCTTTAAAATAATTCCAGGAGTTGTGAGTGAACCACTTCTCTGGGCAGCCTACGCCAACACTTGACAACTCTTACAGCAAAGTTATTTTGACTAATATTTAATCCACCTTCCCTGGTGCAACTTGAGGCCATTTCCTCTTGTTCTATAGCTTTTTATTTGATACCTTCCAGCACCTCTCGGTCTTTCTTGTGGTGAGGCATGCAAAACTGAACACAGGATTTGAAGTGTAGCCTCACCAATGGCCAAGTACAAGTACAATCACTGCCCTGGTCCTGATGGACACACTATTTCTGATAGAAGGATGATATTTGCCTTCTTGGCCACAATGAGATCTCCCCTGAGACTTTTCCAGTCTAAAAAGTCGTCTCAGCCTTTCCCCACGGGAGAGATAGTCCATCCCCTTCATCATTTCTGGTGGCCTCTTACTGGAGTCCTTGCAGCATGTTCGTGTCTCTTTTGTACTGAGGAGCCAGAACTGAGGATGAATGTAGTCACATAGTCCCAATCAACTGCTACTTCATGGCTGTTCATCCCATGGCTCTGATTCAGAGAGCTCTGGCTAGATCTCTCCAAAAACAATCCAACACAGAGGGAGCTAGCTCTCAGCATCCAGAGCCACCGGGAACTGAGGCCAGAAATAATTCCCTGCCTTTATCTATTTAACAATATAATCATAAAGACTAGTTCATGAATTCGCAGTGTGTGTAATTATTTTACAAATGATCCAGGTACCCAGATTCAAGTCTTCAATGATTTGGTTAAGCATGCTGCAGTATGTTACGACTTACTTAGTTACTTTAGCCATTCTATTCCCAGATAATATGGAATCATAAACGCACAATTAAAATTTTACCACTTTAGTGACAAATGTAGTGATGTAGCTAAAAATGTGTTTGAGAAAGGATTTCAATTGAAACATAGGACTTTGAACAGAAACAGATGAAGTTTTAGCAGTCACTTTCTCTTCCTTTTTTTTTGGACCTGATTTTCTGAATACAAGGACTTGAAAAATATGGGAACCTAACTTGGAGAACTTTTGGCTTATACAACCTTTCTTAAAATAAGTATTCTTCCTAAATTACTTTTGTAAACTAAGTATGTGCCAATAGGAGCAGACATGTAAAGATAAATAATTGAATTTGATGAGCCAATGTCCACATTAAACATGCTTTTTGTAATAGAGTAACTCTAGGTGAATACCACAGAGAAACTGGCCAGTAACATTACAGCATATTAAGAGGTCTCCAAGAGAGATTCTTTTGCTTGTGTTTCATCCAAAAGTAATCATCCTTATGTTCTCTAAGACTGATTTATAATGTTAACCAAATATAGGAAGTGGAAATTGTGGTAGATTTGCTTCAAAGGCAACCTCTGATCTGAACTAAAAAGCTAATAAATATGTACTACAAAAGCATTAGAAAGACCTTTAGCCTCCTAATGCCAGGTTTTATTTGAACGCAAACTGTGGTAATGAGGAAATTCAGACCCAAGTAAAAAACATTATGGAGATAAAAGGGTTTATTAACAAGTCTTTGCTCTGCCTAATGCATCTTTCCATGTGGAATGCTTTCTTCCAGTCTTGGTGTAAAACAACTTTTACTGGCTTTGTGGTTTTCAATATACTTTGCACACTACAATCAAAGTTGCTTCAGGAGGGGATTTGCCTGTGATTCCTCTGATCTCCTCTAGTAGTAAAACTGCTATAAATTCCTAATGTGTCTCTCTGTACCGACCTCAAAATACTTCACTTTCAGTGAATGTGTAATGTTCTGTTATTTGCATGCACTTCTACCTTACCTGAAAAGTAACAGGAGAAGACAAACAGGGAACCCTCCTCGCCTGTGTCCATCCATATCCTTTAAAAAGTAGAGAACATATATTTATTGTGAACAAACTATTAGAAAAAATGAAATCCACTTTACTATTCAAAGCAAAAATAAATCACAAGCTCCCAGAAAGAGATAAATCTGCTTATCTTGTCCAAAACACAGATGGCTTCCATTACAATTATGTTTTGATAGGCAACATTTTAAACCCATTTATCCAGAGATATTCTTGCATTTACATTGAATCCTTCTGAAAAGAAAAAAAAGAAAAAAAGAAAAGAAAAGAAATTTTTTTTTAAAAAGTGCCTTTGCTTTTTTTGCTCTTTTTAACATCTGGTTGTCATTGTTTTGGGGGATTTTTTGCTTGCTTGTTTTGACAAACTTTTTCTGCTGTTGTTTTTTAATCCTCTTTTTTCTCGGTGATGGTCTTGATGAGTTCTCTAAGCTACTGTTGCTGGCAGGATGTCTGTCACTTGCCATGGTGAGGATCAGGCGGCACACAGAAATACATTTGCAATGGATACAGGGAGAGGTTTCTCGGGAATAATGGTAGAAGGCAGCTAAAATAAGAAGTGTCCTCATGCTATATAAAAAGGGGTCTGGGTAAGGTGGAATTTCTAAGTGTGTTAAGCTTTAGCCTGAGAAAGTCAGGCTCCTTTATTCATCTTTTTTCTCTCTCTCTTTCTCTCTTTCTTTCTCTTTTTCTCTATTTCTTTCTCTGTCTTTCTATATCTCTTTCTCTCTTCCTCCTTCTTTCTCCACTCATCTCTCCCTATATTCCTACCTTCTTCTCCTTGCCTTCCTTTCTCCCACAGCCATCAGTTTCATCCCTATATAACAGGTTTATTCTTTTCCATGCACTGCATAATTCTGGTATAGTTTTAGAAACGGGCTTTCCCAGGAGCAAAAGGTAAATTATACCAAGAGCCACTGTTGCCTCAGCAGGCTAGAAATTAACTCAAATGCATACAAATTGGTATCAAAACAATTCTTGAAATGTTCAACTTTCCCTGCTCTTTTCTTCTATTCCCAAAACTCAAATTTCTGTTAACACAGGGTGAAAATCAATTATTAGTTTAAAGAAGATTCATAAATTGTGTCTGAAAACAGCCTAAAATAACTGCCAGTACATATGTATTAGAAAAGATCTATAGACTTCACAGTTCTTTGAAAACCAGTTTTGTAAATGATAAATACCTGTGTCTAGCCTCCATCACCTGGATATTCCATTTTTACCTTATGCCAGGAATCTAAGCTTCAAGCAGACATCCTAATGAGGGTGCATGCTGTGACAATCTGCTGGGTAAGCTACTATATGCAGAGCAATTTCATTATTTTTAATATATGTGGTCTGCCTATGAATACTTGATGTTTCATTTTATTCCTATCTCATCAAATTCTGGTAAAGATCCATGAAAAGGCAACAACGAAAAAAAACACCTGAGTGATAGAAACACCTTCTTAGCTTTGCATTTATAAGCCATTTTTTGTTAGTGTAATTGAATTTGCTGATAAGCACCTGGGATTTTTTTGTGTTGTTGTCCTTAGATTAGTAATGCCTTCTCCTAACCTAATGTGCAACAGCAGTTTTTGTCTGTTCATGACTCCTTAACTAACAAAATTATTTTCTACATAAGATATCTTTCCTGTTGAGTTCATGTAGTCAGGAGTTTCAAAACAGCAAGAATCAAGATCTAAAAGGAGGGGAAAAATTACTTTTTCCTACCCACTGTTCCATTTCACATTATATGTTTTAAAACTGGTAGTTTATCATGAACAAGAATATATCATAATTCAGTAGCAGTAAAACATAACTTCAAGGCAATAAATAAGGAATTGAATGCCTGCTTTAATCTAAATAATTCAGTTTCTTTGGCTTCCTTGGCATATCAAAAACAGATAGGGCAGAATTAATATTGAAGAAAAGATAACCCTACAGAGTCAGAATTGAAGAAGCTTGTAATGCAGCCATGAAGTGTAAAGTATCCCTTGTACCTTCATGCTGATTATTTCAGACAACTAAATTCTGCAGTCAGCATGAGTCAAAATGGATCCCACCTTCCCTCCTACTGGAACTGTAATAACTATTCTTAGTAACTCTACGGCGATAAATATTTTGCCACAAATATTCTTCTGATCACAAGAGCAATTTCAGACACCTCAAGAACAGAAATGTGAACTTTCTGAACATAGCAATTATTCACTAACAGAATATTTGACCAAAGTTGTTACCTCATCAAAATGGCTTTGAAAATATTTAAAATTAAAAATATTTATCTAATTGAATATAATTATACACTCTATAACTATAAATACTGTCTTCAATTAAAAAAAAACCCTCAAAATTATAGTTTTTTAATATTTTATATATATATATATGAAATAAAGATATATACATAAAATAACATTAAAAAGTATTTGGATTTCTTGTAGCAAAGTAGTTTACCTAAACTCTTTGAAATCAAGAGTCCTCACTTATCTGTTAACCACGAGTTATAGTTTAAAATCTGTAACGCCGTTATTGATACAAATTAATTTCTACTTTTAATGATAAGCACTAGAAAAGCATGATTCTATGTTTCCTGTGTCCTTGTATTCTCTGCGAGTCAACCTATGGCTCACCTAGCTGGACCATTGCTAGAACTAACAGGATTTTGTTAATTTTTTTCTAATCAGAGAATCACGNTAAAAAGTGCCTTTGCTTTTTTTGCTCTTTTTAACATCTGGTTGTCATTGTTTTGGGGGATTTTTTGCTTGCTTGTTTTGACAAACTTTTTCTGCTGTTGTTTTTTAATCCTCTTTTTTCTCGGTGATGGTCTTGATGAGTTCTCTAAGCTACTGTTGCTGGCAGGATGTCTGTCACTTGCCATGGTGAGGATCAGGCGGCACACAGAAATACATTTGCAATGGATACAGGGAGAGGTTTCTCGGGAATAATGGTAGAAGGCAGCTAAAATAAGAAGTGTCCTCATGCTATATAAAAAGGGGTCTGGGTAAGGTGGAATTTCTAAGTGTGTTAAGCTTTAGCCTGAGAAAGTCAGGCTCCTTTATTCATCTTTTTTCTCTCTCTCTTTCTCTCTTTCTTTCTCTTTTTCTCTATTTCTTTCTCTGTCTTTCTATATCTCTTTCTCTCTTCCTCCTTCTTTCTCCACTCATCTCTCCCTATATTCCTACCTTCTTCTCCTTGCCTTCCTTTCTCCCACAGCCATCAGTTTCATCCCTATATAACAGGTTTATTCTTTTCCATGCACTGCATAATTCTGGTATAGTTTTAGAAACGGGCTTTCCCAGGAGCAAAAGGTAAATTATACCAAGAGCCACTGTTGCCTCAGCAGGCTAGAAATTAACTCAAATGCATACAAATTGGTATCAAAACAATTCTTGAAATGTTCAACTTTCCCTGCTCTTTTCTTCTATTCCCAAAACTCAAATTTCTGTTAACACAGGGTGAAAATCAATTATTAGTTTAAAGAAGATTCATAAATTGTGTCTGAAAACAGCCTAAAATAACTGCCAGTACATATGTATTAGAAAAGATCTATAGACTTCACAGTTCTTTGAAAACCAGTTTTGTAAATGATAAATACCTGTGTCTAGCCTCCATCACCTGGATATTCCATTTTTACCTTATGCCAGGAATCTAAGCTTCAAGCAGACATCCTAATGAGGGTGCATGCTGTGACAATCTGCTGGGTAAGCTACTATATGCAGAGCAATTTCATTATTTTTAATATATGTGGTCTGCCTATGAATACTTGATGTTTCATTTTATTCCTATCTCATCAAATTCTGGTAAAGATCCATGAAAAGGCAACAACGAAAAAAAACACCTGAGTGATAGAAACACCTTCTTAGCTTTGCATTTATAAGCCATTTTTTGTTAGTGTAATTGAATTTGCTGATAAGCACCTGGGATTTTTTTGTGTTGTTGTCCTTAGATTAGTAACGCCTTCTCCTAACCTAATGTGCAACAGCAGTTTTTGTCTGTTCATGACTCCTTAGCTAACAAAATTATTTTCTACATAAGATATCTTTCCTGTTGAGTTCATGTAGTCAGGAGTTTCAAAACAGCAAGAATCAAGATCTAAAAGGAGGGGAAAAATTACTTTTTCCTACCCACTGTTCCATTTCACATTATATGTTTTAAAACTGGTAGTTTATCATGAACAAGAATATATCATAATTCAGTAGCAGTAAAACATAACTTCAAGGCAATAAATAAGGAATTGAATGCCTGCTTTAATCTAAATAATTCAGTTTCTTTGGCTTCCTTGGCATATCAAAAACAGATAGGGCAGAATTAATATTGAAGAAAAGATAACCCTACAGAGTCAGAATTGAAGAAGCTTGTAATGCAGCCATGAAGTGTAAAGTATCCCTTGTACCTTCATGCTGATTATTTCAGACAACTAAATTCTGCAGTCAGCATGAGTCAAAATGGATCCCACCTTCCCTCCTACTGGAACTGTAATAACTATTCTTAGTAACTCTACGGCGATAAATATTTTGCCACAAATATTCTTCTGATCACAAGAGCAATTTCAGACACCTCAAGAACAGAAATGTGAACTTTCTGAACATAGCAATTATTCACTAACAGAATATTTGACCAAAGTTGTTACCTCATCAAAATGGCTTTGAAAATATTTAAAATTAAAAATATTTATCTAATTGAATATAATTATACACTCTATAACTATAAATACTGTNATGAGTAAGATTGGAAGGGACCACGGGGGCCCATCTGGTCCAATCAGCCTTCTCAAGCAGCGTCATAGGTATGATATTTATTATATCAGGAATCCCTGATTAAACAAGATACAAAGTGATCTGAGATCCAGAAAAAGAAAAATTTTGAAACTTTGATACATCTTCCTTAACCTAATAATTTATTTATAAGCCCTACCACACCCAGTGACATCATAACTGTCATCTGAACCACAAACTTTAAAAATTCTAAATATTCACTTACTTGCTCAAAATTTTTGTACAGCCATGAGTAATTGAGCATACAGAGTATTCCCTGTGAAATGAATATAGGTAAAACAGAGGAAGTCCAAGTGTGGTTTAGATAAATCCAGAGTTGTACAATTTAATTTGCATATAATAAAAATATAAAACCAGGTAACATCTGCACCACAACAGGGTTTTATTTTATTGCCTACAATTACAGCACCACAATCACAGGGAAATTCAATATAAATATGGATTACATCTCATTATGGCATCTAAAGCAAACTATGTGATGTGTATTTAGTCTGAATACACACATTCTTATATACATTTGTATTTATATATACATGTAAACATGTACACAGTATTTAACAAGAATTGTCCAACATTGTATAAAAAAGAGGAATATAAACAATTTATTTCTTTGCAGTTCAGTTTAGAAACAATTACACTTAACAATTCTGATAACTGAACCATAGAAAATAACACAGAAAGGATGATTGCATTTAATAAATATGGAGAAGTTTCAGAGAAGGAGAAAACATTGGTTTATTTTTCTATTTTTACCCCCCAAGACAGTTACAGATTTGCATCCAGAGAGGAAACAGAATTATTCAGGTAATTATGTGTATATTTTGCATTTTCAGAAGATCATTGTCTACCATAACCATTTTCTTCTATGGGTATCTGTGGCTAAAATATCACAACAGAAGGAAGCTCCCATGTTTAAATAAGAAAAAAAAATGTTTATTATTGTGTATTTGTACATCTACCTGTTTTCCCAATTAATTTTTCCCAAGTAAATAATTCAGTTTGCCAAAAGGCTAAGAGTAAAACAAGTGTAATTTATATGAAATATTTAACTCAGAATAGGAACAAAAATACAATAATAATGATCTTTAAATCAAGTGGAACAAGAAAGGGTTCTATGCTGGTATCTGTCCTCATTGACATTACTATGAAACACCTGCAGAAGACAATGGAGTGCACTGGCATCAAGCTTGCAGGTACAGAGCTGCAGGCTGTGAGTCAATACATTGAAGGGTACACCCACCCAGAGGATCCTAAAAAGGGTGGAAAAATGCCTTAATAGAATATTTTGAAAGGACAAATGCAAAATTCAGCATCTGGATTGTATGTGCTGTGATGCAATGAAAAAAAATTATTTAAATAATTTGAAGCTTTAACAAATTTCTTACCTGAAAAGGCTAAAGATTTATGATTCCACACCCATATGATGGTATAATTGCATAAATACATATATCTGCGTGATTGTGGATAAGTGTTTTAAGGGAGAGGGGAGATGTAGGCAATAAACAAGTTAATTTACAAAGAGGATGATCCAAATGTAGTCCACTATCTACCTGAAATAGTCATAGATTTTTATGAGACAAATGATTACGTTTCCTTTATATTAATATCAAAGAACATATTAATGAGTTAATATCTCAATTTCTTTTATTTTCCTTCAAATTGAGAAAAATATATGGAATGAAACCAAATACTTATTTATTTTTTTATTTTTATCCAATTCAGAATAATTTTATTTTTTAATCTCAGACAATCTTTAATCTCAAGAAGTCAGCAATGAGGCACACCTTAAAATTATGTTTCTGAGATTTAAGTATTCTAATTTCTGACCCATCCCATCCTTTGAAGTCTGTTTATTTTCCCATAGTTCTTCGTTAGGATAAAACAGAACTTTGTATTCTAGACAGCTCCCTACCAAAACTGTTGATAATCTACAGTTTCAAAGTGTCCTCAGGAAATGCATTTTTCTTTCCCTACCTGAAAAAGGTGCCAAACTCATCATGTGTTTCATGTTCTTTACATAAAGACAATACAGCCATAATACATAGACTATGTTATTCCTCATAAATTAAACTTCAAAATTCAAGACTCTATCATCTACATTCAACATCTTCATATCACTAAATATTGCAGATAACTGAATCAAGATGCTCATAACATGTACATGCATTTCATTACTCAAATATTAATTTCTAACTTCATTAAATTTATCTTCAAGATGGAAGGAGTATAGGGAAGACTGCCTTTAAATAGTTAGCAGAACTGTATCCTAATAACTTAGCAATGTCAATCCACTGACACTGCTTTGTCTTATCTTTGGTGAATTAATCCTCACCAAATGAATGATAGTGGTGTATTTGTGCCTAAATCTTTGTTAAAAAGTGGGAACATTAAGATGGATCAGAAGACTGCAGTAATTATTTGGCTTGCGTTTACTCAGATTTGCATTAATTCCACACATGATCCTGTCACAAAATGGCAGAATTTAATTTAAAGAAAGGATTATACAAATATTAGCTGTCCTATTTAAAGAAAGAAAGAAAGAAAAAAGAAAAAAAAAAAGGTAATAAAGGAACCTGACACACAAATGAACAAATTTGTGTATGAGATATAACATTGTGAAATTACTTTTTATTAGCTCTTTATAACGTATCTTATAAGATATAATAATTAGATACATTGCATTTAAATGCAGTTCAAACAGGTCTACAAATAACTGAAATAATTTATATTTTATAGATTACAAGAAACTAATAATCGTCAAGGTGGATATAAATGATGAGAATAATGTAAGAAGAAAAGGTGAGGAGTATGACAAGGGTGATATTGACATGGCAAGTATGCTATTTGTTTAGTATGAGACTGGTTTACTAAAATATAAGTGGAGTATGTTAAAATGATGGTTCTCAGAAGCATACAACAAGAAATAACAGATGCGATTTTAAAAAAAGATTTTAAAGGGGTTGTTGAGCATTTTTTGGCATATATTTTGTAATATTTTCCCGCTGTACACAGATATCACTCTACATATGAAGTCAGTTCAGTGTTTCATTTTCACATCTCACTTTAACACTACTTTTCACCTTTCAGTTTGTAGAAAAAGACCTTTTTGCTTTGGAGCTGCAAAAGCAGTGTTAGAAAGCAAATTATTCTTTAGGTTCACTGACCTGTCCCAAAAACAACTGAATTTCTTCTGAAAACATTTGTTATACTTAATCCTTTGGGAGCAAGCAACTAAAACTATATTAGTTGTACTTTTAATGACTTTATTTAATTTTTTATCTTAGGTTTATGTGAGAGAGGATTATCTTGAAGTCCACCTGAAAATTGTATCCTTAAACTTATGTTTAGTTCTCAGATGTAGATTTTTCTAATGCAGTTCTATGCTTCAGCACTAAACCTATTTTAATTACCACTGATTTTTTTTTTCTGAAAGCCTTTGGCTGCAAAATAATTTTTACTTGTTTTTTCAATGTTCCATGGATAAAGTATCCCCCATCTCTGTGGGCAGCCTGTTCCAGTGTTTCACCACTCTCGTTGTAAAAAAAGTCTTGCTTATATCTACTTGGAATCGACCCTCCTCTAATTTAAACCATTATCCCTTCTCTTGCTGAGAAGGGGCTTGCTAAATAGTCTGTCCCCATCTTTCTTGTAATCTCCCTCTAAGTACTGGAATACTTAGCTTTCCCTGGGGCCTTCTCTTCTCCAAGCCGAAGAACCTCAACTCACCCCGCATTTCCTTATAGGAGCGATGTTCCATCCCTCCGATCATTTTTACTAATAGAATAAAAAGGTAATTCTGGAAATATTTTTAAAACAAAAATCCCCATGCTTTCTTGCCTATAGTTCATTTTTTATTTTAACATAAGAAAATAGCTGGTGTCAATTATATAAAGTTATAACTCAAGTATGAAATCTGTAGAGAATGAAAAATTCAGGCAGAAGTCAATGGAATGTCAGGAGTAAGGGGATAATGAGCGGATCTTCTTACTTGCTCATTTTATGAGTAGAAATTTGAGTATGAATTCTCACTTGTTTCTTTGCCTAAGGGTCATGGTAGACACGACCTTCAGCCTAGGCCTTTTTTATTAGAGGATGGTGCGACTTTGCCACAGACTCACACAGATAGAAAACTAGACTACAAACAAAGCAGTTGCTGGAAGAACTGTAACATCAGAGGTGTTTGAGGGTTTTTTCCCTTTTTTTTTCCTCACAATCCTTGAAACTTTAAAGCATTACTTTTATTTTCACTTACAATACGACATTGAAGAGAGGGGGTCTATCTACTTGGAAAAGAATTTGTGCAGTATGAACACTTTGCATGATCACTATCAAAAATCTAAGGGGGCAGATGTTTGTTTGGTGGTTTTAGTTTTGTTTTGTTTTGTTTTTTTCTTCAGAAATATACTGTGTGGAATATCAGCTCTGATGCTGGAAGTCTTTATTTCTCTGGAAGTTCAGTCCTCCTGAATGGAGAATACAACTTTTCTCAGGCTTCAAAATTAGTGACACAGACATTACCTGGGGTGAACAGCTCAAAAGTCTGTCACTTTGCAGACACCACAGATTTGGAGGGCAGGAAACCCTGGCTAGGCTTCAAATATAGAGTTCCTCTACTTGTACCTTTCCTTCCAAGTGAATTGCAGGAGACTGGATCTATTCAAGCCCCCCCAAAAAATCCATTGATATCTAATGCCAGTGCTTCTCTGGTTTAAATTTCTATAATAGTTCTCAGTATATATGTGCACGTGTATGGACAGAGTGCCTTAAAGGAGTCGTACTGCAGGAGTATCTCTCTTCCAACCGGAAAGAAAATGGTAATATTCACTGATGTTAGTGACATTAAACACATCTAAATAATGAAAAACTAATTGAATGTCCTTTTTGTATGAGACAAGGATTACGACTTCATGTGCTCCTTTTCTTCCTGGCAAATAATAGAATCAGTTAAAAGTGCAGTTTTGAAAGAAACTATCCAAAAGTTACTATACTGGAATTATTCATGTGATTAGATAGTACAGAGAAGATAGAGTCTTGTAAGAGTGTTTAAAAATTGGATCATAATAAATGAATTCAGATTAAATGCTTTGGATATGTTACAGAGATATAGTGCATTAAAATCAACTACTGATTAGTGTTTCAAATTTTACTTCCAGATACCAAGCATCACAGTATTTTGATGATGAGGCGGGCCCAATTTCAACTCTGTGGTCTAAAGCAGAAGACTGCAGATTAATAAGGAGGCTTTTAAGTTTGATGTTACAGAAATATACTCTAATCACTATATATAGGCTAATGCTTTCTTCCTGGTTTCTTTGAATATCAGCAATTTTACTCCTAAACTTGAGATTAATGAACTTAAAATTGAAAAAAAAAAAATATGGCTGGGAATAATATCTAATATTCCCTTAGTCTGCCTCTCAGTCTAAGGAGAGGAAAAAAAATCAGCAATACTTTTGGAAAAAGAAAAATACAGCATTTTCTTTTGCATTTTAGCTAGCTAAATCAAATATTATTTTTTTGCCTTGCTTTTATTTATGAAAAATCATTGTAAGCATTTTGTGTTGGAAGATTGTAACACTTTGCATGAGAGCAATACATGTTTTAGACTGACATTGTTAAATATTCTGCTGAAGTAAATGTAAATGCAGTATATATATGAAAGAAAGAATATTCATGCTCACTGGTATACTTTATGTGTTATTTACCTAAGATAGCTGAGTAACTCTTAATTTCACTGATATGTGAATTGTTCCGTAGTATTTCAATTCTATGAGCTCAGTCACAAAATGTGAATATAAAGCAAAAATAAAAACAATAAAGCACAACTGGTATTTGGGATATGATTTAATTTTAAAATTCTTGTTATATAACAACTGGCACTTTGACATTATACTCATCATGTCTGTGCTGCCTCCAGCCTGAAAGGCTTCTCTGAATCTGACAGTCTTACAGAGTTTATTTCTCTTTTCCCTCAGTGTAATTTGGCTCAACAATACATCTTCATCTTCATACCTCACTTGTTGCATATTGGTTCCTCAGAAAAGAAAAAAGGTTCTCCTTAGAGAGGTTTTTGTTTGTTATGCAGACTTTTATCAACCGTATATATGAAAAATCATGATTCTAATGCCTGATATTGTAAGTCCTTTTTATTGAAAATCTGTATTCTTTTATTTAGCTAACATTATTTGTTATTTTCGTTTAAGGGTTTGGGAAAATTCTAAAATATTTTTTATCTCTTCTTAAATGTCTTTAAATACAGAATGGCTGTTGGTCTCCTTTTTTAATTGAGGCTTACTAAAAAACAGCTTCAAGTTAAACTGATCTCCAGTGTGTGAGAAGGAAGTCTCACAAGCTTAGGAAGCTTACCACCTTTTTTACATGAAAAATTTATGTTTCTGGGGAACTGGCATATGTGTTTTGCTTTCTTCCATTAGATTTCTCTACCTCATGTATGCTATTACTGGAAAGTAGAGTTTAAGATTTTCTGTCACTTCACTGAATAACAACTCATCCTTGTGACTTTCAATATTTCAAGACAAGAATAAAGCCGGGTACAGAAAGAAGATAGTGGGAATAGGCAATCCAAGTGCAGAATAGTTCAGGTTAATTTTTGTAAATACGCAGTCCATAAAACAAAAAAGAAATCACTGATTCTTCAGATGTCATTTTAATAATATTTTTTGTAATTGTCAATTATGTCTCAAAGTTTTCATGAAAATTCCCTTTTGAATTTACACCAGTAAAAAGGCTACGATACCCTGATGACTAATATGACATATTTTACATAGCTGTATTTTCCACTGTCATATAAAAGAGAAATTTATTATTAGAAATTACCTCTGTCTACAATAGAGATTAAAGACTAGAACAAAAATAACTGGTGTCTATGGAGGATAGCCACAGAAAGTGCATCATCCTTTCTGAAGGAAGTACCTTTCAAAACTAGTACTTCCCTTTCCCTTCCCCCCATTTCTCTACCAGTGTTATAATTTCCAAAGGAACTTTGGGTATTTTAAAAAGAAGAATGTTTTGGATGTTGTTTTAAATGAATGTTCATACCATTGATATTTCAGACTGTCAGTCTGACAAATTAATAAATAACTGGAACATTAAAGGAACAAAGGGAATAAATCCATATGCTTTCAAACTGCATGGAGGCTGTGAAGTTCCTTATATGAAAAAGGCAGATCAATCTTACTTTATCTTATGTAATACCAGCAAAGATAAGTTACAAAGTGTGTTGCAAAAACACATAAATTAGCAGCTTGCAGAAATTTAGTGTTACAATAACTGTGTCAATCACATAAAATCTTTAAAGTAATAGGAACAGTTTTAGGAAGACTTCTTGTGGAATTATGATTTACAATATAAATTTATTTTTCTGCATTAAAAAATAAAAAGAAATTGTTTGACTTCAATGTAAGTATTGTGCTACATGAATATTAATGATATTCCTTTAGAAAAATGCAGGCAAGCTTAAGAAATCAGATCATTAGGTCATGTAGTTATTTATCTTCATTATGAGAGCAGCAAATACCTGATTTCTTTTAAAAAGAAAAACTATATACTTACAAGCATAAAGTAGGCTAGTCTCAATAGGTAATAAACTACAGTTTTTGAAATTAAAGGCAAGGAAAAAATATAGAGATATGGAATGGTTTAAATTGGAAGAGACCTTTAAAGATCATCTAGTCCTCCTCCCCTGCCATGGGCAGGGATGCCTTCCACTACATCAGATTGCTCAAAGTCTCATCTAACCTGATCTTGAACACTTTCAGTGGTAGGGAGCCCACAACCTCTCCTGCATCTCATGATACTCATCATATTTTTTTCATTATTTCTAATCTAAGTCTACCCTCTATCAATAGATTGAAATTGTTGTCCCTTGTTTTCTCCCTACAGGCCCTGGTAAAAATGATGTGTCTTTATTACATGATCCTTTTATATACTGATGATTCTGACATTCCCCTAATATCTTGTGTCAGAACTTCTGGAAGAGGTTACAGTATAGTATTATAGAATATCCTGGCTCTTCATATATAGGAGATTGTGAGGAATTAATTTTACTGGTTTCTTTACGTTGGATACTTTGGTTACACTGATGACCTAAAATGCTTACCCAGCTTTGGGATTTGCATTGCTGAGTAGAGAGCTGACTGAGGAGAAGGAAAGGTGTAATATGTTGTCATGAGTACAGAAGTGGGGTCCAAAGACACATACACACACAAAGAGTTTATAATCTATTCCTCAAATCCATAAGAGTTTTTGAAATTCCACTAGTATAAATTTTTATTCACTTTAAAAAAACATACAATGAATGTAGATAGATGTCTACATTCAGATGTCTGCAATTCAACTCTTGGGATGGCATCCCTGAGATGTGATTTTTTCACTTTGTAATGTATACATCAAAATGAAACAAATTATGCCATATTTAATCTAGACAGTTAGCTGAGATCCCTCTCCTCCTGTCATTTGTGTTACAATCATACAATTAAAAACCTATTGAGATAGTGACATTCATTCCATTTATGTTTGTACAAAAGTAAGCATATATAATTATTGAGGGCAGAGACATAACCGGAGCATAAACTACACAAAGAATGTATTTCTAGGAAGTTTTTTCAATAGGCACTTTTAAAGCATTTCCTTTGTTATCTGAATTTGTGTCGGTGTGTGGGAAGAGCCATTGCATAAAAAGGAATTTGAGTAGCTTTCTTCCAGTCATATTAACTTCCAGTTCCTACACAAATAAATTAATTATTGTCAAGCATTTTATTAAAATATGAGAACTTAAATATTTATTTAATATGTAAAAGGTATGGATTTAGACTTAAAAAAAAATAAATATTGTATCAATAATTGTGTTTGTGAAACCATTTGGAAGTTAACTGAAACCATATTTGTATAGCTCTAAGTAGTAATCAAGAATCATCACATCAAAGAAAATCTTAGAATTTGAATCTGGCATGTCATGCACTCTTTCAATCTTGCTATTAAAAATCTAGACATAAAATCAGATCTAAGAAACAGAAAGAAATTATAATATTTTCAAGGTTAATTATGACAAATTAGGAAATTATATAATCATTAAAAGAGGTGCTTAGTAATGTGAATTATAACTACTCTTTCAACCCGCACTGTACATGGTTTCATATTTAGTGAAAAAAATATTGCAAAGTGCTATCAGTGTTTTAGTCATCTGATATTTAGGTATTGAGTTTTATCTAAATCACTAGGACCTATTTAATAGAAAATGGATGGCTATAGACACGACTAGAAGGTGCTCCATTTTACTGATTTTAGGGAGTATAGGATTGTGTATGTTAACAGCCTACAGATAATTGGGGGTGGGGGGGTGGTGAGTGGTGAGTAGAAGTGAATGTCTAGAATTGAGCATCTTAACTCTCAAACACAAGACTCCCACTTGCTAGCATCAGTGCATACCAGTTGGTTGTAAATTTTGCAAGAATTAAACAGCACAATCATGTCCTGAATCCTCCATTTAATAAAAACAAAGACACGGGAGAGAAGCAGCAACAGATAGTCTGATTACATATTGTTTCTGCATATGCACTGCTTAGAATGGGGAAGCCAGAGAACATGACCCACAGAAAAGAAATGGTGCTCAAACTTGGTTTCTGTAAAGAAGAGAGGAATTTGGAGAAAAGAAGGGACACCGAAGAGAAGACATCAGTCCTGGTTAGAGGAAAGATCTGAAAAATGGGAGAAGAACCCAGAGATTTGTGAAGACAGAGCTGTCTGAGAAGACCCTGAGAACTGTGGGGAAATGACACACAGGGAATGCTCAGGGAGGGCAAGTGTGAGCAGCAGCACATTATGAATGATAAAACATTGTGCGCAGCCTTCCCAGACCAAGAGGGACCTTTGTGCTGAGAGTTAAAATGCTGTGGGCTAGTGAGTGAGCAAGCATATAAGCAAGCTTGTGAGCTAGCCAAGCAGTCTAAATACTGCTGTCTCATTTGTTGTTATCCAGATCATCATCCAAATCACCAACCACATAGCCCTTATCCAGAGCCACTAGTTGCTGGAGTGTGAAAAACAGAGGGCTCTCTCAGTCCCTCAGAGAGAGATCAGAATGCAGAGTTTGAATAAAAGCTTTTAGAGAAACTAAAATATATTAATCCACATAGACACGAAATAGAGGTGTAAGCTTTAGTTTTAAGTGAGTAGAAATATTATTAAGTCACCTAAATGTGAAGTAAAAGTATAAATCTTAGTTTTAAGTAAGTAAAAATGTTTTAAATGCCTTAAAGAGCAAAAGCCTTAGAATCTAGTGTAAAAAACAAGCTTCAAAGACAAGCTCCAGTGAGAGCTCAAAAACATAGTTTTAGACATAATATAAAACATAGTAAGAATATTGCTTACATTCTTCAGATAGAACAGATAGGCCATATGCACAAGTTATGCATAAGTATTAACACCACTTTCATACAACAGAACTAGAATTCTAATGGGTGTAGAAGAAACGCTTCAGGTTTGTGTTTTTAGCTCATGGAGTAATTTGTAAATAAAAACCCATGTATTGGAGTGAGAGCACTCTCTCTCACTCTCTCTTCCTCCACTAGCATCATCATCATTACCACCACAAGAGAGAAGAAGAAGAACAAGAAGAGAAGAATGGAAGAAAGACCAGGGAGCTTCTGCCTCTTCCCAGGACTCTGTACCAGACTGCAGCCTCCGCCTCTGCTCGAGACTCTGTACCTGGCCGCAGCTTCTACCTCTACTCAGGACTCTGTACCAGAGAAGTGCTGCTCCTGCCTCTGCCTAGGACTTTATACCAGGGAGCTGCTTCTATCTGTGACTCTATGCCAGAAAGTTTTTAGCATGGGCTTTAACACTTGGGACTCTGTCTCTGAGACTGATGTGCTCCTGTAATAGACAACTTCACAGCAACAAACAACCGCTCTTGCCTTTGAGGACCTAACCCATAGCAATCTCGACAACTAGTATTTTATGTCTATTCACTTTGGCTATTAATAATGCTTGTGGGTTTTTTATTTGTCTTCTGCACTACTGGGTTTAGGATTTGCAGCAAGACAGTTTGTAGCAGCCATTTTGATTCTCAGAATTTTGACTTCTACCCTTCAAATATTACTCTTCTCTGCCACAAGCACAGCAAGGACTCCGCAGATTAGACAGACTCCAGCCTATTGATACAGGGGTTGTCATTTATCATGTCCTGCCCATGACACCCTATTGAAGTGACTACCTTCTCCATTTCTTTCAAGAAGAAGAGCTGTCAAGAAATTTTTAAATATAATCACATTTACACTGTGGATTACTCTTGTTTATATGCTTATATATTTCTTCAAAAACTCTAATTATTTTTAAGATATTTCTTTCTACAATCTTTGTTGACTCTAATTGCTATATTTACCACCATCTCCACTTATTCTATTCTGAGCTGTAGCCCAAAGTAGGGAAACCAAAATTGCTAGTTTGTGATTCTCTGTATTTCCCTAGAGTCCTTGTTAAGTTATCATTTTAGCTGAAAAGAAGCTGGATGTTGGCTTTCATAACTTTTTCATTCCAATGAAGAACTTCCTAGTTAAGCTCCCACAGAATTCATAGGCGTATAATACCTGTTGCTCCCCCACTGTGAACAAATGATAAGAAACCAAATGAGACAGTTTGAATAGTATTCATAAACTTAATTATTTGAAATATCTTCTGCCAATATTCTCCTGTAAGTCTATGATTCTTCTCTCTAATATGTGAACTTCTTTTCTTTTGTTCTTCTATAGTAGCAGTGATACAAACAATTTTGTTTCATGAATTCTTTTTGAGTCATCAAGAAATGATTCTTGCTTCTTTTATTATTAAAATACTTTTATCTAGCAGTATTTTATTCTCCTAGAAGTTCCCATCCTAAGCCTTTTCTTCCCATGTCCCGTATCAGGGAAATTTTTTTGTTTGATTGTTTGGTTGTTTTGCTTAGTCTTGGGCTCCTTTTACAATTTTGTAGAATTCAGAAGACAGAATATGACCCCACAAAGGATTTTAAAAAATCAGAAATAAGTTAACAATCAACCCATCCTTAACACTTTCCAGAGACTCTAAATTTCTTTTTTCATACATTCTATGGAATCTCTGTTGAGATGCAGTTTTACTTAAAAATTTGATGTTATTAAAATGGCATAAGGAAAAACCATTAGAAAAGTGAATGTTTGACACAAAAAGAAGAGATGATAATAGAAATCCTTGAAGGAAAAATAACTGTTTCTAAAGAGAAGAAGCACGGGGTACTTTATGATTAAATTTCATGCTTTGACACTTTTCAATTCTTTGAAAGCAAGTGATAATAAGGAAAATTACTTCTTAGTCCGAGCAGCAGCTTAAATGAAACCAATAAAGCCTAAAGAGTCCAACTTTTGTGTGTTACTTAAACGTTCTTTTATCTCTTAGAGTTAAAGTGAATAGTGAAACTTGTTACTTAAGGGACTTATCAGTGGAAATTTTGATAATTTTACATTGCATGTATAGAGTGTCAAAATTACATATGATTGAAATGTTGCTGCCCTGGCCAAGAGAGAGTCTTATGGGTTATGAATTAATACAGTCTAAGAGAACAAAAATCAAGTTAATAGATATTCATTTTTCTCTTCTTTTCAATTAGAGATAAAAGTGAACTTCTTTTTCTGTTCATAAGTGTTTCAAAACACATTTTAAATTATTTAAGAAGAAAGATAGAGAATTCCTTAACTTTGTAGTGCGCTTAGATAAGAAAAAATAGCTTCTGTTAGATAATAAAGATCCTGACAGAGGCCTTAGAGCTGGATATTGATGATGGCCAAAAGCTTCTTTTTCAAGGAATGTAAGGTTCAAAGGATTTTTTAAAGCAAATATATATGAAAACTTGACTGGCAGGAAGACCATAAATTTTGGTGTAATTTGGCTGAAGGTAGGCGATGGATCTTGGAAATCAGAAGATAACTATAAAAGAGCACTAGGCAGCACATAGTGTGAACTGCATTATGAGAAGTTGAACATTTGTCTACAAGGTAGAACATGGACTTTAGATTTTGCCTGCAGCTTTCTAAACATACATAAAAATGTTTGTTTCCTAAAGGACTCTGAACTTAATGGACCGAGTGAAAATATTGCAGGTAAGGTAAAAAGTGTAAAGTAATTTCTGTTATCTTACACACAGAATATAGTGAGAGAATTAAAAATAAAAGTGATTCTCAGGTTCAGTCCAGTAAGATGATTGCTGAAATGCACTGCCTTTAAAACTGTTGGTCTTGAAATTAGTCCTAAGTCTTTGTCTCTGTCAGATGGGAAAACAACCAACCAAATAAAAAACGTAAAGGAATACACATTCATTGTTGTCCCTAATTACAAAAAAAAAATGTATGTATTAAAAGGAATATATTGTTATGAGTAATACTGAATTGAAGGCAGAATTGAAGATAAATTTAATTTTCACTCTTGAAATCATTTGTTATTTGTCACAAATTGCTGAAAGCACCAATGATAATTTGCTGCTTTAGAGCAATTTTCAATTCATTTTATTTAAGATCTTTGTTATGGAGCCTAATATCATTTTGGTGCAGATTACAGTGTTTGGCACATGCTGAACAAGATATAGCAGCCTAAACTAATTTAAAAAAACAGTGCAGTAATGAATACTGCAATTACCATAGTACCTCCTATTTATATTGATAGCAAAGAAAATATTAATCTGAGGTCCGTGTATTATTTCATTCAGTAAAGTAAACCACATAAATTTTTGTTGACTGCTAGAATAGCGTTGCAAAAGATTCCCACAGGGATGGGTGAAGTGATGATTGTAGCAGGCCTACAGCTTTTCCTTTTGTGCTGCACATGCAAGAGATAACTGAAGATTCAATCTTCTCTTTCTCATCTCATTATAAGAAGGGGAAGAGGCGATGTGTATGTTTCTGGCTCTTGGATTCTCTTTTTCTGTTTCAGAAACGCTTGAGAGCAGATAGCTGCCTACAGCCATAAAAGCTATTAAAAAATTACAAAAGTTCAGCTCAGCAATAGCATTTTGCAGTTCAGCCAGGGTTTGCAGCTTGAGAACTGCAGATACCTTGGGTCTGCTGGTGAGAAGTAGTGCCTTTGGGACAATATTCTAAAAATTGTGCAGAGGGTGTAGTCTGACACGCAGGTAGGGAAATAAAGGCTTGCGATAAGAATTCCAAGATACATTTTAGTATTTTTCAGAAGTGACCTAATCACTTAGATGACTGAACTCTGAGTGCCAAAACCACTTTCCAAACCACACAAACTCCCAACCCACTTACAATGCCTCTGCATCAGAACTTTAGTTCAAACCAGGAATGCACATAGAAGTAAATCTCCCAGTGGACAACACTCCCCACCTGAATCTCCCTGTCCCTTGTGATCCTTCAAATTGCAGACCACAAACTCATCTGCTCAGGACTCCAAGGATCTACACACTGCAGTAGCTGATAGGGCAAGGCTTCCTTGGCCTGGACCAGGTGTGGCTTGTTGCAACAGTCCTAGAGCTCAACCGATTTATCCCTACCTAGATGTAGATAGAGGCCTGGGAGTGCTATGCGATGAAGGACTTAAACCCCTTAGCTGTCCCAGAGTAACCCACACCCTTTGCATTAGGCTTTTTGCAATTTTCCAGCTTAAAATGGGACACAGTGTGAAAAAACAAAGACAAAAAGCTCTACAAAAATAGCTCCAGGTGGCCCCCACGTCTGTGAATTAAGGAACCTTACTCCTAGCTATGATGTCAAGATACAACTCATCCACTGTAAGTCTTGAAACAAACTGTATCCATCAAGCTCAGGATCCAGTGGAACATCAGAAAAGTGAGCATTGCACCACAGAATAGAGGCAATTTGAACTCTATTATTATAATTATAACTATTATTATTAATATTATTACTGAGGGATTTTTATTAATTAGATGTGGACAATTAGATGGTTAAAAATATAAGCTAGACAAGCAATAAATTTCTGTTGTCATATACAGAAATATTGCCCCTTTTTACCACAGTAATAAAACATTGTTTTGAATAAAACAGTGCCTATGGAAAAGCAAATTTCAGAGCCTCAACACTAACAGTTGTGCCTGTGAAATCCTTGTCCATTGTAGTTGTAGATTTACCATTAGAATCTGATCCTTGACATGTCTTTGGCATCGTAATAAGATGCAATAAGGTAGATTCATCTTTATACATAAATGACATCCAAAATAACTTCCATCAACAGTTGTGAGACTGTTTGGTGGCCAGTTAAAAGAGGCTTCTTGGCTGACTATTGTATGGCAAAGTTTGTCAAATTGTCTATTTCACAATAGATAGTGTTTCAATTTCAATCTGTCCAGAACATGTTCTTAAAGACTTTCTCTGCAGTCTTTTCTGCAAGCCCATTCCAGGGGCCTGTTCTTAGACTGCTTGTCAAAACCACCTGTTATTTAGGACAAAAATATCAGTATGTATTTTTTTAAAAAATTAAAAATAACAACCTGCCTTGATAACCAGATCTAAATGAGAGCTCCAAGCTGGCACATTTTCATGACGTTTTCATGGGTGATTTTTTATCTAACTAGTGGCAGTTCATATGTCCCAAATTATGTGATTTTAGGTGTTTAATAGGTTTTCCAGTAACAAAACCAGCAGTTTGACTAATTTGTAGTTACATATGCAAGGCTTTTTGTTTTTGTATTTTTCCTTTCCATATAAACTGTTACGCAACAAAATATTTAAGTAAAAACTTAGAAAGTAAAGACAGAATTGCTAGCTTCATAATCTGAAGTATCTAGGTCCCTGTCACTTTTTTGCTTAGTGAAATTTCTATTCAATTTCTTCAATTTTTTTAAAGGTTATTAATTTGTGTTGCTTGTGGATAGTAAGAGGAGGTGCAAGTTATTGGCATGTCAAGCACAATTACAAAGAGTGAACCTCCAGTAAGCTCCAATTTCTCTAGGGTTACTTCGGTTGATGTTTTGTTGGTGTTACACTTTTGTTGGGTTTTTTGGGGGTGAGGGGAGTTGGTTTTGGGTTTTTTGGGGGTTTTGTTGTTTTTTTGGTGGTTTTATTTTGTCTGGTTTTGTTGTTGTTTTATGATTTGGGGTTTTTTGGTGGGGAGGGGTCAGAATTTATTAGCAGGCTGGGTCAATTTCAGAAAGCTGTTTAGGTAATTTTTGTTTTAAACATGTCGGAACCTATTTTATAGTCTAAATTATACACATGCAAAACTACAACAGGGACACATTGTGCATTTACAAGTAGAAGAACAACTGTCAGATTCACAGAATTTCAGCACAAACTTGGCAGATTTTTTTGCTTATTCCTGGCAGTGTTGAAAGTATTCTCATTCTTTTAATTTTTTTTTTTTTTTTTAATGTATGTACCAGGCCCAAAGCCAATACATACACTCACATATGGGGAATACTTGGTACAACCAGATGTTGAGAGATGAATTCTTCTAGTATTGGCATCTGGGCCTAGGTCTGTTCCCTTGGTGTATTCCTCTCTTTGACTCCTTGATTGCTTCTGCTGCTGGCTGCTGTGACATCTGTTCAGCTGTCTGCAGGCTTAGTAAAATGCTGCTGTGTTTCTTTTTCTTCCTGGATGTCAGATTTCTTTGATACTCTCAAGAGCATAAAAAATTTAAGTTTTATTTTGTTGTGCTCGTCAATAGGGCAAAGTATGGATTTGCTAAGTGATTCCATACAGAGGGAAAGGACTCCATCCCCATGTCTCTATTTTTTCATTCTGAAAATACAGAACCTTTTTCATGCATTCATATTTTCTTGCATAATTTACATGGAAGGTGGTTTGTTTTGTTTTGTTTTGTTTTTTTAATAATGTGTATCCATACTACATCTGCTGTAAAGAAAAGCACTCACTACTTTGAAACAAGACCCCTGTGATGACCTATTCATCATTTAAACAATTTCTCTTTAAACAAAATTCAATGTGGTAGTATTTGTTGGCATGCTTTAATAATTGAATAGTTTTAATAGCTAAAAAATAGAGTGAAAAAAAAACTGGGATGGGAGAAGGATGCGATGATATATTCAGTAATTTCAAGTATTTTGGTATTTTGCTGCTAAACCTAGTTGTGATTAAAATCTTGTGATCTTTTCTTGTGACCATCAAAAAATTTAGAATGTGTGAGGTTTTTATAGTCTTGAAGTGCATGACCAAGTTAATATATGTTACTACATCTGAAGTGATATTAAAGATTTATTTTCAAGCAAGAATGAATTGGATCCTGAACTCTTTTGGCTACTTCTTTCAAATGCCATACGTTTGTATTTTTCTCAGACTGAACTCTCTTCCTTTTTTAAGTGGGACTGCAGCAGCTCTTGTTCCCCACTTCACTGCACGCCAGAGCCCAAGACTAGTGTTAAGAGCTTCTTTTCTTTGGAATCTGTGATCACTTGAAAGCTGCAGTGACTCAGATCAGCTTCTTTGAAGCAAATGTTTAGCTGTGCACAAGAGCAGAGCTATCAGAAAAAGAAAGGTTAAAACAACAATTCTTAGGAGACCTCAGTACTTCCTCTAAGAGTTAGGTAGGTTTAATTTATGTTGAATGTTTGAACTCTTCTGAGAATAGCGTTAGTGTTTTTTTCTCATTGCTTTCTCAGTTACTGAAATGAAAGGCTTTGTTTCATTTCATTTAATAATGGAGTTTCTTTTGTGTTTATTTACTGTTTATGATTGTGGGAAAGTCAGTTTTGAATATATTGTCTCTGTACTTCACTTCTTACATTATATTTTGAAACAGATGATTAGAAGACTTTTTACCCTTAAAGGAGAACCTTTTTCCCAGAAAGAATATTTGTCATATCCACTTTCCTTTCAGATTTCTGACTAAACTGGTTGAATAGAAATTATGATCTTGTCTAACCTAATCCCAGAAACCTGGGCAATAGCAGGAAAGAAATAAACAACCCTGAACAATTGATATATGCCCTTTAAGAATGAGACAGTCTTTGGGAGCTGGACTAGAGAACAGGAATCTCATTTTTAAAAGGCAAAAAAATTAATGTAAAAGTGGAAGCATAACTTGGAATAGAATAGAGAAGAAGTCCTCAGAGGTTTGCATTATGTATATTCAGCTATAGACTCTTAGGATTATATTTGCATAGATATATAATTACTGATCTTTTCTCAGAGTAATAAAAATACGAGTACTGATTATTTTGGGAGCCTTCAGCAGAAGATGAATACAGCTAATGATTCTTTATACTAGTAATGCCTGGACATTACAGCTGACAGATTTACCTGTCTGATAGTAACAAAATTTGATTTAAAAACGTGCATTATTCTTTGCATTGATAAGCAATGAAGATCTTAAGATGAACTAGTTATAGAAAATAACTTTGTATCAATTGACGTTCATATATTCCTCTTAAACTAACGGATCTGATTTTGAAAGGACTTGAGCAATACTGCTATATATTCAACTTTCTTATGCTTCACACAGTCTAATATGATAATTTAAAGCATAGTATAAATCACAAAAAAAGTTTGAAAAAATTAATAGATTGAAAAATTAACCACTCAGGTGCTATCAGTCATGTACAACCCCAATCCTAGCATTATATATAAATATTAAAAATAGTTAATTTCATCCATGTTGCCTTGTGGCATGATTTATTTGAATAACTCACTTTCTACCGTAGTACCTCAGATTAATAAAGGGTCTAGTTCATCCTACATAAACCATAATATGGAGGTTTAACTGATTGTTACAAAGAGAGCCTCTACATGCCAGTTGCCTTTCCCATTCAATGTGCAGAGAATGTGCCAACTGAGCTATTTATTCTTATTCTACTTATTCTATCATTACTTTACATTACATTAACTGCATACCATCCACCCTGCACACTTAATCAGGTATGGGTCCTCTAAACCCCTGCATCATTAACTACTTACCAAAAAGTCATTATTATCTGATTGCTGTTCAGCAGGCTTTGTAAAATGAATTGGTGGTCTCAGGCAAATGGCCGCAACTCAGAGTTAGTACGTATTTGGTATTTTTTTATTATTGAAAGAGTAAGAAAATAGCATATAGAATGTTACATCACCACTGAATTATACTGTGACCTGAAAAGGTGATCTCTGCAGCTAAACCTTCTAAAGCTACATGAAAACTTTATACAGTAAAGGCAATATGGTTTGTTTGTAGCAATCTCTGTTTAAAAACCTGGATTTTCTGTGTCCAGAACTATCAATCACTTAAAATAGACTACAAACACATGGACATTACAGAATAATTCAATTAGGTAAAGACATAGGTAAAATGGTACATTTTAGTCAAGGAGGGCTAATGATGAGGAGTGTCAAAACTTTAAACAAATCGTTGAACATTATTAGTGCAATGCCAAAGCACTGTGGGAACTGATTAGCAATAGTAAAAACCAAGAAGGAAACATAAAACTGAATCTCGTCTGCAGTGAATATCTTTCCATCTCCAACTCCCTAGTTACAAAATTTGAATGAGTTGCTATCTGAATGACTTGCTCACAGATTCAGTTTCTGGTCCTAGTTCAGACTTCTATAAGTGAAGTAAATGTGTATAATATTTCAGTGAACCTATGTGTATTGCTGAGAATGTAAATATATTTGATGGAGAGCTAATTTTGCTTTTTATTTTTGGGTAGAAAGATAAAATTAAAAGTAAAAATGTTGTTCCTACAAAAATATAGCCTGTGATCCTAAGAGTAAGAATAATGAAGTACATACAAAGTGGATATTTCAGTGCAGGAAGTCTTTCAGTGTTACAGTGTTACATTTGTGTTAGATGAAATGCCTTTGCACATGTTGGTGAACTCTAATTCAGACTTATATTTTGAGTATTAGTAAAGTTATTCACATTCTAAAGATTATTACTCATTAAAATCTGGATAAATAATAAATATCATAAGATGCACATTTAAGGACAAACTTAAAATTAATCAATACAGTTTAGTCTCTGTATTTTATTCTTATTTTTCAATCCATAGAAATTCAACATGAAGCAGAAAGAAAAAGTAAACTTCATATAATACACAAAAAGTATTAAAAAATAGGGTAAAAAATCCCAAGAACAGATGGCGTTTGACAAATCCTGACATTACTTAAGTGTTATGTGGCCATTCCTACAAAAGAGTTATCAGAGATAATGCTGTAACATTATATATTGATGTCATGTCAATACATAATCATAGTCTAGCATGACATGGTGCTAACAGTAAAGATACAGCTTTTTAAAAGGTAATATATTCCTAGGTCCCTTCTGTACCTACTAGTTCCATCTACCAGTACAACTGTCAGTCAGACGTACTAGGAAAGCTATGGAGGAATCAGACTGGAATAAGCTCATTCTTTTATATGTTTGTATTTTGCATGATTCTTGAATCTGTTACTATAGCAGGAAATATCTGAAGGCAGAACAGCGTCACAAGCTTATCTGCCTGGCAGTTAAGAGTGCCTGAGAGGGTGCTGTAAAAAAAGGTCACATATTTTAAAAAAATATTTTTCTCTTGTCAGAAAAATTGGAAAAAGTCAATTTTGTTGCCCAGTATTTGGCAAATATTATTTTAAAATTATGTGATTCCAGAACATTATCCCTGCCCTCAGCATATTATTCCCCATTGTTCTCTTACAGATAGGGATACTGGCATCCGTATGGCTCAGGATGAGAAGGGGACTGAAATATCACTATAATTTGTACTTTATAATGAATGCACTTTTTGCTCTTTCTATTACACTTCTGTACAGTACCAAGCTATATTTTTCATTACAGTTAATTGCAGCTTCAGTTTCCAGTTCACAATATTTTGAAGCTGGTTCAAGGCAGCACCTCTTTTACATGTGCAAATTGTGGTAAGAGATGTGAGCTCTTTATTTATGTAATGATGAATAAGTACCTCAGCATATGAAGGAAGTGATAAAAATTTGATTTTGGCACTACTTGTATACTTGTTTGTTCAGTGCAGAGATTTCACAATACAGAAAAGAAATAAAGCAGAAAGAACTACAAAGAAGACATTAAATGCAACATCAGAGAATGAAATTGTTTCTACTTCAAAAGAAGTACCTATGATAAATGTGGCAATTACTGTGAACAGACAAGGCAACAAATGAAAGACTTGGAGAATGGCGCAGATAGACATTCATGACAGATGTTACAAGGATGCCAAGGGACAGACTGCCAGACAAGTAAGTCAGAGAAGACACTGACAAATATACTGCAAGGGATAACTTTTCAAAGAAGGTCATGAAAGAAGAAAAATTAGCTTATACAATGCAAATCTATGCCTAGCATCTTAAACAATTAAAAAGCAGTATATAGGATGATAGAGGAAAGATACCATGTCAAGTAAAAGAAACCTGGACACATTTCTTTGTCCCAAATAATTGTTCCTTCTAATACACTCTACCCTACAAAATTACTTCACCTTTACAGAATTGTTAGAGGAATCAAGACCTCAGGCACGCTTAACAGGACATGGAAGAGATATGCATCTCTGAATGGGGTTCAGAGACTAGAGTGCAAAGCAACCTAAAATATGTTTTGAAGAGATGGTTTGGTATGAGAAACAGCACAGGAAAAGGTGGTTATTCATTTCATCTCAATAAGAAAAATGCAAGGATCTGTGTTAAAGTTTTAGGAGTTAAACTTTGTTGGAGCAATTTACGCAAGTTATATATCTTCATTCCTCTGCCTCCCTCTCCCCTTCCACATACATGCTTATCACCTACAATGTAATACATATTCAGGTACAGAAGTACAGGGTCCCATGTAAACACAGAAATCTATGCCTGTCTCTCGGATAAAATGTAGTCCTGTGTTCAGAACTTGAGTTTGACTTAGTTTAGGTGAGGAATTTGAACTGTCATCACATCCCAAATGTCAAAGGAGGGAGACCTTGGATCGTATGGGGGAAGATTAAGTGCCATTAATGGAAAAGGTCTCCTTCCTAGGTATAGGGCAAAAAAGTAATGATCAGTGTGGGAATAAGCAGTTGCCATGCTATATCACACCATATAATAATCTGGCCAGTTTCAGTTTATCTCTAGGTCGATATCTATTAAAGTCAATATTTTTGGAAACTCTTATTTAAATTCTCTAATAATACACTTATAAGGGATTATGTCAGTAGAGGTGAAAAGAGAAATACTTAATACGCACCAAGTACTTCTAATAATATAAGTACTTTTAATTCTTTCTTTCTTTCTTTCTTTCTTTCTTTCTTTCTTTCTTTCTTTCTTTCTTTCTTTCTTTCTTCTCTCTGTCTCTCTCTCTCTTTTTTTCAAGCTGAAATCATGTCTGAGGAGTTAACTGGCAATTCTTCCATAGTCTCAAAAAAAAAAAAGGAAAAATCTATTTTTTGTACCTATAATATCCTACAGGAGTAATTTACACTTCCCATACAACAAACAACTTCCTTTATTACTTAAAGGTATTACTTGAGATATAATTACATGAAGATATAGTAAATCATTGTCTTTTTATTATTATATAATAAAAAATTCATAGAATTAAGTTGTAATAGACCCATAGGGATCACTGAGTCCACCTCCCTGCTACTTGCAGGACCATCTAAAATTAAATTGCATGAGTAAGAGCACAGTCCTTGATATTTTTCTACCAAGTCAATCTATCCAAAGACATTTTTTCTGCATATGATTTTGTTTGTGAATGCATAATCTGTGCTGAAATAAAATTGAGAAATCTGAATGAGTAGTTCATATTTCTGTAATATTAGCTGATTTGGTGGATCAATTCTGAATCAACAAGTAGAATAGCTACAGGAGCAGCTTTGACTATTTGCTGGTTAACACATTTATTACGTATGATAAATTATTTTTGAAAATATGTTTTAAGGCAGAAAGTTATTTTTAAGCAACCACATTTAGATGAAGAATTTTCATGATACAGTTACCACGAGAACAAGACTGGACTGGAAGCAAAAATCATTAAAGATTTATTGTTTTTTGTGGTATGGAAAAGTCAGCAAAAGGCTCTCAGATAAAATTGCTAATATAATAGAAGGCAAAAGAAAGAAAGTTCTCCTTTTTTTTTCTTTTTTCTTTTTTTCTTTTTTTTTTTTTAGCAGAAGTGATCCTGCAAGTATTAAAAACAAATATTTGGTTAGAAGATAAAATGTCAGTCTGAACAGAGAAGACAGGGAAAACACATTTCCCAGCTAAAACAAGCATAAAAGAAACAATTAGAAAATGTCATCATTGTCCTGTTCCTCTGCAAAGCAAACGTGGAAAGATTTTTAATTACATCTTGATAAGTCAGTGAAATGAATGCGATTAAAATGAAACTATACCTACTAGTATAGTATTTAACAATTTTCACTGAGATCCTCAAAGTAAATATCAAAGCAGGTCAAGAAATCAAGGAACAGTGTCTTCATTCCTGAAAAAGAAATGTTAACGTATCATTTTTTCTTTGACTACTATCAATTTTGTTTAACACAGTTTTTTAAATTTAAAGCTGCAACTCAGAAGTGTGGGTTTTATAATTTTTTGTTTGGAATATTTTCCAGCAGCAGTCATTCAGGAGCCTGATGATTCTTTTAAATGAATTGCCTCATCTTGATCACAACATCCCCAAATTTATGAACACTTTACATGTTACTAAAGGTATGATATAATATTTAACTGTAATCAGCTTGAGCAATGGTTGATATTAAAATCAAATAGTCTATTTGTTTTGTCAAGACTGAAAATTATTCTGATCTGACCAATTAACAGTGCTAATTTTTTATTATTATTTATGATGCATTTTTAGAAAGAAAAGCTGACAGTAATCTGATATATTCTTCCAGGATGATTTCTACTGACACCATCATATCACAGGATTTTTAAATATTGGAAGTCATTTTCTATTCACCCATTCAGATGGTAATAATGATAAAGATCAGATCATTAAACTGATCACAGTAATATTTCCGTTAAATCACTGTATATTTCTTGCTTGGTTTTGTTTGGTTGGGTTGGTTTTTCTTCTGATCTCTGAAGTTAAAGCTTTCTAAAGTTTAACACTGAAATGCTAGCTTATATATGTTGACAGTGCTAATCCTTTTAAAATTATCTCTTCAGCTGGCCCTTAAGAAATGTTACTGATTTTTTCTCCATTTAAAATCATGAAATTGCCCTAGGATGGTTTTTTTTTCCTCATCCCTTTTTTTTCATCCTAAAGGTAAATATTCACAATGAACCACAAACCTAGTAGCCTTATAACCTTTAATTAAATAATTAAATCTATATAATATGTGTTACAGTTTCTTGGTGTCTAAAAGGGTCATTGCCCTTGAAGAAGTGAGTTTGTGAAGAAAGATTGAGAAATATTTATATAATTGAAATTTAAAGATGGTGTCATAAAACTGTAGCTGATACAATTTTTAATTAGTACTTTACAAGAAGCATTATTCTTCCTTTATTTTAATATTTGTTACAAGAATGTGCAGGCATCTTCCCACATGACTCTGCCTGCGAAAGTAAAATGCTATTTTGGATAAGTTGGAGACCTGATTTAAAGACAGCACCAGTTCAGAACACGTTTTAGACATATACTTTATTGAGTAGTAAAGTAGTAGTTGAGTTTAAATTGGGTTAATGCTCTGGTCTGTTTCTACTTCACCCAGCTCTAGGCACCAGTAAGTGCATAGTCTAAGCCAACTAACCATCTCCTTTTTCAATAGCCAGAAAAATAAGTTATACCAGCTTATTAAACCTATATGTGGGTTCACAGGATGTAGCTCATGCCCTGGCAGTGGAAGTGCTGTTTGAAATTAGTGACATCCTCTGGTCTCTTGAGACCAAGGTAATGTTAGCAGGTGGGGTAACAGAATAGCAATGGATCTGCTGAGTAAAACAGTTGAGTGTGGCCCCAGATGTCCACAAGACATGACTTTCAGGGGTTTCACCTAGAAACAATCTGAGTTGGGGCCAGTGGACCGAATACCCATCAGCAGATGGAGCACCATACTTGAGTTTTGGAAGTGCAGCTTTCTCTTTGGTTTTCTACAACAGTAATTTTTACTGCTCTGAAACCACACAGTGAAGTCAGTGAGGGCTCAGCACATGGAAGTGATTGGGAGTTTTGCTTCAGAAACATATCCTGATCCAAATTAGAACAGTAATGTAAACTAGAACAGAAACAGGTGCCTAACATATCCAGCTGGAAAACCACCTTGCTTTCCTAGTTTTGCTTTGCAGAGCTGGAAAGGGAGAAATGAAAGCAAGACCTGAGGTATGGGGTGAACACTGAAAACTGTGGCGTTCTTCCAATATCCACTAACTTCCAGTGGATATTATATTAACATCGCAGTTCAAGTCCCCTGATCTGGCAATTAATAAAATCTTCAACTTACAGTTTTATCTCAAGACATATAAATCCTGATGCTAATTAAAAAGAACTGACATAATTTCATTTTGCCTGGCATCATTTGTTTCAGTTACAAAATGAACAAGATTCCAGTAGATATAAGAGCATACTCTTTTATTCTTCCAAAATTCAGGTCACACTTTCATAACTGATGAAAATTGTATAGACTGGCAGGAGCAGAACAATAAAATCCTTATACTACAAATTAGCTATATAAGTTTAATTTTATTTTGAGATGTCAGTGCATTTATATGCAATTATATGCAATTTTCTCTAAGTTAAATCCTTTTTTTTGTATGTGGGTAATAAAACGCAACTTTATTATAACCTGCAAGGATAAAAAGCAAAATCTTCTAAAGAATCAGGTTTTATTAGATATCAAAAAAACCCAAAAAATAAAACAAGAAATATCCTTTTGCAACTAAAACACAGAAGAAAGTCTGAGGGTACTTCCTTTGCACTTTTGCTGGCATAACAAGGCCTCTGAGGATGCAGCTCTTTGCAATCACTATTTTATTAAATGTCGGAAAGTGTAATGTTGAAGGCTCACATCGAAGGCTCATGTAATATAGCTCACCTTACACACATAACCTTCACAAAAACATCTTCCAAATCCACTTGCTAAAAGATTTATGGCATCATGCAAGTTTTACACCAATGAGTGCACTAATGGCTTTCTTTGATGCATCCCACAAGACTCATGCTGTCTGGAAAAAAGCCAAAGTATGGAGCAGCACGAAATAATCACAACTGTAGGCTGGTTGGTAGAAAAAAAGTTCTGTGGCACAGAAGATAAAATATTAAAATATATGGAATTCTGAAGTCTAAAAGTTAAAAACCTTTTACATTTTGTGGTGTTTAACAAGCACTAAATTTTGCTTACTAGGGTTCTTAGGAGTAGTATATCTCTTATTTGTAATTTAGTTCTGTACATTTCTACACCTTTAAGTTATGTATGCTTCTTGGCAAAGTAAATTGTAAGTCTGAAAGAATACAGTTATATAAAGCATCTTAAAATGAAATTACTTTTGAAGGACCTACAAGAATTAAGGTCTCATATCTTCACTGATGTTCATTAGAAGTAGGGTGTTTTCTTCTCGAGGCTTATGAGACTTGCAGCTGAAATTATCAGGTTCATTGCTAAGAAAACTAAAAAAATAATTGCTTTAATTTAATTTAATGGAAAAAATAAAATAATATAATAAAGATGACACAAATTAAAGTACAATCATGACAAGGATTGCTGGAGATGCAGGAGTTCTTACTATTAATAAAATGAAATGTTTCTGTGACACTGAAATCAAGAAATTACATAGCTATGGAATGTCAAACGAAGAATGAAAGAATTCTACAAACATGATATTGCTATGAAGATAAATATAATTCAAAATATTATTGGCAAAAAAAAACAACATGAAAAGTGAAATTATTCAGAAGTTCTTTGACTTACAATTAAGAAAATTATTCTTAGTTTAAACTCGATATTACAAATTGGACACAGGCCTTAATATTAATTTATTTTACTTTAAAACAGGGTTGTATGGATGGTTTCTCTGACAATTTCTCTTTAATAGTTAACACTATTAACTCTTAAAAGACTCCTCTGATTTTTTTTTTACTTGAAAAATAAATAAAATCTCAAGCATATGCATAGTTTGTGTCACTAATTGCCATGACACAACACCAAGTTCTGTGTTAGAAGAATTAAAATGAGATGTGAGTCATAAAAAACACAGTTAGGTACCTAAACTGTCCATTTGGTTTGTGACTACAACATAAATATAGCTCAGGAATTTATTTGTATGTGCTTAACCTAACCTTAGACTTCTGCACATGCACATTTATGTAGTATGGTTGATGTCAGAAGGCTGCTGTCTGCTCACTCACTCTAGGAGAGTAGGACAACAAGAATATTCTGCTGCTTATCCTATGCTCCAGGTGAGTGGCTGTTGGAGAAGATGAAACAGAAAAAAACCTTATAAATATGATTGCCTGGCAAAAGATTTTGAGAATACGAAACTGTAAGTGAGATTGAAATGAAAGCCATCTTTGAGATACCAAACCTTAGTTACTGAACAACTAGAAAACAATAGTATGGCCAGCTGAAAGTAATCCCCTCTTGACTGAACAATCCCCTCTGCTTGCAGACAGGTCCAAGGGTCAGAGAAGACCCTACTAGCTTGGCAGAGGGGGTCCAAAGAGTAGTTTTTAGGGTTTAAAGTGTAACACAGTATGGTAATGTAGTGATTCTTATAGGCTGTATGTAAATGCTATAGGATTTGTATCTTGTACTAGATTGGTTAGTGAAAATTAGAATATTCAACACAGAAGAAGATTTATTGTATTGTAACAGGAACCTCGCTCTCTTACCCCTTGCTCTCTTACCCCTTGCTCTCTTATCTCTCTGTTTACTCTTCTTACTCTTGCCCTCCTGCTCTCACAGGCCTGCTCCGAGCTGCGGCTCACAGCTCCGAGCAGGGCCTTCTTACCCACTCCCTTTGCAATAAACCACAAGTTCCAACACCTGGCTTTAGAGATCTCTCTTTCAGTCCCGACCATCCTGACCTCCACCGCTCCTACAAGTGGCCAAATTTGTTAGGAGACCTTTTTCATCTGTTGTATGGTGCTTAAGATTATAAATATTTCCTGCATATTGACCAGCTATTAAGAGTGCTCCAAAATAACTGCAAAAACATATTAGAAAACAAAGCAAGACTAAGTAAGGGAAAGCGTAATTCTACAAGACAGATTGGTCATACAAGATAGCTCCTTTGAATTTCATCAGTGTTAGACCAAAGTTAATTTTCCTTTTAAAAAGCATAGTTTTACACTTTTAAAGAGACACGTCTTTCTTGGATTGACCTAATATTTGGAGATCTTAAGACACAAAAATACAAAGTCAAGAATGTTAACTCTCTGGTAAAAATACTTTGCATTTTGAAGCAACTGCAGTGTTTTTCAACCTGACAGTACATTAAATGGCTAGTTTCTCTGCTGATAGACTGAAACTGTGACTTAGTTTTCTCTAAATTGCTGTGGTATACTGATAACGTTAATACCATAACACAAATCAGACTTGGAGAACCCACCAGCCCAGTTCAGGTTTAGTGGAAGGCTTCATGAGTTTTGTACTTGAATATTCAAACACTATGCAAGAATATCTTCTGGTACTACCTTGGGGTGAATCTGAAAAAGGAGTGCCATGATTCTGAATCTGTTGTAAACAATTTATATGTAAGAAGAGCATGAATCATTGGTTTTTACCAATTGCTCACAACTTTCCTCCCCTCTGCTCCTCATTTCACTTTTCTCTCCTGTGTCCAGGACCAAAATACTTCTCATGTGCTATTATAATTTTTCACAATTGTATGTATTTCTCTGTTAGAAATAGATTAAAAACAAACAAACAAACAAACAAACAAAACCCAACAACTAAAGAAAACAAAAAACAAACCAAACAAACAAAACCAAACCAAACCAAACCAAAACAAAACAAAACAAAAAAAAACCCCTAAGGCCGTGGCATAGTGGACCAACCTGGCCAAAGTTAAAAACAAATATATGCTTTATCAAGTCTGTTGCCTTGAGATTTCAGCACTATTTCCAAGTTCAAGAGCTTACGGTACTAATCAGTTAAGGATACAAATATATCTGAGACCAGAAAGAGCTTTGATGTTCACCCTGGAATAATCTTAAGGTGAATACATTACAGTGCTCCGGCAATGAGGCACATGAGGCTCATCTGAGCAATGCTAGCTTAAAGTATTTTAGCTCTGTGCCACTTGAAGAATGAACTAGAATTCTTACCTTACTGTACATAGCTGTGAATATTGAGGATAGTTTAAAAGCATATATAATAAAAAATTTAATTATTTCCAATTTCTGAGCCAAACTCCATGTTGCCAATCTGATAATGTGATTCCAGAGAAAATGAGAAACCTCTTCTTCTGCAATAATGGAAGCACACGAAACATATAATGGTATAATATTAAGGATTAAATTTTAAATGTTTTAAATTTGTCTTGTAAGAATATAAGAATATTTTAAACCATGAAAATAATTTAACTATTTTGGTGTTCTGGTTTTTTGTTTTTTGTTTTTTTTTTTTTAATGAAATATTTGAAACATAAAAAAGATGTATGTACATGCATGAATGTATGTAGGACAAGTATACAAATTGGGATCAGGAATAATAATCAAAAATGGATTGACAGTATCACTAAATTGTTAAGATTGGAAAAGACCTGCAAGGTCATTGAGTCCAACCTATGACCAATCACCACTCTGTTGTGTAAACCATACTAATGAGTGCCATGTTCCTTGAACATCTGCAGGGATAGTGATTCCACCGTGTCCCTGGGTAGTCAATTCCAACACTTGGCAAGTCCTTCCACTATGAAATTCCTCTTGATACACATCCTGAACTTCCTCTGGAAGCTATGTCTGGAATCTGCAACTTTTTTGAAAATGTCATCTGACTCCTGATGCTACACATCTGGTACTATGATGACACCATGTGAGCATTGCGATTTTCATCTTCCATATAACATTGTCTGAAATGCAGGTGTACTTTTTTTTTGTTTAAAAGAGAGGGAAAAAGTTCATTTTATCATGACATTGCCCTTTCTGTTCTTGTATCAAAGTTCAGCGTGCTCATTTCAGTGATATATGGAAAAGATGCCTAGAGCTGTTTGCAGAGGTTCTGGAAGACCTTCATAAGGAGACCCACACAAATCACACATATATATGTGTGTGTGTTGCCTATAAGTAGCCCATGACTACCACAGGAGGTGAGGCCCAAAAGATTTTTCTTAAGAAACTCCCAATGTCACTCAGCTTCTCTGTGTATACGATGAATTTGGACAAATTATTCATTTGTGATAGTATTAACCTCTCACTCTTTGGATGTACATATAGTGCATGCATAAAAATCTGTGGGATGACTCTAGGCAATAGAGACTCCTACGCTACGGGTTTTAACTAGTCCATCATACAATATTTCTCATTATTGTGCCTAAAGGAATGTGTCTGAATGTTTTGCACATGTGATGTCTGACTATATTCCCATTCTGAAAGACAATTCAGATGAACTGAACAGTCCTTGATTAGATTTATTAAGGGGAAGATACAGGTAAGATTCCTAAATATTTATCCTTATATCTGAACACTTTGATGGTCTGAAGTCCATTTGTAGGAAGTTATATAATTTGTTCAAACTCATACTGTTTTTTTTGTTTATTCATTTCATTTTTAGATTTCAGTTTTCCTTCCCTCTACTGATACACCCGTGATATTCTATTCACAATAGGTGCAGATTTCAGCATGAAAACTCACACGACGAAGATACACAGAAAATTATACATGATTCTTAAAACATACCAAATTGATAGCAGTTAGATTTGTGGAAGTTTTGATTACATCTAAAATACCTCATTTAGACTGAGAGACTTCAAGTTCTTACAGTTTCAAACATTATTATTGTTGAAAATAAGGTTTCAAAAATTAAAATGTATGTATTACAGGAATATCTAGTGAACATATGTGTTTCAAAACAACGGTAGATTAAATAAATTCTAAAAGGCAGTTTCTCTCTTCAGATGTACTTTGAAGGATAGCAATATTTTCTAAATTCTGCTAAAACTACTGATATCAATGAAACAACAAAATATCTCTGGAAAAGTGATGAAAACTAAGCCCCAGGAGTCAATATAAGCATATGGGAAGGAAGTGTTATTGATATGCAGCATGATACAGTTTTTTGCTTGGACCTTGTCCAGGCTTCTACTGGTACAGCTGGCACAACTTTAGGGCTGAAGTACAAAGTCATATTGGGGATGGTTGTTCAGTTGTTCACAGGATGACATGTTGCAATCAAGCATGTATTTTTCCTGATTTTTCCTGTTCTTATTTTTTGATACACAAAAAGGAAAACTAGCATTTATTTTAATCAGATATAAAGTCCCCAAAAGAAATCCAGATGTTTGTCTTTCAATAATGACATTCAATATTGATAAGAATGTAAAAAGATAAACCTTTCACCAAAAATAAAATTTAAAAAATTACTGCTGAGAAGATCTGTAGCCTCTTGGGGAGACAAACTGCCTGTTCAATCTGACGTGGCATAATTAAAAATAAAAGACTGATACAGATTCCATTGTGTGGAATCATTATAAGTATCTCAGAAGCTTCATAAATAGTTTTAATAAGTGAAACATTTTTAATTTAGATTATAGAAATAGAAAAAAAATAGAAAAACCCAACTCTAAGAAATGCTATTGAATTTATGGATTTGACAGATCTAGTATTAAAACAACAGCATATACCAAATATAAAGAGTTCTGGTTATACTGTACTGGAGACATAAATTCAGCTTTTACCTTTGGGCTTCAATACCATCAAAATGAAAGCCCTTGTATCTCATTCACAAATCTTTAAACTCACAGTCCTTTGATTAATATAGCAATAGAACTATGAGTGCTGAAAACACAGCATTGCAGCTGTCAAGAGATTCTGATACGAGCATTAACCAATTCATCTAGATGAATTTTACTGATATTCAATAATTTGAGTCCATTGATTAAATCCAGTTAAAAATCTCTTCATTTTCAGAGGTACTCAGGGGGCTGGCCCCCTCTCCTAGGTCTTTCTAGTACTTAGATGTACAATTGGTGCGCTTCTGGATATGAACAGGACAGGGAACCAAAACTTACATGTTATAAATGCACACTTTTTATATTTTGTGGTGTGCATCCCTATAAAGCTAAATGCTAACTCAGGAGGAGCTTAGAAAACATATTATTCTTACTTCACCCACTTAGAAGCAGTGAGACAGATGGCTAATATTGATTTGGTTGTTGCTTTCATGTTCTTCAAAACAGGGGAGTCACATAAAGTTTTTTGTTCACCATTTCTTTGTATTCAAATTAAAAAAAAACAAAACAAACCAACAAAACAACAAACCAACAAAACATGATAGTAATTCAAGTGCTTGTGTTTCTTATATAGCCATGGATGACAGGGAGGAGCATTGAGGCTTTCAAGGGGAGATCTTATCTGCCTGATTGAGCAAGAATCTCTGGGAGGCTTCAGAATCACTTACTGATCCCAACTGACCATACAATGAATGAGCACTCTGCCCTAGGCACTTAATAAAAAGCCTCCACACAGGTTCATGCCCCAACAGGAGTTTCAGTAAGTACTTCATCAGTGCAGGATACCAAAATATCAAATTCCTATCTAAAGTAAGTCACTGGTGTTGCCAACAGCACACACATTATATTGAGTAGCCTGCTGTTTTAGAGGCTTTTCTGTTTTTGCACAGAAAGTGGGAGATCTAGATTTCAGGCCCTTTTCAGCATATGAGTGACAGAGTGATGTTCTCACACCACAAGGAAATTGGTTTAGATTGTTTTTTTGAGGTTTGACTGCTTAATGGCTTTAATTGCTGTTCAGGTCATGAGAACACAATGGCATATTAAACTGACAAGTATAAACTTCTACACTTTGTGTCACAATTTATTACACCTAATGCTCTCATTTCCTCACTCCCATACTTTCTCAGCCAAATGACTCTTCTGATTCAGCGCAAAGCTGCTTGCAATTCTTCTAACCCTCACAGAAACTCTGTACCACTTACTTGATAGAAACTCTGAAAGTGAAACAAAGGAAAGGAGCATTTCATTCAATCCACTGCCACTATGTTCTTTTCCTAAGTGAATGTTCATTGCCACTCTTCAACATAAGAAGCAAAGGTAAGAGGAATTGGGTCTCAACCAGTCTGGCTATTCCCTATGTTTTCAAGTAAAGGATAGTTCTCCTAGAACTAGAACTCCTAGTTCTAGTTCTCCTAGAACTATTCAAGTCCTGAGAGGCAAGAACATGTATTATATGCAAGACTGCAAACCGAAAGAAAAAAAAATTATATTGTAATTTCTTTCTAGTAATCTATAAGTATGACAAAGACTCAGGCTATCCTTTTCTGCTTATTTCCACCGAAGCATTATTGCTGTTGCTTTCATCTTTTTCATGCACAAACAATTCATGTTCAATTTAAATCTTTAGTTAATGTGATCCTACTCTGTATTCTACCAAAAACCTGTTTTCTTAAACCCGCTATCAGAAGTACAATTCTCTTGAGAATTTTCCTCTCCTTTTTCATAAAAGATCAGAAGAGAATCCATCTATTACTGACTTCAGAGGATCATATATAAATACACTATCACAAGAAATTTCTAGTAAATCTACCTTTATTTTCTCATGAACACACAGGCAATGTTAACCATTCAAAAAGCAAGTGCTGTGAAAAAAAAAATATAATATGTTTTTCTTTTCAGGCTTGGTAAAGAATTTTGGTACAATACTGTTATTCTAATGTAGGCATTTGAATGGAAACAAGGTAAATCTCTACATGCAAATTCTAATTACTATGGTAAAATCATTCCATAGTATTTTCTTTATTATACTGGCTTATTTAAAAAAAAACTATGGAAATAACTCTCTTCTCTGATAGGGGTCCCCCTATGAGTTGGTAGAGGTGAGTTCCTTATTCTTATAGCACTGATTTTTTTTTCCTGGCATTTTTGCTGTCTTAGGAGGAGGAGGTAAGGATAACATCTTTAGTCTCTGAAATTTGTGCTAAAGAGATCTGAAAGTTATTTACTGCAAAACAGCCTCTTTATCTCATATTGTAGACATAATTCTGTGTTTATATTTTACCATTGTATAAGGCATAGTGCTGAAGAATTTTCAGCAGGAGGGGAAAATATTGCTAAGCAGGTACTTTAGACAAGTGGATTGAAAATTTCACTTCCACTTTTACTAGAATAGGAGGTTTTGAAGTTGAATGACAAAACATAAGGAAAACAAAGCAAACAAATACTCCAAGAAAAATCTTTGAAAGAAAACATATTAACCGTCGGACACCACCACCACCACCAGTATTCACATGTGTATTATGTTACTGTTTATTTTTGGCATCCACATTTCACCAGCTATTTAGGTTTTTCAAAATATTTCTCAGCTGAATATGTAGAAGACTGAAAGGATGGCACTGTTGATAGTATAAAACTACATGAAATTTTCTGTTTTTCTGACCTCTAATAACATGCCCAACAAATGAAAGATAACTGGAATGGATTCGTACTACAGCAAAAGATTAGAGAAGTCTATAAATTATGCTTGTTTTGTCACTCCACCCCCTCTTTCCCTCCCCAGATGAACTAATATGTTTCAACAAGGTATTAGTTTACAAAATTTTAGAAATGTCAAATGACTTACCACTTATAAAGTTTTAACTTTATGAATCTTTACAAGTAAGGAAAAAGAGAATCTAGAAGTCCAGCAGTTTTTGGGCCATTTCAAACTTCAGTAAACGATCATTCCCAATAACATTAAACTGTCCTTTTTGTTCGTTTTCTGAGCCAGAATAGGGACCAGTGGAGTTTTAAACCATTGAAAAATAAAAATTAAACCAAGAAGTTTATATTTTTTTCAAAACGACATTATTTATAATATTATAAGAAAAAATATTTTATGCTCTGTGTATCCAAACTATTTTTCTTCATTGCAGGGTAGACAATGTTTCCTCCAGATATTAAAACTCATCCTGCTATTAACTATTTTAATAAAATATTTTACATTATTTTTTGTTATTCTAAGGAAGTATATATGATAGAGAGAATCAGCTAATTCTAACACTTCTCAATCTTAGAGCAAAACTTCTTTTCCTTTCTATATTTACTGATATATAGATAGATTTGACTATTCTGAATAGCACATGTGCAGGTACATATATTCACCCACAGTTCACAGTAAGAACAATGTGAAAGGCCAGGGAAAAGAAGGGTAGCAAAGAGAAGGGAGAGGAAAATGGAGTGGGATTGGGGAGAGACAGGGGACCCACTTGAAATATTTGTTTGACTTGAACACCATGTTCAATCTTCATGAACCACATAATGATAATAAATTATTATATCATAAGACAAACTTAGATTTAATTGCCAATATGTTTATCTCAATGTAGAATGTATGCAAAATATTTTTAACTGATGAAGATTTTTTTGTCATCTTTATTAATCGATGTATTACAATATTGTTTTTTGATAATGGTTCTCCTATTTTTTTTTCCCTACTTCCTTGTCATCTAGTACTGGAAACATTTGAGACATTAATAGAGTTATAACACTTAACTCATGGAATCATGGAATACTCTTTTTCTCAGCCTTTATTATTTCATAAAACCTGGCAGAAATAAAAAAAAAATATATATGCTGGGACAATTATCTTTTCCTTTGCTTATGAGAGACCTCTTAAAAAGGATAAGAATTCTAGTAATTGTCTACAATGAATATAATAGTCCAAAATCAGTTGACTGAAAACCAGGAGGAAATAAATATTGTTCTTTTCCAAAACCACGGCCCATATTATGCATTAAAATATACTAAGTAGCCATATGTTCTGAAGGAAAAAAAAATTCTTTCTCATAGAAGTCCTTCAGCATAATGACAGGAGTACACAAGCGAGATAACATCAATGTCTAAGGTCCATTGTATCAGTGAGTTTTGTCCTCTGGAGATGCACATTCAAATATAGCCTGAGGTCACACAGATAATGAATTTGGTGGCTTCATTCTGACTCACAGTAAATACTGAACTTTAACTAAAGAGAGTCCACACAGTTTGCAAGAAGTAAAGAAAGATTATCAAATGAGATTGAGGTAGATTGTTTAAACTGTAAAATAAACTTTAGAGGATTACTTCAGGAACCTCATACCGGAACTTGACTTTTTATCAGGAGTTACTACATCAGAAGGAAAATACAAAGAAATTTATAAATGTGTATATTTAAATATTTATTAGAGTTTTGGAACTGCAAGGACCATTATTAACCATTGTAATAACTTTGAACACCAAGGCCTTCTGATTAACTATTGTTTAGTCCTTATAAAATTTTGTTAACTCTGCTTTTACAATTTAGTTATATCTCAAAAAACCTGAAGTAAATAACAAATGAGATAGGGAATTGAAAAGTAAGGAACAGTTCATTAAAAAACTTAGGACAATGAAGAATGTTTGACATTTACTATGTTTGTAGAAATTGGGAGGAGAGGCAGATTGTTTTGTGATAAATGGAGTTAGGATTTGTAAATAGGGTGAGTGGTGTAAAGTTATTAGTGATAAGTGATAAATTTAAAACTTTAAACTAGTAAAAACTAATTTTAAGGTATAAAATGTGTTTAAATGGCTAAGACGCATGTTATGGAGACAAAGTTGAAAAGTTCAAGTGCGATGAAGAGTTTGGAAGCCTTCATCAGAGACCCCCGACGACCCCTGAATTGGGGAGGCGCAAGTACAAAAGGACTTTTGGTTCATTTGAATACGAAGCGAGAGTAGGCGGGGCTAAGACATGAATATGTTTTAAGCATATTCTGTAATCCTAGGCTTTTAGGGAATAAATAGAACATTAGTTTGAAGTTTTGGTGTGCATGCTTTGGGAGGAATTATCCCCGTGCACCTCAACTCTGAATAAATGCATACCTACTTTATAACTCTCATTTCTTACGAGTCTTAGAGTCTTTTCCACATATCACTTAAAATTACAGTTTCACAGGCAAGAAATGAGAAACATTATAGAAATTTTTTTTTTAAATCTATTAGTTTGCAATTACTGATAGCTGAAATATATATTATACATAAAAGATAAAAATGTGAATAAATCACTGGTTATAATTATATCAGTATATAATAATAGCTTCTTTCATCACATATTTTTTACGGTACTATTCAATTCAGAGATTGTAAAAGTTCTGCAAAAGGCAGGCTTTTTAAAATATTTTATTCTAAATATTTTCTCTCTTCAATTTTTCTTAACTGGCTTGCCTGATATGTTAAGATTTTTTTTTTAAATTTTATTTTTAGGAAGAAAAATGGCAACTGTTGATCAAAGTCTGTTAAGATTCGTAAAGTATCTTTTAGTTATTATTGCTGTAGTCCACAATCAAGAAACAATTATTGGGAGTTTGTTGACAGGTCCTTTTTGCTTCTCTGTGTTTTATTTTATCTCAGTGCAAAATAGCCGGGATACAAGAGTGGTGTTAAACACTAAGCTTATATCTGCCTTCCTTCACTGTCATAAGACTTGACTTGTAAGTTCTTACATTTTTTCACTTCTGGTCTCAAGGAGTGATGCAATGATTTTGGTTATGGACAACAAATCTGTAGGCTAGGGCTTGCAGTGAAAATGTGGTGCGGGTGTTGCTACACAAGTACCTAAAAATTAAATGTGAAATTAGATATAAAAGAATCTTACATGAGATAAAGACAACAATATTTTTCTATTTTATTTGCCTTCAATATTGATATAATAAATAGCTCTCGTGGTTTAACCCCAGCTGGCAACTCAGTCCCACACTCCTACTCACTTTCTCTATCCCAGTGCAATGGGGGAGAGAATTGAAAGAGTAAGAGCTAGAAAAGTTGTCATTTGAAATAAAGACAGTTTAATAGGGAGTGCAAAAGCCATGTACACAAGCAAAGAAAAACGAGGAATTCATTTTCTGCTTCCCATGGGCTGGCAGGGATCCAGCCTGCAGGATCCAGGAGAGCAGGGCCCCACTGTATAATGGTGACTTGGGAAGGCAAAGGCCGTCACTCCAAATGTCCCACCTTTCCTTCTTCTTCCCACAGTTTCATTTAGTCTAGAATATTCCTTTGGTCAGTTAGGACCAGCTGTCCCAGCTGTGTCCCCTCCCAGCTCCTTGTGCACTCCAAGCCTCCTTGGTGGGGTGTCGTGAGAAGCAGAAAAGCCCTTGAGGTGTGCAAGCCGTGCTCAGCAGCAGCTGAAACACCCCTGTGCTGCCGACACTGTTTAGAGCACAAATCCAAAACACAGCCCCACACCAGCTACTACGATGAAGGTGAACCCTGCCCCAGCCACAACCAGCACAAATTGCTGCGTGTCTTATTTGTACTAAAGGTTGGTTGCTTTTTGTGGTTATTTTTCCTTTTTCATTACTTTCCTTGATGATGACAATACATCTAGATAGTGTAATTTTTTTTTGACTTTTAAAAGGAGTATTTCACTAGTGTGGAAAATACCAGTCATAGTAACTTAGAGGCTTTAACATCAGATGATTCTAGGTTCACTGTTATAATGTACTTCAACAGCTAAGACAGAAGTGCCTACAAGAATACAGGTAAGAAAGAATTCTCAAAGGAAGTCTTTCTCCGCAACAATCTCTAAAATGTAGTTTGCCGTCTTAAAAATCATCCCATCTGCTCAGCACAATAATATATCTTAATTTGTCATTTGATCAATAGCATCAAGGCACTGCTATAGTAAAATACCATGAAGTCTGAGAGGCAGACAACTGCAGGATTTTAATAATTATAATTTAATTTTAACATTTGCTTTACAAAGAGTGGAGATTGCATTTTATAAATTATATTAATAAGAGATGATTGGCTGGATTATAAATATATTTTTAATTCTATTAATATAGGTACACAAAATGACGTATAGCTGAATTATGCACCGTCAATGCTGAATGTTTTAAACATTTTATTTACGTACCAATTTTGTTCCCTCTTAGACTAAAATGTCATTAAAAAAACTGCTTAACAAGGACTATGTGCAAGCAAGTTACCACACTAGATATTTCTTGTAGTGGAATAAAACAAAAACATACTGTCAAGTTTGATTTTACTGAAATCTGTTCATTCTTTAAATCCAGACAAAGAGTAACCTTTTTTTTTTTTTTTTAATGAAATCATTGTTTGAAGGTAAATGTTTTGCGCTTTCTTTGCTGGACAGGAATAATTCTATTATATGTAGTTAATTGATTGACCTTTGAAGAACTCCTAAAAATCAATTTCAATAAATCATTTACATTAAAATTTATGCTTACTTTATCTTTGTTCAATATATGTGCTGCTGTACTAGTTCACCTTTGCTATGTAAAAACAGAGGTGAAAATTGTTCTGGGTACATTCTGACATCTATCAAACTTTTATTTTGTGCTCTTTTACTAAGCTCTCCCCCCCCCACTTCTTATGTTTTTTCCTTTTCTTAGAAATAAAAAGTTTTCACAACTTTCTATGCACAAAATGTTCCCAGGATTTTGAGTTATTGGAATGAACAGAGATTTGGGTGCACAGAGGTGGGAAAATCACTCTAAAAGCCACCAATTAAGTTTGAACTTAAAAATAAAATATTTCTTAGTGCCACGATTAGGAAATAAGGAAAAGAAGTAATGGAAAGAAATATAATGCCAACTTGATAAATATGTAAAAGTATATGTGAATGTGCAAATATTCTGCACCTAATAAAAGTCACAAAAAAAACCCCAACAAAACCAAACAAAACACCAAAAAAAACCCAAAAAACAAAGCAAAACAAAAAAAAGAAAAAAACAAAAAGCAAAAAACAAAAAACAAAAAACAAAAAAAACCCAAAAAAACAACAAAACAACAACAACAAAATAAACAAACAAACACCCCCCCCAAAAAAAAACCCAAAAAAACAACAACAAAAAAACCAAAACCCAACCAACCAAAAAAAAAACTTCTAAGATTCCAAACTACGGGAGTCAAAAATAAGCAGATGTCTCTGCAGGTGATTTTCCTGTGCATGAGCTTCATGGACAACTAATTCCTATCACTGCAGGAGCTAATTTTCCACTCCAGGATTTTTGCTTGCAAAACTAATCTAACAGGCATATAGCCCACGAAAACACAAGATAATATTTGTCATTATTTTTATGGATTCAAGATGCTATACTATTCATGAAAATAAATACGTGATGCAAATAAGTAAATACTGCAATCAAGTCAGTCAAATAATGTGGCCAGTAACATGATTTTCCCTATTGAATACTTACCCACTGGCTTACTTACACTTGTACAAAAACATTCTACTATAATAGGTATTCTGTTGTCAAAAAAACTTAGAAAACTGAAATGTGCAATGTCTGGGATTATCAACAAAAGAAGTATTGTAATGCAAACTAAATCTAATTGTTCTATCCATTGAAATTAATCACTTAGAGAGTTCTGTGTGGGCTTTCTTGGGATTGTTTGTTTGTTTGTTTGTTTGTTTTTGACAGATTTAAAGCACTCAGTTCTTCTTTCAAGACCAGTCTGTTAAAATCAGAAGTTCCAAAACCCTTGATAGTTCTCAAACACTTGATCATTCTAGAACATAACTCAGGAAAACCCCGGGATTTAAAAAAAACCAAAACAAAACACCAGAATTAAATAAGGTATTTTATCTTGGTCTTGCACTGCCATCTTAGACATTGCAATACTTCTTATGGAAGGTCTCTTTCTAACTTGTGCAGTTTGTTTTAGGTAATACATTGCAGCTACTTCTGATGGGTTTGAAAAAGCTATGGAGAATTTGGATATTTGTGAGTGATAAAAAAGAGAATTTCCCATTATTGAACAATAAAGGTGCAAATCTAAAAATAGGATAAGAAAGTACTTCTTTGCTATTTTTACTTCCATAAATACATGGCTATTTTATGATGACATAATCTAAATTACTTACCTACATGCACTGATAAAATACCAACTTTATCTACTACACTAGCACCTAGAAATATCATTCTGTCTACATCATCTACATTTTCAAATGTAATAATGAATTCTAACACTAATGAATTAATATTAAAATGAAAGAATCATGAAAATAACAGAGATAATTATTCCATTTCATCCAGAAATTATATCTGGATAAAAATTTTCTATTGTAGTTCAGTTTATTTGCATGCACCTCTCCTATAAGTTTCAAAAAGAAAATATTGGGAGTTTGTTGGGAATATTGGGAGCTTAATGTGAAGCACTAGCAGAGAACGTCAGAGGAAATATATCTGAAGATACCAAAAGGAACATCTGAGGGAACAATTCCTTATATCTTCAAGTTATTTCATGTTTTAAAAAAGTAGATAAGAAATGCTGTTCAAAAGAGTTATTTACCATACTGAATCTGGGTGGAAAGATGTGTGAAATGCAGCATTACTCTTTGAGATGCAATGCCTTTAACTGTTTGGAAATTTTGACTGAAAATTATTGAGTCTTGCCCTAGCTCACCTACAGATTAGTTGTACCTCAAGGATGTTATACAAAGCAAATGAATTGTTTGCTTCTAACTTACTTTGCAGTCCCAGTCACCTCCTTTCTTCTTGAAAAAAAAATGTTACTTCTTGAAATACTTTTATTTTGTTTTCTCAGCCTCTGTGGAAGCTTCTATTACTTTTTTCTTTTTCCACAGAATGTTTCTTTTTTTGTTGTTGTTTTATTTTTTTTTAATGTTATTCTATTTTATTATTCACTTTTGTTCTCATTATTTTAAACTCATTCTAACTCTCCCTTTTCCTTTATATTTAATGTATTGAAACTATATCTTTCATTCTCTTTATTACTTCTGACGTTTTCTTCCTTATTCACACAATACACTGTTCATTAGTTTTCTCATTTATTTCTTGCTCACAATATATTTATAGAAAGAGGATACATATAATCCCCAGCATTATATTAACTTTGTTTTGAACACCTCATATTTCCCCTATGTCCTTTCTCTCTCTCTCTTTCATTTGGTTCAATCAATACTGGTCTCTGCTCCTTTTTTTTTTCTCCAAACTATTTTCTGATATCTTCATAAACTTTTTTTTCTAATTTTTTCTGATAGAGTTTTCATGATCAGACTGCAAAATATGCCTGGGGTGGGATGTGAATGAATACAGAAAACGGCACATAAAATAAATGGTTAATGCATACATATTAAAATAATCACCAGTCTGTGCATATGAGTACCTAATAAGTTTGAAAGCTGCACTTTATCGAATCATTATTTCTTGTTTCTTCTACACATATTTTTTGTGTCCCAGAAATCTGCACCACAGAACAGCTGTTTTCTCTCTTCTAGTTTGTGAAAAAAACTAAGGTATTTAGGTTACATGCTTAGACCTACAACAAACCAGATTAATTCTTCCTTAAGGTTTTAATAAAATTCTTCTGAGACCAAAAGATACAAGGTAGTATCTGCTATAGGAAATAGCAAGTGACCTGACATTACATAATTTCTAGAGAGGAAACCTCCTTGTATTTTTGTATTTCAGTGTTCAAATATGTTGGCATATTATGCATTAATGGAAAATAAACTAGTAAATAATTATTTAAGTTACAGTTCAGAAGAATTATTTAGGACTATTCAAAAACAATAGCAAAACCACATAGAAATTCCACAGCTTTTAGTAATAAAAAACGTAGGAAATCTGGAATAGATTGCCTGGACAACTTGTGCAATTTCTGTCACTCAAAGTCTTCAAGAATCAGTTTGACACATATGTGTCAGGCATGACATTAGTGTAAACAGTCCTGCCATAGGGCAGAGGGATGGATTAGATGACCTCCTGAGATCCCCTATATCCTCCTCATTCTGTAAATTCACAGAGGTCCTCCCACACTATCCTAACATACTCAGATTTTACTGAGTCCGGTTAAAATCAGCAGCATAGTACAAATTTCTTGCACTGTCACAGACTGTTACTAAGAATGCTAATTAAATAAGATTGATGGGGCACAGGTTCTGAGTTAGTCTATACAAGTGCACATTACATGTCTTGCTGAAGCTTAGGCATCTTGAAATCAAACATTTATATCCATTTGATCAGAAGGAGAACAGACATGAAAGAATTTTTTTCATGTAAAGAATATGACATTCCCCTGTCATGAGAAAAATACGGAATCTGAATTCCCTGATTTCTTTCTGAGTCCCATCTTATTCCCTGGTGATTGACAAATGGTAATACATAGGGGTTACACCTACCAGAGTGAACCAGAGCATATAAAGGAGCATTCCAAACATCTGCTTGCTTATACAGTCAAATTGTTCAGAGTAGCCTTAGGGCAGTAAGTATATGGATGAGCAAGATGGAACTCTCCCAAACAACTTCTGACTAAGGTCATAGCTTGGGACCAGTCCCAAAATTGAATTTGAACATTATCCAGCTGTAAGACCCAAATTTTCAACCAATGTTTCAGCTCTGAAATCTTCCTTCCTCTGTCAATTATATAGTGTTAATGAAATGAAATGAACGTGATATTAAAGCTCAGGACTTGGACAAAAGTAGGACTCCAAAGTAGGACTTCGAGGAAAATTGTGGCACAAAAGACCTCACACAGTGAATATATCCTTCTGCCTAATGGTAGAAGATGCCTCCATTATAAAAACAAAAATTTCTTTATATCTGTGTTTATGGTTTGCTATTGTTGAAACTGATATATATGAACGATGTGGGGGTCAAGTCTTATTAACCCACAATGAGATCCAGAAACTGAAAATAGATCTGTATGTACATGAGGGAGCTGGTGTAAACATGTTCTGGAATTGCACTCCAAGCCTTTTTATGGGCAAAAGGGTACTTATCAGACACATAAAAACAAGACTCCCTTGTTCATGTGGCTAATATTTGAACAGTGTAATAGTCAACACTATCTGATTAATGTAGGAAAGCTTCACTAACAGTATGGTTACAGTTCCTACGTAAGACATCCTAGTATGTTTCTTTCCAATGGTGCCATTCTCACACAGCTAAAGTTCATCTGAATCCCAAAGTTAACAGACTTATTTTCCCTTAAGCATGATTGGAGGTTCCAGGTTGCAACTAGTTAGCACCATCCTGCATTTTTTTGTTTGTTTGTTTATTTTTTGTGGATTTTTTGTTTGTTTTGTGGTTTTTTATATGGTTGGTTTTTTTGTTGATGTTTTGTTTTGTTTTGTTTTGTTGTGGTTTTTTTTGTTGTTTTTGTTTTTGTTGTTGTGGGTTTTTGGGGGGTTTTTTTGGTGGGTTTTTTGTTTGTTTTTTTGTTGGTTTTTTTTTTTGTTTGTTTTGTTGTTGTTGGGTTTTTTTTGTTTTTGTTTTTTTTTTTGGTTTTTTTTTTTTTTTTTTTTTTTTTTTTTTTTTTTTTTTTTTTTGTTTTCTTTTTGTTGTTGGGTTTTTTTTTTTTTTTTTTTTTTTTGCAAGAAGTTTCTAATGCTCATAGTGGAGGATTCTTTTGGTTATGTCAGATTTTATCGCACACTGTTAAATTAATTATGTTTTCCTTTACCAATCTGCTCCCTCCTTTTTGATTACCTGCTAAAGTCTTACAGCTGCATAACAGCCTCCCCAGCCGTAGTTGACAGAAAGGGCTATTGTTTGTTATGAAGTGACTGCCTTGGGCATCAGATATTTTCCATATGTAGTTTTCCCAAGACTTCCTTTACAACAGTCAAGCATTAGACTATTGCTCACTAGGGACTTTTTACAAGCTCAAACCAGCTCTGTCCAGGAAAGACCAAAATGTAAAGTGAGCCTCAGCACTCTCAAATCAGTAAAACATATGGGATATTATTTTAGCTGGGCCTTTACATGCCATTTCAGTCTCATATTGAGACTCATATTGGAGTTTTAGAAATTATTATGTTAAAATTAAGGATTAATAATTGTTGAGGTCATCCTTTCTGTTGAAGAATCAAAAGATCATTGACATTTTGAACAGTGAAGGTAAGTAGTTTTCAAGGGGCTTCTCAGATTTAAAATGGTATGTCTGAGGTACCCTCATGTTAAATCTGTGCAGTGTAGCAGACAGAAAAATATTCAAGATTCATGGGTCTTGACCTCAGGAAAAAACAGGAAAACAAAAAAACGGTGTTAGAATTGACCAAAGTCAGATACGAACGATGGAGATCTGGCTTCTCTCCTTCATTCCCAGTATTACATATTTTTATTCATGCAATGATTTTTTAAATGGAAAATGCAGAATTAATCTGGAACACAGACTCTGTTGTATAAAAGATGAAGGCTCTACCAATACTGAGCATTAGAAAATAGAGCAACTGCGTTTTCTAGATCACTTCATCCAGATCTTCTGTGTCAGATATACTCTGTATGCTTATCACAAATAAGGGAAGTTAAGACTGTACTGCTGTGTAAAAGAAAGTCAGACACTAGTTCTTGTCCCTGAGACCAGGGTATATAAATTGCCTTCTGTGTACACTGCCTGTGACAAAGTTGAGATCATAACCTGCCCTACCTCACCTAGACATTAGCTGTACCTCAGGAGTGGTATGCAAATCAGATTTGTTTTAGAGAAAGCCATCATAGGCAATCCAAACCGGAGCTATGGAATTCAGTAGTATCTAAACAGTGAGGCTGGTCAAGATGGAAGTGCTTCAATTAATTTCTTGTAATTCATGCTTTTGTAGAACATGTATATCTTGCAATGAATCAGCTTAGTTTGCTAGAGTGGGAATTTAATACCTTATGCTATATTAAAAACTTATTTGTAGACTCACCGAAAATATGTAGAAGATATTTGGGGTTTTGTACATCTAAACAGCTCTACTTGTCTTTTTAAATTTTTTTTTAAATTTAGAAGCAACTTCTAAAGAGCCCATCATATAGTATTAAAGTCTTTATTTAGTAGTAGAAACTCTCCACTGTAACTGCTGTAATTTTTCCTTTTATGTACATATGTTGTGTAACTGGTCTAATTATCATAAAGATGTTATTTATTCTCTCTTCTAACAATCTTTGACCCAAGAGAAGAGTTTAGGGTTCAAAAGAAAGTCTAGTCTCTAAAACTGTCATATACATCTTTCTAATGTAAGAAATAAATAAAATAAATTAAGCTAAATAAATAGTTTAATAGGAAGCAAAATCAAACTTTTAATTCATCAGCTAAATAAATATCTTTGCAGCTTAAGGCTTTCTTGGTGTGATGTTTTTGTGTGTATAGTCACATTGGGATTGGCATCAATGAAAAAATAAAGTTCAGCAGTTCAAAGCAAGATTTTTCAAAAAAGACCATTTGACAGGTGCAATTATGAGTAATAAATATATTTAAACATAATTGAGACTTTAGCTAATCAACACAATTCAAAATTATACTGAATTATTTGCAGCTTTTAAGATCAGAAATTGCTAGCTCATATAAGCAGGGTTCACTGCTGTATTTTCACAACGCAAATGGAATTTATATAATAATTTCCTGAATGTTAACATTGCTTGATGTAAGCGATGATACATAGCATCGTCGTAAAAAAAAAATTGCATTTTTTTCATTTCACATAAAAACTGGAATACTGTTTCACTTCTCCTGTCAATTATTATTTTGGATTGAAATTTATCAGATAGGGAAGAACATGTTTCAACTGAATATCAGTTCTTGCTAAAATAACACCATATTTTTCTTACAGGATTTTGTTTTCTAATTAGAAGTGTATACTGCCAGGTAAGGTGTCTTAGGTTATCTTCACAGGGCTTACCAACAAGACACCAGATTTACAGAAAATCTGCATGTTCCTGTAACAGCATTGGAATCCAGATGTGATCTGCTCACGCATCCTCCCACCAGTGGGACAGGGAGAAAATAATTGCTGTGGTGGTGTCCTAGGGTGACGTTATGGTGCTTCTATCCCCAGTCGTGTGTTCTGTTTGTGCTTCATGTTGTGTTCTGTGCTTTCGGGACTGACTCTGAAAGTGAAGGTTTGTTTTGTCTTGTTATCAGCCGGCTCACCTCCCCCACGGTCTGTGTTTGGGAAAGGCTGGGCTTTGCTTGCTTGCTTGCCGGCTTGCTTGCTTGCCCCTACTTTCTGCTTTTGCTCTTGCTTTTGCCTTTGCTTGTTGGTTAGTTTAGCTAGGCAGTCCAATTTTTTCCCTGGACTGTTTTTTTTTTTCTTTCCCTTTCCTGAATACCATCTGAACTGTTCCGGACGGGGACCTGGGAAACACCACGAAACACCGGGAGTCTGCATTTTGTGATCTGCAGCAGTCATCCCCAGCGCCGGAGACGGACAACTAGGCGACCACTCGCAGGAGAGACTTTCTGAATTTGTCATCCTTTCAGAGCGGTGAAAGAGTTTTTGTCATCTGGTGTTGCTCAGGGTTTTTTTTGTGTGTGTGTGTGTGCTGGGGAGTGTTTTCCTTGTTAAATAAACAGGTTTTTTTCAACTTCTCTCTGAGAAAATTCTTCCCGAACCCGGTGGTGGGGGGAGGAGTCGTGGGGGTTTGCTTTCTGGGGGCTCTTTCTGGAGGTTTTCCCCCAAATTTGCCCTAAACCGGGACAAGTGGAAGAACAACAAAGTATAGGGAAACATTTTAAATTTAACATGATCTATTTGGTCATCTCATGCTAAATTTACTGCTAAGATAAATATGTGACCTCTCATTTTGAAAAACAAAGGCAAGTAAAGCTATGTGTGGGTGCTGGTTTTTGAAATAAAGAAACTAAGGAGAATGCCATAGTCTGATGTGTGGACATCTTTCATGGTTTAACCCCAGCCAACAACCAAGAACCACACAGCCACTCTCTCACCACCCCACCTGGGGGTTTGGGGAGAGAATCAGGTGAGTAAAAGCCAGAAAACTCATGGCTTGAGGTAATGTTAGCTCAATAGGGAAAGCAAAATTGTGTGCACAAGCAAAGAAGAACAAGGAATTTATCCACTACTTCCCAAGGGCAGGTAGGGGTTCAGCCATCTCCAAAAGAGCAGGACCCCATCACGCATAACAATGACTTAGGAAGAGAAACATTATCACCCCAAACATCCCCTTCTACCTCTTTCTTCTGCTTTATGTACTGAGCATGACACCATATGGTCTGAAATATCCCTTTGGTAGGTTTGGGTCACCTATCTGGGCTGTGTACCCTCCCAGCCTCCAGCACACCCAGTTTCCTTGCCAGCATGGCAGTTCAGAAAGCAGAAAAGGCCTCCGCTCTTTGAAGCCATGCTGGCAGTAACAAAAACATCTCTCTATTATCAAGTCTGTGTTCATCACAAATCCAAAACACAGCCCATACCAGCCACAGTGAAGAAAGTTAACTTTACCCCAGATGAAAGCAGCACACCTTTTTATTCAATAACTGAGAGCTGTTCTGCAACTCCTTCAGAAGAGCACATGACAAAGTATCAGAGGGAGTAGTATTGCAAAAATGGACTTTGTTTTTTTTCCTTAGGAAATTTTCTCAGTTTAAAATACACTCCTGGTAACACAACATGGAACACTGCAGTGTATCCAGGATCTGGAAGAGCTGAGTTTAACCTCTGTTTCACTGAATGTCTATTTAAGCAGAGTGGTTGTCAAAAACAAAGACTTAGGAAATATCTGCTGGTAGCAAATGCCCATGAAATGAAATGTATGGTTACAAATACCTGCAATTAATGAAAACAGCTGACTACAAGAGTTTAATCCCCCGGTGAGTGTAAGTTTCTTTTCAAGAGATAATTTTAAAAATGTTACCTCAGCCTACACAATTTTCTCTCCTCTGCTTTGCACTTCTGACATTTCCCTTTCTTCCCTTCATTCCCTAAGAAACCGCACCCAGAAACCAAATGTAAGCAAAAATAATTTCAAATATTTATCAGAATTTGATATTTAATTTCATTTTAATTATACCCCCAATTCCTCTTCTTCAATTTGAATATTTACTAAATAAATTTCTTCCAGACCCAATATCTCGAATGTCTATGTCATATAATATTTCAGCTGACTCCGCATTAGCTCTTACATGTTGACAAATATTTTCCAACAGAGCAATAAAAATGTTCTTTGAAGATCCAGAGAGAAATTATGAATAAATATTGATACATTCACACTTGGCTCATAGCTAAAAATACTCTTTAAAAAACAGCAGCTCAGGAAACAAATCAGTACTGAACTTCTTTATCACTAAATGTTATTGCAGTGCTTCCTTCAATTTTATCTGTTTGCTGAATCTATTCTGTGCGGGTTTTTTACTTGTTTTAACTTTAGATTATATAGTTTATAGGCATAAAATTTGTATTGTATTCCTACAGTATATTACAAAAGGGAGACTTAGAATGTGTCATTTTTCAGTGACAAAAAAAAATCTGTAAAAATAATACTCTCAAATGAAAAGCTATAGCAAGTAGGGGCAGGAAAATTCTTTCTCAATTAATATTTTTTAAAATTTAATTTATAATATTAGTAGGACATTCATAATATCCTACAAGAAACAAAGATCCTTCACTTGTTGATTTAATACAGATCATTCATTTAGCACTGAATTCCAAAGTTCTTCCTGGCTCAATGCTCATATTCATTCCAGCTCTGGACACTTTACTGCAGGTTTAATAAATATTTTAGTCTCTTTCACCTGCAACCTGGCATCAGAGGAATCCAGTTGCAATCTTGTAAACTCAATCAACTGAGTAACTGTCTAGAGATGCCTCACTCTATACAGGTGGTAGAGAAAAGATATAGTAATTACAATTTTACTCAATACACAAGAAATACAGGAAAACATTTGGAGACTAGAGCTAAGAAGTACTATTGAAAAATATTTTCTACAATAGTGGGATTTAACAACTAGAAACAGTAAAACAATATTTCATTGTATCTTGTAATAAATTATTGTTTCATTTTAGCCACACTGTATAAACTATTGTTTTACATAATTTTCTAGTCAAACAGAGACAGCTTGCAAAAATCTGACAGTTATCACATTTTTACTTCACACCTCTCACTGAGTTATGCAGGGAGAGTTAAAAAAATATTTTGCTTTTTGAGAGTCAAACTTTCTAACTTATTTGTTGCAAGTAATAAAATAAAGAAGATTGAGTAGACTTGTAGATTTAATTAAACAATAATGATATTTCCTAAGAATTCTAATACTCATGAAGAGATACTGTATATATACAAATTGTTTTTAGATTCCTATCTTGTTGAACTTTAAGCAATATTATAAGCTTTCACATTTAAAATTAAGACTTTTTTTGTTTTAATTTTCATGATTTACTGATTAAAGCTGCTTTTATAAAAGCTCTCAAAATACAAAGGTATTTTACTACACTGCCTAGAAACATTAGGAGTTGGACTTTACAGAATAGACAAGGTAATGCATAGATTTAATAGATCATTCATAAATGTCCCAATACAACCCTCTTTGATGGACTAGCTTCTTGTATGAACAGAAAAAAGCATTCTGAATAAAACTAATCTTTAGAGTTTAATTTTCATTGACAATGTAAGCTACAATTTCAACCAAGAAAACACAGACCTTCTGGGAAAGAGAGATTCAATAAAAATGCATGTGTTTGAATATACACCTACTACTGCTACTTAATGCTTTCAGCATTGAAATAAACATTTACCATTGGCTATTAATCCAGAATCAAGTTTCATTAAAATCTGATGTTATTATTTTAATCATTGTTCTTGGCACCCTTTGTTCTCATGTTGCTACATTATTAATTAAATAAATCAAACACTACATAGTAAGGCAAAATTCAGAGAGAAAAGTGTTCTCAGACTGACAAGTTCCTGCTTGCTATATCACCCAACTTTGAAAGAAATGAACACATGGTTAGGATTTTAGAAGTCCTAATTCTGAGATGCTGATACTTTTGTCTGCACTTTCCTCTCTCTTCCTTCACATGTCTGAAAGCTAATTTTAAAAGGATAAGTTAAGATCTTTGAACTGTTTTGAATTCAGCCCATAGGAATCTATTTCTTTTTTAACTGAAAATACCTGCCTGAATATACACAGGTGTACGCAGCAGATTCCAGGACAAAAATATATCTTTGTGTTTCCATCTGTTTTGCTCATTCAAAAGTCTTCTCATTTTGGAGATGAAATGATAATGATTTATCGCAAACTACAACCATTAATAGGTAGAAGATAAGACACACTTCTGAACTAACTTGACAACATATTTCATTATATTTACCTACATACCTAGCAATAATATCTAAGGAGTAAAATTTCTGGCGTTGACAAATGGAAAACTTTTGGGAATAAAATTTTAAACCTAATTAAGTCTGGAAATAGGACAATTTGAACTTCTATAACTGAATCTAGTTAATTAAAATACAAGAACACATAAAATCACAGCCATTTTAGAACACTGAAGTGCATGATTAAAATTTAGTAAGCTACTTGGGTTTTATAGATGATGTAATATAAATGACAAATCTAATGCATTTCTTTGTGTGCAGAAAATAGACCCACACTCAAAGTACTAGCACAAAATAACGCCCACTAGACAAAATAATTATGAACTCTCTAAAAGAATTTAGAACAATCAATTACATATTCATGCGTATACTGTCAAAGTGAAGTAGTTGATAATAATGGAGGTATTTTATCAGTAATCACTGTAATTTGTTTTTCCATCATTTGTTCAGTTTATCATGCAAAATTACTTGTTTCGATTAGGTCTAATTAAAATTGCAAGAGAGGAAGCAGATTGCTTAACTTTTGTTATTTATATAATACATTCTGCTATGCAGTTTCACTTAATGAAACAGTACTAAAGCTGTTGGATAATGAAATGAAGGTTTTATACTATTCTGATGTGTAATAGAGATCTGAGACTGTAGACAACAGCGGGCAGCAGTAAGTTTGAACTTACTGTTCCATAGTCCACTGTATTGACAGCCCCATGAAAGGCACATTGAAGTTTTATTGCTTCTGTTGCTGCAGGAGAGGATGATAGAGTGAATAAAAAAGAAGACTAATACTTGCCCACTTTGTGATTTGAATATAATGTTTGTTTGCTTGGCAGTCTTGGTCAGTCATTTTATTGCTCATATCTCACCGATTTGATGAAAAGACTATGGGAGAGTGTGTCAAATATGATGCTAAGGCCTAGGCATATAACAAACAGCGTTCCTCTTATCCACCATGATTAGGAGATGGATGAATGGAATAGATGGGTTGAAAATAGGAAATTGCTATAGCTGAATGATAGAATTTCAGATATCATTTTGGTTTGGACTATTCAGGAGAAGGGGTGGGGTAGGGAAATAAAAGATAATTTGTTCCTCAGGGACTGACTTTTTTTTTTTCTTTCAGAATTGTTGAAGATAAGTGAAGAGCTGAAGAGAAAAATTAAATAAAAAAACAATGCCAATAATGGTCATCTTTCAACCATGAAGCAAGCCTAGTATTTTTATAAAGAAAGCAAAATAAGGTCCAGATTTTTTCACTGTTTCCTCTACATTAAAAAAATTCCATACATTCTCTACAATCTTGTTACAGAAAATGTTTATAAGCAATGTTTAAGCATTTGCAAGTAGAAATTAATAAGAAATTAATTTTGAACTATCTTGTGCTAGGTCAAAACTAAGTGTCAGCATATGTTATAGTGCATATGATTCATCTGGAAGTTATTTGATCTTAAAATGTAGCATAAAACCAGGATATGTGAGCTGAAAAAAAAAAAAAAAGAAGTCACGTTTTCACAGCTCAGACCTCTTTACAGTTTGTCTAGTTTGTCCTTAGTTTGTCTACATTACCACAGTTAAGAAAGGATGCGTTTACAAATATTTTAAGAATTTGGATTCTCTTATGACATTGAAGATTTAAAAAAAACCAAACAAACAAACAAAAAAAAAAAAACAACCAAAAAAAAACCAAAAAAAACCCAACCAAAACCTACATTTCAAAAAAGGAAAAAATCACCTTAGTTCTGGAAAACAAAAGTGGGGTACAACTTTCCTAGATTCACACATAAAACTCTTTATAAAGCATTATGACACCACAAATTCAGTAATTAAATACAATTAAGCCAAACAATCTCAAGTACCTATAGAAGGAATAGATTGAGATTAATATATTTATCAGCAAAACTTTTAAAGGCACATAGCTATGTCATATCATCAGATGCAGCTTTAGGAACTTAGATAAATGTGGATTCTGATGGGGAAAAGGAAGGACCTTTACTATAACTTTCAGAACAGGACTGGAATCTCATCAGAAAACACTTAGCAACAGCTTCCAGAATATCCGTAGCAGAAATATTAAGCATTCATAAATACTTTCTTTTAGTCTTGCTTTACAGATGGGGATTTAAATAACTTCCTTGGCCAACCCAAAATCTCTGTTGACCCCTTTGCTGGCACTTCAGCAGCTCAGCTTTGAGTCAGTTCAGTTACAGGCGAATGCTCCTTACCTCTCAGGAGCCCTCTGTTTTTCATTTCTACTGCTAGCTCTATGCTCGGTGTTTTTCTCATTCCCTTCCTGTTCCCAGTTGTTACACTTTTTTTCCCAGATGGCCATTTTCAGCTGTGTTTGCAAAAGGAACCAGTTTCCCCTTCTCCAGAAAGTCCCAGCAGACTGCAGCAGTTGGGGCAAGGCAGGCATTCTCTGTTCTACTCTGCTGCCTCATCACAGTCGTTTTCAAGAAGACTGGTAGTGAACAAATCAAGTCCTTGTACAGTATACTGAAATTAGTCTCTCTTGTATCTGGAGTTTAATTCCCTTTAGATAGTGAATAAAAGTAGCAGAAGGTCTCCTATATTCTAGCTGAGTGCTCTGATCACTGAGTGTAAATGCTAAAGGGAGGAGACTATGGTTTCATTAAAAAATGACTTCTTGCAGTCCCTCCTGTTGTAAAGTTCAGAACTTCAAAGGGAGGAATTCCCTGCAACAAAAAGGCCTCATTTTCCTAGTGAATATGGTTTCAAACTTCTGTCATCTCCCTTTTGACTAACTGATACAGTAAGTTTAGGAAAAAAAGAAAATGTTGTAAACTGGGAATTTGTCACACCCAACTAATTCTAACTCCATCATATTATCTACTAAGTGATTTAGTCTCAATCAGTAGATTACAATAAGCCACATACACTCAATTGAAATAAATGCCATATACATATCACTGTACAGATGAAAAAGAGTTCAGAAGATGAACCATACAGTGGAAAATCAGGCTCACTAAGGCTTTGCATAGACAAGATGGGCTAAGCTTATATAGCAAGTATAATATCTATGTTTTTTAGCTTTTAGGATGCCATACTAGAAATAAGAGCTCATATCTTTAGTAGTCTATTTGCCTTCAGGGACCTAGTGTGATGTGCCATGAACAATGGCATGCACTGCATTAGTACAGTCATCAGTCACAGCCAGCATGACTTGGTGAAAGTCCTGCATATCAAACCCAATTTTGTTTCATGAAAAGGTAACCCACCCACTTGATTCAATATTTTTGGATTGCAGTAAAGCTTTCAGTACTGTCTCTCACAGTTTCCTTCCAGACAAAATGTCCAGCATTAGCTGGACAAACACATCATCAGATGGGTGAGCAACTGGCTCATGGCTGAGGCACAAAGGATTATATTGAATGGGGTGACATCAGACTGGGGACTGTGACTTGTGGGTTCTGCAGGGCTCCAGTTTAGGGACACTAAGCAAGTTCACAGACAATACAAGACTGAGAGGAGCTCTTGACTCCCCCGAGGGCAGGGAGGCCCTGCAAAGAGACATCAACAAATTACAGGGCTGGGCAATCCCCAACCATATGAAGTCCAACAAGGGAAAGTGCCAGATCCTGAACCTGGTATGGGGCAACCCTGGTTATATGGACAGACTGGGGAATGAGATGCTGAAAAGCAGCACTACAGAAAGGCACCTGGGGATCAGAATTCTGATTCCTAAAACAATATTTTCTAAACTAAATGTAATATCTATTAGCTCTCATCTAGAAAAATATCAGTGTTCATTCCAAACATCACTTGCAAAAAAAAGTTCTAATATCAATTGTAATAACTTAATACAAAACCAGCTATATACATTCCCACTGACTCTCTGGTATTGATAGATTAATAAACACAGAGGGCACACACATGGGGATGTGCTCTTTTACTGTAATCTTAATTTATTGGTGATGGAGGTTCAGGGGTGAGAAATTGGTTTCTCCTCATCTCTTGAGAGCAGAATATCTGAACTCTTCAAATATAAAAATATCTTTTCACTTGTACAGAAAATGAAAAATCTATTGTTTCTCATTCCTTTAGCACTGAGTTGTTGTTTTCTCAACATCAGTTATGCAAAGAGTTATCATTGCATTCCTGAGACACCTACATTTTGTTGTTTTCCTGGTAGACTCTAAAGCAATGGAAACTTGATTTAATGTTGGTAAGCATTCCTTCATGTTAGTTAGATGACTTTTAATATCACTTCGAGGCCACAACATGGTCTGTCATATTCTAAATGCATAATAAAAAAAAGAATATATAGAAAAAGGAAAAAAAATCCTAAATCAAAAAAGGCCAATGAAGTGTGGAAGCAAATTTATTCTTTAGAGTTTTGGGCAGACTGGTTCAAATACGGCTTTCACAGAGCTGTACTTGGAAACAGTAGAGAAAAAAAGTGGGGAGGAGGGAATAGTACAATGGAATTTTAAATTATTCCTAGAAACCTACAAATTATTTTCTTTACCAAAGTTCTGAAAAATATTCAATCTAGTTTACAACCTAGAAGGTCCTTGTTCATTTTATAGGGTTTTTTTGTTTGTTTGTTTTGCTTTTGTCCTTTTTTGCCTATATTTTGAAATAATTATAAATCATAACATTATTCCATTCTTCAGGAAGAGATCAGCAAGAGAGGGACGACCCTACTTCTTAAAAAATTGACATTGACAAACTACTTCCAGCACTTATTCTCTTGGATATGTCTTTGCCTCTTGGCTGTTTTCCCAAAGTGCTTGGAACAGATGTTCCTGTTTGAAGACCTTGCTGTATGTATTTGCTTGATGGAGTTTGCTACTTAAGTTGATTCACGTCTGTGCTATAAGAGTGGAAGCCATTTACTGCTCCTGGGTCTATGGGCAAGGTTCAGAAGAGTTTACAGCGGGGAATAGGTAGTATTCCCCGTGCTCAGGACAAGGCACCTTTATCTGGTCCTTGAACTTCTTTACAAAACGTGTTTTGAGCCTGAGTTTCATAACTAGAGAGGGAGGGAAAAAAAGGAGCTGTGATACCCTGTTATTAAATATTTTAAAAGGATGTTTCATCTAGAATGAATTGGGTAACATTCTAGCTGCCTTGGTTACTCATTAGGTGATCTGCCATGCTCTGTTCAGTGATATTCTTCTGAGCAATCTTATTAAGACATTTATGTTGTACTGCTTTTAATCTTAGCAATCTGCTAGAAGTAGATTGGATCCTATTTAGTAGACGAGACTTTAAGTCCAAAAATACATTATTTTCTTAAATGAAAGGAAAACGAGGACTTACTTTCTTATGTAATCATATATCTTTTAAATGTACAATTTCAATGCTGAAATTTTAATGTCCCTGCTGATAATTCTAATTTTAAAGAGATGACTAATGCATCTAGTTTTATAAAGCTCTGATAATTACATGTTAAGACTTATCGAAAAAATTAAGTTCATTTTTTATAATTATAACTTTGAGGATTGGTTGTGGAGCCTCCCTCTTGGATACTTAAAAATAGCTTAATTCCATGGTTTCCACTTGGAAATATATACATAAATGTTTTTTTTTCCCCCCTAAAGTCTCTAACTCAAAATTTGCTTGAATTATGCAAAAAATACCTAATATAATAATGTAATAGAATGGTAATATAAATTAATTTTCATCCATGTTATCTACTTACTGAATTTGTCTTTTTGTGGTTTTTTGTTTTGTTTAGTGTTGGGTTTTTTTGGGGGGGGATTTGTTTTGGGTTTTTTTGGTTTTGGTTTTTGGGTTTTTTCTTTTTTTTTTTTGTTTTTTTTTTTTTTTTTTTTGTTTGTTTTGTTTGGTTTGGTTTGGTTTGGTTTGGTTTTTGTTTTTTTTTGTTTTTTTTTTTTTTTTTGGTTTGGGGTGGGGTTTGTTAGAGCATTTTCTCTAATTGCTTCAATATTTTATGTAGGTTTGCTTTAGCTCATCTGTTACCATTTCCCAGGTGTAATGCTAATTAACCTTCCCCTAATAATCCCTTTAGAAAATTCCCATTGTGGGCACTCATGGGTGGTAAAGTCTGGTTTATCATTCAACTCAATATAACTTTTTAATTTCATCCTTAATTTCATCTACCACCAAGGGAGACTTCAAATTAAAATTATTAAACTGTCTGTCAATTAACAGGATTGTTTGAATAATTTGTCTTGCACCCAAACTGAGAGGTATATGCTCTGATTAAATGATTGTTCTTCATGCTAAACCTATGAACTATATGGGGACAGCTCATTTGTAAGTCAATACACTTTGAAATCTTGTCCATGGTGGGTGCACGCCCCAATAAGCACAGTGGCATCCAGTTTCCAGTCTAGTTTCAATGACATTTATTTCCATGCTATTTGCATTGAATGATCATATCCATACCAGAAACTAGAAAGTGCAAAGATATAGAGTATAATTTCTGAGAAATTTTTCTGTCCTCTCATAAGTGCAACTTTTCTCAGGTCTACCCTGTAGTCATTGTGTCTTGAAAACATTTGGGTGACACTTTTAGTGCTTACTATTACTACAGTATATGAAATAGATTATCATAGGATCTTTACTATTTTTATGTAAAATACAAACAAATGGCAATAGGTTTTGTAATGTTCTTAAAAAACAAAGAAACTAGAAGGTCAGTCACAGATGTTTCACACAGAACATTATTCCTTTTCTACCAAAAATGTGGAACGGTGACAGGTTTCAAAATCATAATCTTTTTTTGGTATCACTGTGGTTTCACTGTAGCTTCAGTGTGTTTAAACTACTGTGTAGGGAAAAGGCTTTTAGCTGACAAAAACTGCAGCAATATCAGTACATCCATTGCATAACAGTTTTGGGGTTTTTTTAAATTAATTTTCATCTGATGATTATTATGTCTTAGCTGGGAGTCGATGCTTGGCAAATGACACATGGTTGCAATGCAGTTAGAATCACTGTGCATAAACAACTACTGCAACAAGACTTTAAGTCAAACTTTTTTCTTCATTTTTCTTTCCTGATGTCATATTCAAAACTATAGCTGTACACTGTATTTTAGAAGTTGATTTGTTCAACATATCCACAGACTTTGATTGTAAAATCAAATCAGCATTGCAATCCCCCAGTGTCTGACAGTAGAAAAATATCCAAAAAGCAATCAAACTGCTATCTTTATGTGTGCCAGTACTTAGATTCAAATATTAAAGGGGGAGAAGAGAATATTAAATCTGCATTGGTCTTGTCACAGAGGAAGACAAAGTGAAATACAAACTTAATGTGATACATGTGAAAAAAGGCTGGGAATTTGTTGATAGAAGTTGCTTAAAATATTTTTAGCAGCATAGTCAGACTTACTAAGAGCATTTGAACAGAGAAAGATTTCTTTGTTCATATGCTGAACTAATTTCCTCTGTGTTTTAAATACATTTCTCAGTCATTATGGGTGTTAGAAGGGGTAAGCAATTCTATTCTTAAAGTTCTATTTTAGGTCACGCTGGCATATTCTGAACATGATACTCTCGCAGTAGTGCAGGTCTCTTCCAATGTCCTGTCTAACTGCTCTCCCACCAGAGATACCAGTTCCAGCCCACCCACTGTGCCCTGATACTGGCACACAGCACAAACCCACAGGCAATGGTTCCACTCCAGGCCTGACTTCTCCACAGTGCCAGGCCTCTGAGTATCACTGTTTCTCCCAGTGGGGTTTCTGGTTTTGCTATTTATTGTTTAATTTAGATAGTTCTTCTAAACCAGCAATGGCCTTGTTGCTCACATTGCACAGGCTGGTTGCTTTAACTTTCATGCACACAGCAGCAATCTTCTCCCTTGAAACTCCCACACCCATAATCACTCCAGCAACTGCCCAACACTGCCTGGTCCCTCTGATAACCAGCTCTGTTCATGGCCTCATCTTCAGAGAACCACTTCCCCCTGCCTATCTCCCAGGTCAGTTTATCTACTTTCTGGCTGCCTGGATTGCCCTTCACTAGCACTCACCCACACTTGCACAGCCCCTCCTGCTCCAGTCACTGGCACCATGAGCACATGGCTCTGCCCCCAGGTCTGGACTCCAGCTGCTGGCACTGAAAACCCCACACAGGCCCATGTTCACCAAATAGAGGATCCCCCACACACAGGAAAATAATTAGAAATTGATTTTAATAAGAGGGTACAGCAGCTTGTGCTGATTAGGTGCAGGCTTATCCAGTTTTACCCACCACCCAATTGTTTACAGATAGCAGTCCCCCTTTATTACTTTATCCCTCCATTTCCTCCTGCTTGTTTCTTCCCAAATGCCCTAGATATGTCCCCTTGCCCTCCTTTGATTCCTCCCCTCCCAAAATAAATTCTGTGCAAAGGTAATTTAGATATTTAGATTGACAACATAAGCACTTACTATGTGCTTAAATTGCATGTATCGAGACAGAACTCCCAGTACAATTTATTTAATTTATTCTGAGAGGACAACAGAAATGGATAACTGTGTTTTTGAAGGGAAGTGGAGGGAGGCAGATCCCATCTACCAAAATCATTAACATGAAAGCCTCCACTAAAAGGCATTTACATTCAACCCTACGCATGGATCTTTTTGTTTTGCTCCACCCATAAAATAATATTTTTGTGTGACTATGTACATCCTGTTTGTCTATTCTCTTTTGAAGCCGAGATGGTCTGTGTCCTAAGGACTCTTCTCCCCCAGGTACTAAAAGCCAAGTCTGTCATTGATTCCTTATGCTTATGTTCTTACCTTTTTTTTTTTTTTTTTTTTTTTTTTTTTTTTTTTTTTTTTTTTTTTTTTTTTTTGTGGAGGAATTCATGAAGCAGGAAGCAATATAAAGAGAGAATATTACAGAATCAAAGAATAACAGAATCAGCTAGGTTAAAAAAGACCTTTCAGAGAATTGAGTCCAACCTAACACCACCTTGCCAACGCCACCATGGCACTGAGTGCCACATCCAGTCTTTTCTTAAACACCTCCAGGGAAGGTGACTCCTCCCATTGCAAAGCTCAAACACCCTTTCTGTGAAGAGTTTCTTCCTAATGTCCAACATAAACCTCCACTGGCACTGCTTGAGACTGTCTCTTCTTGCCTGTCACTGATTGCCTGGGAAAGAGAATGATCCCCATCTGGCTACACCCTCCTTTCAGGCAGTTGTAGGGAATGATCCTGGAACTCCTTCTCTCCAGGCTAAACAACCCCAGCTCCCTCAGCAACTTCTCATAGAATTTGTGTTCCAGACCCTTCACCAGCCTTGTTGCCCTTCTTTGGACATGCTCCAGCATCTCAACACCTTTCCTAAACCGAGGGGCCCAGAACTGGACAGGGTACTCAAGGTGTGGCCTCACTAGTGCCAAGTACAGGGTAAGAATTACTTCCCTGCTCCTGCTGGCCATAGTATCCCTGCTACAGGCCCAGTTGCCAATGGTCTTCTTGACCATGTGGGCACATGCTGGCTCATGTTCAGCCTGCAGTCAATCAGTACTCCCAGGTCCTTTTCTTCCTTGCCACTGTCCAGCCACTCTGTCTACAGCCCATAGTGCTGCATGGGGTTGTCATGGCCAAAGTGCAGGACCCAGTGCTTGGTCTCTTCAAACCCCATATTGTGTCCCTGCTTCTTAAGAAGAAACTGAATGAAGATGTTATACTGCTGTTGGGTTCTTCCGTATCTTACATTCTTGGGTGACAGGAAGATCTGCCTTAGGCATCCTTCATAAGAAATGGAGGATAAATGTCTGATTTGCTCTGCAAGTTCAGATATCAGGAATGATAAAACCCACCTAGAATTAAAGAAGTAGTTCACACATTCACTTCCTCGCTTTAAACACCATCAGCTGCCATAGTATGTTGCTGACCATCTTTTGGAAAATATTCCTTGCCTTGCCTTGTCTTGTCTTGACTTGCCTTGCCTTGCTTTGAAGTTCACACCTTCTACAGGATGAACTAAAGGAGGAGATGAGCGACTATGACAAATAGGTAGTTTCCCAAGATTCTCGCTAAGACCAGTTTTCATGGTAGGAGTTTTTCCTTCTCAGTCTTCAATCCATGTAGAGGCCTTTTGCTATGTTTTATATCAGGCTCTTTTCTTCTAGTTGTCTCCCAGCTAAAGTTTGAAAATTGTAAAGTTTGGAAGCCTCAGTTGGGGAAAAAAAAGAGCTAAGGGCCTGGTTTGAGAGCAGCCAAATGGTGTTAAACCTTCACTCCATACAATATTCTCAGGATTTCAACTACAACAGATTGTCAATAGTCACTTGATCTCTAGGGGACTGTTACAGGCTGAAAGCACTGAGACCAAAGCAAAAACAGACAAATGCCAGTGACTGTACTCTAAAAGCTAATTTTGCACTCCTTCAGTAGTAATGTCAAAAATCAGATACACTTGGCTATACCTGTATTTTAACCTTGAATCTGTTCTGTAACAACCTGAAGGGTGTTCCAGAAGATGCCCTGCATTGCTGTGTGTTTGGCTTTGTTCTCCTCAGGGCTAAACAGTGTGGTTTTCTGATACCAGAGTGCCCCCTCCAGCCATTAGGTATCAATCTGGTGTCAGATATTTTGACATAAAGATTCAAAGCATCTTTTCATTATTAAACTGGCCAAATAGTGGATTTGAGTACAGAGGGAGATTTTACTGAGAAACCCTTGAAAAAAAACAGCTGAGTGTACTTTTGGCAAGACTGTCTCTGTTCTGTACTGCTCACCTCCAAAATAATTTTCTCAATTGGAGAAACAGTACATGTGTGCCAAGTTCAGTCAGAAACCAAACTAGTACACGGGCAGTGGGGATAATTGAGGGCCAAACTTGATTTTGTATTTAAAACAGAATAAAAAGTATAGTTTAGCCCTGGCCTGGTAGACTCTAAGATTTAGTTTCTCTTTTATTTTATCACATGACCTTAGCCACTGGGCTAGCAGATCTTTTGGTGCATAAAAGCTTTTAAGTGCACAATTTCTTTTTTTAATGGAGATTTGGAATATTTTATGGTTCTGGTTTTTCTTGCAAGTTTCTCAGATAATGTGTGACCACATTATTAGGGACACCATAAATTTTTAAACCTTTCTTACTGATTTTCCCTATTCAGGTACTTTAGACTGGCTTTCAGCTGCAGGGTAAACTTCAGGCAATATGCCCAACATGCAACACATTAATTACGTGAACTGAAAATGACCAATTTTTTCAGACCAAAAATATATTCAGAAAGAGTTATAGCTGTGAGTAAACATATCAATAAATTAAGGGCTGTAAAAATTCTAGAAGTGCAGCAGTAGTTTGCAAAGCAGGATTTCTAAAACACCCCAAGAAATTTAGAATAAATGCAACAGAGAAAGCAATAGCAATCAGGAAGACTGACACAAATGGAGAATTAATACTGTGTAACACAAAATACTTTTCAGCAGTAACAGCTGGTGACTAAATTAAGATGGCTGGGACTGGGAATTACCTAACACTGCCAAAAATAATTATTCCTGATTTTCCCTTTCCTTCTACCCAGTACAGGCAGAAAATCACATCTCCCAGAAGAAATCAGTCAACCAGCTAAACAAGCCTGATCTCTTTCTCAATACAAATCCCCCAAATGAGCAGCCAGCCTCTAACCTTCTGCTCTCCAGTTGCTGCCCTCTTCCCCAATTTCCCTTTTCACCCCTTTTAACAATATCCCAAGCCTCATATATAGCTCAATTCTTGCTGTTGCTTTTGAAAACTGTGAGAAAAGTTCTTTGTCTTTTTTCCTTTGGGGCTTCTGGAGTTACTCCTGAACTGCATTCAGCAAGCCAAGAGGTAAATCTGTTTTTAGCTGCAAAGAGCACCAAAAAGACTGCTTGTTAACCTGCTGAGTATATTTTTTTTTCTTTTTCTTTTTTAAAGCAAAGGATACAGAGGTTGTAGTTTATCATCCTTTCTGTTCCTTTTTTGACTGAATTCTGATAATGAAGGAATGGGTATTTGTATTTCTTTTTTCTTAGGTGTTTTTTTATTTACGAGTTTTCTAACAACAAAATTATTCCATTAACTTAGCTCTGGTGATAACCTTACTTACTTACTGACTTTTATAGATTTTATTGGCAGAGGAGTCCAAAAAACCTCTCAAAGCTCTGCATTTGCAACAAGGAGGTTAATTGTAATGCAGATAAAACACACTACAACTTAACCTCATTTAGCTGTTCTAGAGTCAGTGGAAGTTGCTGTCATATGGCAGAAGTACAGCCATATTCTTCCTCTTGATGTCTTCATGGAGATGACTAGATTAGGCCCATATGCATTGCTGTTTTCTTTCTGTTGTGAGATTGGCACTAGGAAAAACCAGCCACCCTGCATCTCTACCCATTGCCCTGCAGTACAAAAATGCAGAGGAGGTTACAGAAGAATTCAGGGAAGGAGCTTTCTGCAGACATCTGGTGTAGAGAAGAATACTTACATTAAGTGAATCAATAATCAAATTTATTTTATATGATTTTATTTTGTGTGTTTGAAAAAGGTGCCAAATGTGAAATGTAAAAGAAAAATTCCTAATTGCAATAAAATACAAATATCTGAATTAATAAACGGCACTTAGACATGAGTGTGTGATTTATCTTAGTTAAGGAAATAGGGCCCAGACCTGGAAGAAGTCAAAAGCTACTATTTAAAAGAAAGAGGAAGGATGAAGAGGAAGACAAAGACTGTGTTGCTCACAAGTTGTGAGATGAAAGAAGATGTTTGGAAGTGTGATGTGAGCTGAAAGACTGCTCCAGATCTCCACTGTGCTGGGTGCTAGTGCTAAGACATTAGTGAAGACCCAAGTATAAACTTTTGGCTAAGTAGCAGTGTTTCTTAGAATTATCTTTTTTATCTCTTTTTTTTTTTTCTTTTCTAAATATAATACAGCAAAAGTAGCATTTCCCTCTGACTAGTCAATATAATCAGGATTTATATTTCTCTTGAAGTCTGTAGCTGAGCTTTTAATTTTGTTCAATATTTAAATCACATACTGCCTAACAGACTGAGCAAACAGGCAATGTTTTCAGTTTTCAAAGTTTGCTTGTATAGTGTGTTCATGTCAATGGGAGCTTCCTCAAATTAAGTCAGTCCTCTGTAAATTAAATTCTGCACCTTACCATAAAAGAAGATATTCTTAAAGCAATTGCCCTTTTCTCAGAGGCAGCTATATGTTAAATGAGCAGACTTACAACCGTGATCTTCCATACATGAACTCAAAAATACAAATTTTATTTTAGTTTCCTGTTGCAGAAAGAGATATGCATTAGATATTTACTTTTGCGCTCTCATCTACTTCTTGTCTTTGATCTACAAAGCTAAGAAGTCATTATGGCTGGATTTCTTGCACAGCTTATCTCTGTTCTAAGTATATGCACAACATAAATATTAAGCAGAAGTTCCAAAAGTCTTCTATGACATATCTGCAAATGCCACAACCGACAATCAGTGTAGTGTGCAATATTTCTAGGCTGTAAATGTCATACAATTCTAAAGGTGATAATTTATTAATCACCATGGTACTCTGTGAAATAATTAAATAAATTATTAGACTTCCATTTTAAATATTGAAAATGAGATGAAAGGCAGATGAAATGAATGAACAAATGTATTAATTAATGAAAAAATTAGTGCCAAACAGGCAGAATTAGAACTCATTTCAGTAGTCTGCTTTCTTTGAATTCTCTAATTTATATAGGCTGTATTTCACTTTCAGACTCCCTTATCCTGTATTTTCAGACATATTCACTGACACTTACTATTCACTAATTGTTTTGATTTTAACCTCATGAAAATTTTCATTTCTGTGTTTTGCAAGTTTACTGTCTCCTGAGTGTGACCAAAACATGCAACTACCCATTTTAAAATTAATCCATTTGTCTTGCATTTTCTCACGTATGATTTTTCTCAAGGGTTACATTTCTTCACAATTAAAATGCATGCTTCATTGCTTTACTCAGTTTTAGTAATTATAAATTCTGCTGAGTATAAACTGTTGCTAAGATATGTTCACATAGCAAAAGCAGCCAAGTCTAAGCATAGGAAGGTGTCATTCAGATTCTCACACTGGCTTCTCTGAAGATAATGGCATTTTTCTCTGTTGCTTAACAACATTACTGTCAGCTGTGGCTTGGTAAATTTTTCAGTCAGAGTGCCTGCATTTCAAGGAATTTATTCAAAAGAGAAAGTCTAAATGAAGACATTGATATATATATAAAATATGCTTGTTGCTTCATTGTTTAAAAAATGTTCAGCTTAAATTATTATCACTTCAGTGGAAAGTTATGCCTAGCTTTAAACATCTAGCTAGTTTTTGTGAGATGCTGCACATGTAATAGTTTGGCAGCTTCGTGGTTCATAGCTTTTGTATTTTTCTTTGGTCTTTTGTATTAGGGTGACCTTTCCACAAGGCAGACTGATCCACCATACATCTTTCATCAATGAATTTGCTGGAATTGAATGTCAAAAAACCACCATATTATTTCAATAGGATTGAATCTTTATGATGGCATTAAATTAAAGAGAAAATCATGTCATTCTTACTGAAATATCCTGTGTTTTATTTGTATATAATCTGGAGTGGAAATATGATATATACAGTATAAAGTTTTGGACTAATTTGTGGCTTTATTGGTGCTATTCATAGTCTTACTCTGCTAGGGTGAATAACAATAGTGCATGTACAGAGTGTTGCAGAACAGGGTTGGAAAATAGTAATGAATTTAGGTATTTTTTTTTAATTAACTTTTTGTTTTTACTGTTAGATGATGCAGTTAATCAGATTTTCTGAGGAAAACTACGTCTATAATAACACAATATTCTAACATTCTGCCCTATGACATACAATGGTAATATTAATAAATTAACATAATAATTGCATAAATTAATTTTATTCTTCTAGAAAGTTAAGTAATATTTGTATAACAGAGGGCTCATTGCCAGAATTGCAATGGGGTTTAAAAGACTAATCATGCACTGAAAGCTGCATAGATTCTCTTGAAATGTGTGGCTGTTCATCTCAAGGCAGCCGCCCACAGAAGGCTTCTTAAAGTTCAAGAGGAACCTGCTGCTACAGGTTCACAGATGAAGACGAAATGAAAGATTAGCTGAGATAATAAGGAAGGTGTTATGAGTAGAAAGGAAGAAAGGCAAATGTGTTAATTATTTAGTATATCAGTTGACACCAAGACAAATAGGCATGTTGTATTATATATCTGTGTTTTAAAGATAAAGCTAAGAAAACTCTTAGAAAACAAGAAGTTTTTTCTGTGTAATCTGCTCATAGTGAAACACAAGGAAATTTTGTAATTTTCCTTATTAAGCTAGATTTTTTTTTTAACCTTAGTCTAATCATGGCATAGTGAGGCTTTCTATAATCCTAATTCTTATTAGGTGATTTACAGTTTTGTTGAAAAGAAAAAATTTAAATCAGGGTAACAATTTGAATAGAAATTATAGTTGGATGGAGTAAGACTCAGACTAAGAGGATAAAATTGGTTTCTACTGATTGCATTTTAAAAGAAGATTCTTTCAAGGTTTAAATTTGTTCCTTATCACATTTATATTGTGTCATTACTTCCAGTGCTTGGGAATTTTTCTGCTTACACAACTGTAATCTGAGCAATTTAGAGTTCTACTCAGATTTAAAATAAATATTGTGGCTTTGTATTCTCTGTTCCTATCACTGCACAAAATTTCTACTATGACAGAGCAATATCATGCTCATTTTACATGAGTAAAGTCAATAATATGAAAGGCTAAACTGATCTTTTCAATATTTATCTGTTTTAATGGCTAAAGCACACATGCTATGCAAGGAAGTGTGAGACTATAACAACGAGGAGGGGATTAAGAGACCTAAAATAGCAACATGCATTTTGCTGAATACTGTGTTTTTAAGCTGTAAACATTTCCCAAAGGTAACGTATTGTTTTAAAAAAGTTTTTAAAGGCATTTATAAAATTCCAAGGGATAGGAATTAAACCATGCATGCATGCACTCACTTGAGCAGAAAATTGCAGCAATTGCAAAATTATATGTTACTTTTTAAATCTATGTATGCATCAGTCATAGATAAACTATCTCATTTACCTGCATGAATTAATTTTTTATGTATATTTGAATGATGTGCATAGTCTATTTAGTTAATCATATTCACCTTGCCAGCTATACACAATAAATCAACATTTACTGGAAATCTATGATGGAATGATGCTTGGCTTCTGTGCTAATGATGATTTCCTGTTTCCAATTCCAAGCTAATATTGAATTGGGCATTGGTGAAATGGAGCATTCTTGACTTAAAAATACAGTTTGTAGAGTATGAAATGACTTTGGGGAATTCTGTTGTGTTTGGAAATAGCATTACCTTTGCCCACCTTGCAGCCTTACCTTGCTATTGCTGTACCTCAGACTGTACCGGTTGAAGCGCTGCCGATACCATGTTTGCAAACCATGTACCACTAGAAGCCAGAACAAACTTCATGACCTTTTTTATCTTGATAACAGCTGAGTTCTCCTGAGACACCTGAATGTGTTTGAAACATTTCTGTCTAATATAAATCCCAGATTTCTTTCCTGTCCTTAGCGTATTTTATGTATGCTTGTATAATTTTTAACCCCTGGAAAAAAATACATTCAAATGGAAAGAGCTCCTATAATTTTTTGTGTGCCCAAGACTTTCTGAAAAAAATTACATATCTGTCAACTGATATCCTTAAAATATTTTGATTGCAACACTGACACTAACTTCTGTTTTAGCATTTAGTTTCCACTTTAATGCTCAAATAATTCTGTAGATCTGGATTCCTGCTTCTACTTAGGTTTATTAGCCTTAGAAATAAAACTATGAGATGTTAATAGAAAGCAAAAAAAAAGCAAATGAATGAATGGGGAAACTACTGGATCAGACATGTGGAAAGTGATAATTATATCTTTGGGGAAAGAGAACCTTGTTTGGATTGCAGTACAACAATTTGGAAAAGAAAAAATCTCAAGAAAATGTTACATGCAATCAATTTGTAGAATGTTAAAGAAAATTATTTGACTTTAACAATGTCTCATTTCACATACCAATGCAAAGTTATTTGCAAACTGTGTAATTATTGCGCTTGGGACCAGGATTTAAATTATGCAGGAGCACAACTCAAATTGATCTCACTATTGCCCTCAATTCCTTCCATAATTTCAGAAGAAAGTCACAGAAATATGGATTAGTTTTGGAAATATATTTTATGCAAAAAATTATGCATGTTGAATATCTATAATTATATCTCTGTTTACCTATGTACGGAAATATCATTTCTGCTGGACCAGAACTCATCCTCTGTATTAGCAGAGGGATATATAAAGACTTGTGAAACATCTTTACTTCAAAAGACTTTGTAGATGAATGTTGGAAACGATTCCTGCATTTCCAATAGTTACTTACCTCTGAGTTCACTTAGTATGAAGGGTTGTTGGGGTTGATTTCTTCCCTCAGGGGGAGATGAGTAGGGAAGGGAAGTGTGTGTTGACTTTTACCTACCTCATAGTCTTCTTTAAGTCTAGGAAGGCTGCTAAATCTTTATCACTTGCATGGCGAGTTTCCATTTTGTCTCTGTCATTTGCAGTTGTTCAGGTATATGCTCTGCTGCCTTTTTAATATTCCATTTGACTTTTCTTGGCAAGGACAAAGTTACAATTCTGTTGCAGGAAACCCTTTGGGGAAAACAAACCCAACAAATCTGATGTAATCTTTTAAGTGTACTGCAGTGCAAAAAACTACAAAGTAACTACCATTTCTCATTCATATTTGAATCACCTGTTACTTTAGAAAATAAAAATACACAGTTTACTACCTAGAGCCATTTTTACTGCCAGGGAGGGCAAAAAAGGGATGCAATGATCTGAGTGTATTCCACTAAAGCTCACATTTGCTGGTAGTGAACATTAAGAGCTTAATTGAATATGTTCATATAGATATAAATTACTCTGAAGCTGGCGACTATTGTCTCAAGAGAAAACAAATCACCTATATGATGCAGGAATTTAGTAATCCAAACAATTAATGTGATTCCAGAAATATGATCCTGTCCTTCCTTGAAGACAAAAGCAAACCAAGTGATTTAAGCCTCTGCAAAGAAAAGTCTGAGCTGACCTTACCTTTTGTGAGATAGAAAAATTCTGATGGTGTTTTTTGGAAGAAAATGGCATATAATTATATTCAGGAGTTGATTTATGATTATTAAAGTTTCCCCACTCTATTAGAAAGTGACCTATATCTATGATTTGTTAAATCTGAACAAAAAAAAAAATCAAAATTTTGATCACTTTTCTATGATGAACAAACAAACAAACCCCAAACAACTGAAAATATTTGAAAAGGTTTGCAATGAAATCTTACCTCTGCCTTAGTCATCTACTTGGTTTTAACTTATTTCTGTAACCTAAACATAAGATTATTAATATTTCTGAAAACTTCAAAGTCACAGGAACTTCCTAGTCACCTAGGAAAGACTGTGAATATTTCAGGAAGCTAAGAAATGCTGACTTGAAAGAAATATATGAATATATGAGTAACTGAATAAAGCAAAATCCTATAATAAAGTTTCAGGAGACTGAATCAAAGCTTGCTCAAGAAAACATAAAGAAGTTAGATGTGCAGAAAGGTAGGCCAAAATTTGCTGGTTCTTCTCCTCTTCCTCTTCCAGTGACATGAAATCTAATTATTATACAAAACCCACCATATTTGGTCTAAGCAAGGACAAATATATTAACATATTACTGCTTTTCATGCTACAGATAAAGGTCATAGGTCTATGATAATATTACTAAAATGTTGAACAATTTGAAAAATGTAATCATGTTTGAAAATATGTGTTTAATAAGAAAAAAAATACTTTAGATTTTTGTGGGTTTTTTCAGAGCATGAATGAGTGCACATTAAAATATGCTGGTGTAATCATGTGCATCACTTCAAGCTAATAGAATCAGCATATGTTTTAGTTTTGGTGGCAGATGAGTCCTCACACAGTTTTCAAATGTAGTTATAAATTATGGTTTTGTCCATTGTTTAAGTCTAAACTGTTACATGAGCATTCCTGTTTCAGGAATGTTTGTAATTCCATCTCACACTTGCAGTCTTGTCATAGGCAAGAATCAAATTACTATACAAATACTTGTGTTGTGATTATGAGTAAAACTGTTTGTAGTTAGAAAGAACAGCAAAAGACACAGTCACGAAATATGATGACAGTTCATAAAACTGACTTAGGTTTGATGTTGAATTAGTACAAGGAGAAGGAGGAAAAAATATTATCCTATAAACCCAAGCTGATCATAAAGCAAATGACTATTTTTTTCTGTAAGAAAGAATTCTCTCAGAATTCTTTCAGAAGAAAAAATAGTCAGAAAATAGCAGAAAATACCCAGATCAGTGTATTGAAATAATGTGGTTTCCTACTGAGCCAAACTGATCTTCACAGATAATACAGACACTTGGTGATAATTTATTTAAATTCTTTCTCCATGACATTGCATAATTAATAATGATCATTTCACTAATCTCATGAATTACACTAAAGGTTTTTTGTTGTCTTGTTTACATATTTGAAACCCACTAGCAGCATACGCTATCACAAGAGAAACTATGTGTATTTGTATAAATAACTTTATATGTATCTATCACAGAATCACAGAATGGGTAAGATTAGAAGGAATAGCTGTGGATCATCTAGTCCAGCCTACCTGCTCAATCAGAGTCATCCCAGAGCATATGGCACAGGACTCTGTGTTTCCAGATGTTCTTGAATATCTCCAGTGAGGGAGACTCCACACTCTCTCTGGACAATCTGTTCCAGTGTGTGGTCACCTGCACAGTAAAGTTCTTCCTCATGTTCAGGTGGGACTTTCTGTACTTCAGTTTCTGCCCATTGTTCACTACAGAGAAGAACCTGGCTCCATCTTTTTGACATCCTCTCTTCATATATATATGTAAAGCATAATATCTATATAAATATAGTATTCATATATATGTCTGCAAACTTTTTTCTGTATCTACTCATTTATCTATCAATATATATCTATATCTATCTGTCTATCTCTTATATCTATATATCTATGATTCTACCTATCAGGGGATCCTTGCACTGCAATGACATCAATGAACTTCTTCTTTAATGTATACCTTTAACAAAGGGAGAATATTTTCAAGGACTAAACAAGAGCTTTTAGGAAATTTAAAACTGTTGTAAATGACCTTTCCCAAAACAAAGTTGATTGTATTTTCCCGCAAATCAGAAATTCTCACTTCAATTACAAACATTGAGGGGGAGGGAGGGAAGCAGAACAAACAAAAGAAATCACCCCACCCAGATTTTGTATTATTACAGTATACTTTTAAAGTATTTAGTATTTCTAAGCAGATTTATTAAAATAGAAGACCAATGCTAATAACAGTGTTAATATTACAACTGTATATAATTTTATAATTTTTTCAGTTCTTCAAGATTCTGTTTCCTGGGTAAGTTCTACATAAAAAAAAGTATTAATAGAGTTTAGAAAACATTACTTGGTCTGATATTGTGCTGCACATCCTTGTAATGAAACTAATGTTTTCAGAAAAAAAAATACAAAAATCTTGACATTTTAGAGTAAAGACATATCTTTTTTGACAAGACATTCAATATGCTACTGAAAAAAGAGGGAAGAAAAGAAGAAAACATAACACCCTTATCGCTATGTATGGCTATCTTTACTATGTCTATTCTATATTATGATGATCGGATTTTGTCACTGACTGCTAAAGTTACAGTCTACTTTTGGTGTCAGTCTGCAACTGAATGCTCCAGGCAACAGCTTCAATATGTGAAAGATTTCAGCATTCCATCCATTCCTAGCATTGTTTAAAGGTGATCTGCATTTCCTAAAAAGAAAAAAAAAAAATAAAAAAAAAATCAGAAAACACTGGTTCTAGAAATAAATAAAAAAGGTTAGTCACCCTCCACACGCCCCCACCCCAAAAAGAAAAGGTATTTAATATTCGCTTTGTTTCAGTTTATTGCTTTTGACCTGATGCAAAGATGGATATGCTAACAATTTAATTTTGGTGCTCATCACATGATTTAGTAATCTAGATTTTGTTTATTCAACTTCTATTTCAAGAAAGCTGTGGAAAACTTCTAAAATAAATTCTAGACATCTTTAAACAACTCCTTATTATCAAAGGGAAGGATTTTAAAGATTGCAATATGGTCATTATTGTGATTATTGACATTACAGGAGAGAGCTCGACCAACTTTGGTTGTAGGCTGCAAATTAAAAATTTAATGCCAAATGATTTCTTTTTTATTATTCTTATTCTAAGAGACAGTGACAAGCTGAAAATTGTATGTAATCTTATTTGAGTCTGCACATGAATCTTGAAACTTATCTTCCCTAAAACTTCACTAGGTGCTCTAATAGCAGCAACAAATAATAAATTAAGCTTAAGCTTTCTCCTCGGCCTTTGGTATTTTTCCATATTATTTCTTCAGTAATCCCAGCCTGCAATTCTGTCTGCTTCAGAGAATCCATCCAGCTAATCAGTTCCTGGAAATAGTAAGATCTACTTGGTTGCCCCAGTACAGATTTTCCGGGTTTCTCCTCTGATAACATCATTTATATAGAAAGTGAAATGCTGTTAGGTTGAGACTCATTCATTTTTCTCATTAAAGTACAGTGATTTCCCTGCAGTGGTCTGTGAGGTTCTGTGATGCTTTGGCATCTTTTTTCTCCTTTGTTTTTATTCAGGAATATATGTTTATATTTTCTCTTGACCTTTATCCTAGATATACCAGAATTTACTCCAAATTACTCTGGGAGGGGAGGAAGGAAGGAGGGGAGGAAGGAAAGGAAAGGAAAGGAAAGGAAAAAGGAAAGGAAAGGAAAGGAAAAAGGAAAGGAAAGGAAAAAGGAAAGGAAAGGAAAAAGGAAAGGAAA